>VZRH01001265.1:218356-259492 GCA_013397555.1 Urocynchramus pylzowi
GAACTTCAAAAAAAAAAAAAAAAAAAGAAAAAGCACTACTCTGGTACTGCAGCAAGTTTATTTCATTTGGCAGATTTTAATTTTAATTTATTTTAATTTTAATTTATGGTTTTAATTTAACCATATCTTTTCTGAAATATATGACAGTCTGATACATTAAAATAATAAATTATTTAAATTTGTCTAATATCACAGTAATATGCCATTATTAATACAAAAGCCTAATGACCCAAGAAATTATTTTATGGCATTTAAACACAGCAAGTAGATATTTAAATACCAACTAAGCAACAAAAATTTGACCACTGGGGGAATGAACCTGGTTTGTCCAACAGCTCTGACTTGTGCTGAAGCATCCAGATAAAATGCTGACAATACTGGTCCAAGTGTGCTGGTATGTTGTGCTAAATCTAGAATACAGCAAACAGTTTCATGACCCAGAGAGAAGGAAAATATAACTACAGAGTGGTCAGTTTTGGCCAATGCTTCTGTTATAATTTTTGTAAAAAGCTATAGACACGATTTCTTTGAAAAAGGCCTCCAGTGCTTAAAGTACTTTTATAGCTCTTAAAATCTACATCTTGCTGTATTCTGATGATGAGGATAATGAATAGTCTCAAACCATGTCAAAACAACTGCACTTTAAGTCTTCACATAGAAAGAGAAGAGGAGGACTGAATCAATTTTTAATTTTCTAAATTGTGAAATCAAATGTGAAAGAATATAAAGCAAGAGTAATTTCTTTATATCTGTACAGTCTTCAGGAATATGCTGAAAAAATGTTAGGGAATTTTTTCATTCTGTATTCATTACAAACCACAAAATTTCAGTCAGAAATGTGCTCAGGTTTAGCACCAGTTACCTTCTTTTCACCTTTTATCCCCTGGAGGATGTATCTAAGCCACTCTAAATTTTGTGCCAGCAAAAGCAGGAGAGGTCAAAAAACCTTTTAGGTTGTAAGAAAGGCATTCTTGGCAGCAGTAATCAGAAATATTTGGCATAGGAATGAAAAGATATAGGAAAACAGGTAGACCATGAGAAGAAGAAAATGGGTGCAGAAATCTGTGACACATTTGAAATTGTATATGTTTAAGTCATTGTCTAGTTACATTTCTGGGGTTTTTTCAAGTAGCTCACAGATATTTTTTTTTACTAACAGAACCATCACAACATTTTATTGAATATATTCAGTCTTGGACTGCTTGCAAATATCAAAGCCATACTCAAACTTATCCACATAACTTTTGCGTCATTCATGCCAGAAATTCAACACCTGTGTTGCAGAGTGATTCTTTTAGAACGGAAGAAAAAGATGATCCAATTTCTTGAATAGAAGAGTCTTGAACACAAGAAGACATATGCATATGGAATCCTAATAGATAGGAAGCTGACTTAGAAGGAGAAGTAGGATTGACTTCAACAGAACCATTCATTCAATTTAAATTCTGAATTCGATTTTACAATTGGTTGGTTAATTCTTGATTAGCATTGATTAGTATGGCCATTGATTATGATTATTATTGATTATGGGCATTCATCCTTTCTTTTTGTCCACTATACTTTTGTAGCTAACAGTAATGAAAGCAATAGGGCTGCACTATATTTTTATGTTAACTACACAAGAATGACCTTGAGAAGGTATATAAGCAAGATGATTTACTTGAGCACTTTGATGCTCAACCAAGAAATTTTCTGGCCTGATGACAGTACCAAGCAGAGGTGCAGGACTGAAACCTTATTCTCTTTTTATCATGCCCTTGTCAGTAAGACAGGGAAGCTAATTCTCTCTGGGTCTGTGACATTCTCAGAATGAAAACATCTCAGAACTAATAAGCATCCTGAATTTAGTGTTTACAATATCAGGGAGCAGGTTCCTTTTGGTGTTAGCAATTATAAAGAAATCTGCAAACAGTTGAGTAGCCATGCAGTTTACATCCCTTATTCAAAACAATATGTGAGAGTGAGGAGCAGGTTTTTACATCTCTTTAGAATAATTTTACAACACCATATGTGTGTTGCTAAAAGTTTAATAATTGTTTTATGAATTTGTATAGTTTTCACTGACTTGATAACAAAGCCAATTATGTCTATGGGATCTTCTTCTGAATACTTAGAGGAATGTCTGCCAAAGTTGTGAATTAGGGAAGCAGAATTTATTCAGAATTTATTATTGAGCACAACATTTGCTTATACATCAGTGTGCATCTTGCTCTGTTTATGCTACTTCACTTAAAAGGTCTAAGACTTTTAGCTTCATCCCTTGGTATTCATATGGCAAAGTGCAGCTTCTATTTGCACCTGAATAAATGGGAGACAGTGAGCTGATTATTTCTGACAGTCAGTAAGGCGAGAAGCAAACACACTGACAGAAATCGATGTGCAGCACTAAGAAGTGAAGAGGAGCAAAAGGCAACCTGCCTGAAACATCCAGCCAAGGTACTTTTACCAAATGTGGAGAAAAGGATAGTAGCTTAAAATGTTATTATCAAATAACCACATGGTCAAATGTGTCAAATAAATCAAAAGCTAGCAGCAAATTAAAAAAATTACCTTAGGAACCAGGCTGCTTCTTCATGAAGTGACAGTGAAAGATGACACTTACTTAATACAGCATATCTGTTAGTACATGAAGAATGTCTTTTTAGTCTAATTATGTTTTTTATAAAGTAGCCTTATGTTTCTGCATGTATATTCCTCTGTTTACAGTACCTTGTTTCAAAAGACTGGCTCTATAAATGCAAAGTTTACCCTCTCATTTTAATCACATGCTTTGTGTTTATGAAAAATGCTGCTTCTCACTGTGGTATTACCAGATATGTTAATTTTACTGAGAAAATGTAGCTAAAAAGCAGAATCTCTACTTAAGCATAGAAAAAACAATGAAAAAATCCCAAGAAATAAAACTCATGCTGTGTTTGTTTCCATCTCTGATAGCTCATAATGCATTTTAACCACAGGAACCTTCCCATCATGTATTAATTATGGTCTACAAATAAAATCATTATCATTATGTAATGAAAAATATGAGTAAATTGCTTTTAATATCATGTGCTGTAGAAATTCAACAGAAACCATGTAATTTTTATATTGGAATTTCTTATTATCACATTTGCTCCTACCTGCTGTGGATGTTATTTGGCATTTCTTTTCCCTTCATGACAAACAAACAGGGATTTACAGAAAGGTCTCTCAGAATAGCCCTGCGTTGCTCTTACGTATATTAAAGGATAGTACATCAGCTCTCCAAAAACGATCTCTTTTTGCCTCTGCTCTCTGTTCTCTCACAAGAGCCTTGGAATTTCTATTTGTGCTCAATTGCTCTACTTGAGTGGATAAAATAGCTTGGCAAGCAGGGCTCAGTTAAGCACTTCTAGAGCTTTTGCTAAATAAAACTCCCTTTCTTCTGGGAGTCTGAAAAAAGACCATTGATAGCACTTCTTCCAGCCAATATAATCTAAGTACATATTGACATACCTATGGACAATTTTGGAAAAACCCTTTCTTAGAAATTTACCTTGATTATGCACCTCTAAGAATCCCTTGAAGATCCACTGAATGGAGAGTGTTCAATACATTTAATACAAGACTGAAACCTCAGCTTTGATGTTGTCGAACGTCTCCCAGCATATGCAAGAAAAAGTGGGTTCTGCAGCAAATACTGATCAAATTTGAATGATTAAATCACACCTTCAGGAAATGTAATGTAACTGGGTACTGCCAAAAAAGAGACTATGTGGAGCTGGCAGCACAAATTCCATATGCAGGGATCTCTAGCAGTAAGGACATGCTTGGAGGGGAGGTGAGGAGGTATTTCTGTTGGTCTGTACACATCAGAAGCCTAGATTGGTCTATAATCAAATTTAGCAATTGACCCAGAAGCAAAACAAGACTCAACACAAGGATGTGGGGACACACAAAATAAGAAGGAAAGAATGTGGGGAGAACTTGGTAGTGGATGGGATTGAATTGTCTGGACCACACTACATTCCTCTAAACCAGAAAAAAAGGATGTACTTGCTGCAGTAAATGATCAGTATTTCTGTGTTGTAAATGGTTCATAGTAAGGTCAACCTTACATGTTTCCTGAGGATGTAACATGAAACATCAGCTTAGACTGCATTCTTTTATGTGAATTTGATCTCCCCACATACTTTGCCTTCTTTACCTTGGCTAAAGGGAGATCTTTTAACCAACTTCCTGACAAAATCATTTATAAATGAGCATGGGTACACTCTACGATGTACCTAAGCATTTATTCATGAGAGAAACTATCATTCCTCAAGAATCAGAAGAGAGAAACCAAGGCTCTGGATGACTTGAGAAGAAAAATTTCAAATAGACATTGTTGAGCTAAAAAATCCTGGACAAAGAATGTTTACTGATATATATCAAACTTCTAAAGATTTTCTCTACCATACACCTGTCTAGCTACCTGTCCTATAATTCCCTTATTGAAAAAGATTCAAGAAAATATTACTAATAAAACAACTTATTTCCTAAAAGTGTTACTCCGTTAATAAAAACACAAGGCTGGACTCTCAGCCAAAATTGAGTTCCTTTGCCATCAGTCATGGGTGATGTGAAAGACTCCTACCTGGCAGAAAAATTTGCTAAGTTGTTTTTTTGGCCCTGTTGGAACCCAGGAGGAATTTGCCACTAACTTCTTTTGGGCCAGTATGCACTTTAAAATATTGTAAAGATTTGTCATGCCTAAAAACCCTCAGTGACATGACACAGCATTATCCTCAGTATCCACGGTATATCTCTCATCTCCACTGCCTCTGCATTCAGGCACTCTAGGACAGGAGGTGCTTGAGAAAGTGTGGCAGTAAAAAAGGCACTGAAGATCTGACTCAAAGCACAGAAAACAAATGAGCCATGTGAAGAATTTCTCTTTGTCATAACTTTTCAGAATAAAATTAAAGATGAAACACTTGCCTTGCTCTACTGCAGATGGTCTGATAAAATATTGTTTTAAAAGACTCTAATCACATGACTATAGTCATTATAACATAAATTGATGCAGAAGAGATTTAATCAATTTAATAAATTAATTTAATGCTTCTGGCTGTAATTATTATTCTGCATTTATTATGTAGGATTTTTATTAGCTTAATGGTTTTATACATTTATCAGATACTCACTGAAGAAAATTTCAGTTACTCATAAAGAATCTGAATAAATCAGCAATTGCTTTTTTTCTTTTAAATGGTTTTATTGTAATGATTTTCTATTTTGGCTCTTAGCAGTCACGACAAATTTCTTCAGCTTCATTGAGAAAATACTCTATCCAATGTCATCTAAAGCCACAAAACAGATACAACTGATTGCACTGCTCTGTAAATTGTGTTTAAATATCTTAATAACACAACAATTCCTCCAATGGTCTGATGTAATTCAAAAGAATTGCTTCCATTTTATACATTTTTAAAATAAACAAATAATTTTAACAGTTTTAGAATAAACCCTAATGCCTTTGACAAACCTTTTCATTTTCATTTTCTCACTATTCTAAAGGATGCTTACAATGCTTTTCTAGTCCTACATGCACGTAGTGAAACCATGTAAATTTTATTATTATGGGCCTTTGGCATTTTAATTTTGTTTTGGCTTCTTTTCAAAATAAGAATATTTTCTAAAAAAAATCTTTGCATTTGAAAAATTTTACTGAAAAAATATCCAGCAATTTATAGCAAAAACATTAATTTAAAACTTATGTTATTTATTGAAGTAGCAGCATTCACACTAAAAACTTCACACAAATTTTGATGTGTACGGTTGATCTTGACTGAGGCTGGTCAAGCTGCAATGCGTGGGAAGAGTCACTCAGTTAAATTACATTTGTCAAATTTGCTACTGCACCCCAGACTCTACATGTCCAAAGAAGACAGCTTGCAGGATTCTGGCAAAATGTTTTTTTCTACTATCTGCAGGCTTGCCTGATATTATCCCAGGCATCCTATGGAAACCAAATCAGAGCTGGGGAGTCTGCAAGCTTTCAAAGCTCTGAGAGGAAGAACTGGCAACTTTTTGGTCTCTTAGATCTCTCTTTGGTTGTTTTGCATTCAAAAGCAACCTGTCTTTCAATGGATTAACCTTGCCAGTGCATTATTTACTGCTGTAGCATAGGAAGGTAAACTGAAGCCTTTGGAGTTAGTAGAGCTCCATTGCATTTTGCATTCAGCACACACTCTGTTTTGACTCAAAGTTCTCTAAATTAACTGACAAAAAATGACCTGAAGTTGGCTTTTGTATAAAGGTGAGTGTTCTGAGGTACTTCTTTCTCTTGAGAATAGTTTGGGCTTTGCATTTACTTAGAGAATTAAATTGTTCTTATAGGAAAATTTCTATTTAGAAACAATTAAAAGCATTACTGACTTTTAGACACCAGTTTAAGTAATATTTCTGACATAAAAATGGATTTGTTTGCATGCAGATGAACTCTGCAGTAATCTCATCCTTTCCAGGCTGCTATTGCTATAGCCAAGATTAATTAATTAGAAATATTAAAGTTAGGATAAACTCTTGGACTTGATTCATAAATCATTAGAAAGTTTGCAGCTCTGACACACAAATAATTTTGGTTTTCAAAATTTAGCATTATACCAACAATAAGTGCTTTAAAAAAGCCAAATAGCTTGCAAGGGGAAAAGGAGCTATAAAATTTATAGTCTATAAAATATACAAAGTTCTTCTAGATCGTTCCAGTTAAAGTTAAATTTTTGTCCATCTGTTTACATTTCCTCTGTGAAAGAGTATATAGTTTTCATAAAGTCATTTTCTTCATAGTGTAGTTCTCCATCTCACTAGCAAGAACAGTTTTTAACTCCCAGTTTTGTGGTTAAATGGTGAAAAATAAATCAAATCCAATGTAATCAAGGCAAGAACTACTGGAGATGGATTCAAAAAATGTGGTAATTCATAAAGTCAAAATTTTTTAAGTCCAGATCAAAATTTCATACAGGGAAGTTTTCCCAAAAAAATGTTTCAGTGAGATTCTCTATAAACAAGACAAGAATCACTGTGCATATTCCCATATATCCAATGTAAACTTTCCCAAGCATGTGGTGTGAAACGCCTCAAAAGATATTTTTTCCAGAAGAAGACAAATACTGATCTATCTTGGAATAAAAGTACCTGATAAAATCATAGCATTTTAATTATAACCAAGGAAGAAAAAATTAGGAATAATCAAGAAGAAACTAAGGAACGGGAAGACTTCACTTGTTACAGTGACTGGCTAGCAAGTTTATTAAGAAAAATAAATTTAAGAAAGTGGAAATCAAGTTACTCTCAATGTGTACTACAAAACAACAAAAAAATTAAAATCTCTAAGCTATTGTTTAGGATTTAATGTATCCAGGAAAACAGTGGGGGGAAAAAAAGGGACATTTTCTTTTTTAAGTTTTATTCTTGGAAAACATTAAAGACAAAGGAGAACTACTTGATGGAAAAATCTGTATTCTGAAAAGACTTGTGAGAGATGACAATTTTTGGAAACTCTGTATATTGTTGTTTAAAGTTGTCTTTTTTCATTAGGTGAAAATTAGATAAGTCCTAATTAAGATTTCTTCTTTTTGCCTTGACTAATCATACAACAGTTTTCATGAAAAGTCAGAGCTTTCACTTAAAAGGAAAATATTCTTTATCATTCAAATCAATGTAATTTTAGAATAGAAATATGTCAAGAATTTTCTGTCTTAGTTTCTTTGGAACAAGACAGCCAAGAAATGGAAAGCACCAAAGGAAGAATCATAAAATTTACAATTCATAAATAAAATTATCTAATTAACAATTTCATGGACATATTCATGGTAAAACTTATGATACATTATAATGGAACAATAACAATTATTTCCCATTTATGATCTCATTTCCAAAATGAGGAGGCCTGACTAAAATTTTGTTGAAGTCCTGTAGGGTCACAGTTGCTGCTTAAATATACTGCTAGAACCCTTCTATCAAAACAGGCAACTGCACAGATGCCTCAGTAGATTATCCTTCCCCTTGGGTTTGAACAAATGTAATTTCTACAGTTTAACACATCATGGCAACCTTTGTCATTTGCATCTTAGCAAAATCCCTAAAGTATTAAAAGAAAATGAGTCATATCTTTTTCATGCTCAGCAATTACTCCTTAGAATGAAACATCATGTTACATAGGATGTGATAGGCCTTAAAACAATCAGAACATCAAAAAAGTGAAAGAAAACTATAAATTAAGACCAAATGATGACTTTATATTAAATCTGATTTACTGAAAATACCAGCCGTACTGCACTAGGGTTTACAAGTGTCAGGAGCCAGATTCTACCCCTATATGCTCCTTAGTGGTGCTAATTTGAGTTGGACTATATTTTTAAATAGGTTAATATAGTTAAATAGTAATCTGAGCTTTGGTAGCTACTATAATTTGAATGTGCACTATGTCTTCACCTGAATTACCCATTTCAGCTGGCCTATAAAGAAAAATATTTCGTCATGCAGGAGGTCTCCGGCTGTTTTTTCATTCTATATGTTTTTTATTCCTAGCATGTCCCTAAATATTTTCTCCACTTTACCTTTATCCACCATATAGAAACATAGCACTAATTTCTTTCTACAGTTTTATTATTGCACAATATTTCAGTTAAAAAGATTTGGTTTGTATCCTCTGGCAAGGAGAATTGCTGGTTTTATGAAATATTATCCATCAACTTAGATAAATTTGTTCATTTTGCAAAGTTCTCTTTGCAAAAGAGTTGAAACAGATGCATTTATGCTCTGTCCTAAATCATTTTTCAGCACATTAATACATGGCTTGCTATTTTTCAGCAGTCTTATGGAAATTATTATTAACTGTGTGTTTGTTTGCTTTTTATATTCATTGCTGCTTAGCCCCCAAAGTTGGTAAGAATCCCAGGAAACCAGGTGGTCATTCATTTTTGTAAATAAAAGTAGACCTCATATTTCTACACATAATTAATGCACCTTCTTTTTGGACTTTATTTTTATGTGTAATCAATTAACATAGTTGATGACATGGGCAGTATTTGGAATTTTTTGAACCTAGAAATATTACTGGAGCAGCCTCTCATGGTGAGATCAAAATGATCAGAAGCTCTCCATCCTCAAGAGGAATTCTTGAGAACAGAATTTTAGCCCTGCATACATCCAGATTTAGAATTCTAATCTGAGTGCTTACGTCTGTATAATGGAATGACAAAAGGTTATAATGTCTTTACATAAATATGATATGAACTCCCATGTCTAATAATGACCAAAGACTGCTTTTTCATGTGGAGCCTGTGATATATACTTGTCCTGCTAATCAGTTTTGGTCTGATAGGCACTTACTGTTATCCTTCAAATTCAATAATAAGGTTAAGAGGGCTAGCAGGATTGAGAAATGACTGCTGCCGTTTATCTCAGGTGCAGAGCCAGCTTTTAAATGAAAAAAATTACTATGTGAATAACCACTTTGGAGGGATCATCTTATGCCCAGCTTTTCTTACTCTAATCTCCATTCCTCAGCCACCCATTAAACAGTATGCTTTGCACTCACAAATTTAACATCTGGGAGACCTCAACATATCTTCCCAACAGGCATCCTCAGGAAAATTTTAAATATTGAATAATCATCACATATCAATTATCTTGAGGAAGGCTGAAGGAACAATGCTATGTGGAGGGGTTTCTGTTTTTCTTTTGCTAATATTTCCAAACTCCTGATGGCTCCTGAATAATTAGCTCTTTGGAATTTTAATTTAGATCTGATCTAAAGTGTTCCTTTATGACAGTAATTTGAAACTATAGCAGATTATTTCTTTGTAAACCAAATCACAAAACTTATCTGGTTGGATTCTTTGGTTTCTTTCTTAAGAAAATCTGAAGCAATATGTAAAAATGGGATAAAAAGTTTTTGTGATACAGATTTGAAAGAAGAAAATACCATAAAAAATGAGCACACCTGAAACCTGAGTAATATATCCCTTATGATGTCACAAAAACAAAGTGCTAACAACTATGTGGAAGCAACTACTACTCACTACCTCTTAAGGAACTCACCTCTAGATTGTCAAATTCACTCTCAAAACTCATGGACATCAACTTCTCAGCATCCTTTTCACCAATCTGTCGTCCACCAGAATTTCTTGGTGTCCTACAGCCTTCCTTAAACCACTAGATCTCCATAGCACTTGTGCATGACTGGTCCATAAATAAATAAATAAAATACATCAGGTCCATTGGCAGAATGGTTCTGTTGCATTCAGACAAGAGGTTTAAGTATGAAGTAGCTTATTGGTAATTTCATAAATTATGTATATAAATAAGACCAGCTTGTAATAAAGCTATTTTCAGTCTCACATGGGTAAATGTGGCACGAAAATAAATTAAAAGTAAATGTATTTACTTTTTCTGATGTCTTACTACATAATTTATTAGGCTGATGTTGTTCATTATATTTTATATTCCATTATCTGTCTATGTGAATTCTTTAACAATATCAAATAAAGAAAATGTCTTTTTAAAATTGATAATTTCAGAGTTAAACATTAATATTCAAATCAAATATGGTGCTATTGTGGGACTTTAGGGACAAAAAAAACTTTTATATTGAGCACAATGAAGGATTGATAGACATTTTTGTTATCTCTTTCATTAGTCATTCTGGACAGTTCAGACAAGTTGTTACCTACAATAATGGAGAGCATTTTACTTTTAAAAGGTTAATTTAAAGTCTATTTTGTATTGAACTGAATAAAACTGTTTATTTATATATTTATTGATTGTGACAAAATAGATATTTGCATTTTTTCTAAAATAATAGTTAATATTTGTGAAGCTGTAAGCCTGACAAGATGATGTGATAAGAAGAATATTCTATGGCAGGATGACTACCTAAGTTAAGCTGTATAATAGTCTAATAAATTTGCATTAAATTTCAGAAATTTATAAAGCAGTCAGGAAAGAGGAAAATTCTTATGACTTTCTTTGTAAATCTTTTACTTTTCTCCTCTCTCCAGCACTTCTCTGCACAATTCCCCTTCTGAATTTAAACCCACGTCTTGTTTGTTCCTTCAGAGACATCTTCCAAATTTCTTCATTGATAGTGTCAGTCTATAAAGTCAAGCACAGGTAATCTATCACTAGCACAGGAACTGTATCAGTCTTTCACATTATTTTGCAAGCTCTGAGCAGCCACATTCAAATTTTCATAGTGGAGAGTAACATAACAAAAAAAAAAAAAAAAGTTTAATAATTATCACCTTGGTGACTGCCCTCTGATTTTTCAGTGGAATCTATAATTTCTCTTCATAAAATAACAACAAAACCCAAACTGTCAGCAAATATTTATTCATTATGTTTTTTCTGTCTTCAGCATTTTTCTAGACTGCCCTGTTGAAGACAGATATGCATACAAAATATTTGTTTAATGAATGTATATGTTAATCCAACCAAATATTTCAAGAAAAAACCCAAATTCTTGTGAAGCTTAAGTATGAAAAAATTATGCTTGTTCTGCATAAAAAAATACTTTTATAGAAAAAAAAACAAACTGTGAAGATTCTAAATATTCATGTTCATCTAAATTATTATAGCATCAGTAATGTCTTACCACTATTAATAACTTCCTGTTTGTAAAGCAACACCCAATTCACTTGGTTAGAAGTGAGTGAATCATCAGATTTAGATGGATGGCAACATAAATTTTGGGATGCAATGAACAGGCTGGTAGAACTCTGGCTGTATCTGACTCCTTACCTTGCATATCTTTTCTACCTGGGTCTTTACCCTTTGCTACTAGATCCCATCCAATCTGGCCCTCATGCCAAAGCCATTTATTTCATCTCCCAAATCTCACACTGCCTCCTGACTTTCTGAAGAATGCACAGGGCCTTTGTTGCAAGACTAAGGTTTTCAGAAACAAGCAGGCAGATGTGTGGAAGCTGGTGCCCTTGCCACTGTGCATTAATCAGCAAACTAAACCATCAAATATTCTGTTTGTGGGGAGGAGGCAAGATGAATAATTAGCTTAATAATTAGCTGCTTTGGCTCAGCAGTCATTCTCCTGTGACTTTAAATGTTTGAACTGCGAACTATGTTTTTTGAGATGAGCCCCCATTTTATCACTGCTACAAACACACTTGGTATTACAATTAAAACCTTGGAGAAAATGTTCCTACAATTTTTGAGCATGCCCAGATTTCCTTCAGTTCTTTTGCCTTGGCTCAGGTCTATGGGTGCAGGTGTGTGCTGGCATGCACACACACTTACACACACTGATGAGAAATAAAAAGGGATGCCACTGAGAATCAGTGCCTTTTCTGTGTGTTTGGATTCATACTCAGAGCAACAGGAAGACAACAGGAGTCACCCCTCTCCTGGATACAGTCATTGGAAAACCTCAAATTTTCCCTGGCATCAGCTGGAATGACTCAGCAGCATGAAGGGACCTCTGGAAGTAACAGGGGGTGTGGGGTAGGGATGGAGACATCTTCTCCAGGTAAGAAGGCCTGAGACAATGGCCCCCTGCTTCTAGGGAGGACATTCTTTTACATAGGTGATAATTTCTTATGGATAAGAGTTCATGTATTTTATATGTAACTCCTGTCTCTGAACTACTGCACTGAACCAGGCAATGGAGTCCTTTCTGTGGCACTAGATAAAAAATTTGCCACAGGGAGCTGTGTCCCACAGGGAAGCTGTCTCACTTCAGCCATTCCTGACCTCCAGAACTTCCTCCTGACACTGCTGAGATTTAACCTCATCCAAGGCTTGTAGGTATGGGTTTTTTCTTAGAATAAAAATTGCATAACTGCTTGAATATTAAATTTCAATGGTTGTGCATTGAAGGGTTCTGGTGTAATTTGTTGGACAGAAAGACCTTTTTAAGAGTCTCAGGCAGCCTTGGGTAGTTTGTTGAATTGATAGGAAATATCTAGTATATCTGTGACACACTTGATCTTTCTGCAAAAAATGAACAAGAAGAGGTTACATTATGCTGAGAGCCCCTTGAGGCAGATTTTAGCATGTAGAGTGGGTACGACTTTTACAACCATCCTTGGATCACGAGGGCGCAGTTCAACAGATTGAATCCTCAAAGGGATGGCATCTCTAGAGATTTAGGATGTTTTGCCCAATTTATGTCTATTTCTAGTGGAAACTGAAGCCTACTATTTCGACCTCCTCAATTTCCTGCATAATTTCTTCTGGTTTTGGTTTGCAGCTTTCTCATATTGAATGTTTCTTCACAGATCCTAAGCATGACTATGATGGCATAAGCACTTTGCTAGTCATAAATATTTCTGGCATTTATTTCTTATGAGTAGGATCTGTAATTATATTACCAGTACTGTAAATAACTAAAGCACTGATGCTTTTATGATGGAAATGAATTCAGAAGACTGAGTATTTATAAATTAGTATTTTTCCTCTAAGAGTATATGACAGAAAAGAAAACACGCCATTACCAGAAATATCTATAGTGATTAAAATGGTAATTAATGACAGCCCCTCTTATTAGCATAAAATAAAGCAAATTGCAGATAAACCTACATTTTTTTAAGGAAGAAAGAGCTTATGACAGGTGGTGCAAAATACTGAGAAAAGCAGCAAATCACACATATCCTTATCTTTCACATAAGGGGATAGATGTATTTCTGAGGGGAAAAAAACAACCATATCTCCAAAGTTTAAAATCTAAAAGAATTTCAAGTAGATAGCTAGTCATTTTGCCTTCCTCACAGACTCATTTACGAGGTTTATGTTCTAATTCTGCTGACATCAACATCTGGAGGCAGAATTAGGGCCATATTTTTCACTGAATCCGAAATTTAATTTATATGAAAAATTACATGTTTTCATTTTAACTCAGTTTTGAGTTGCTTACCTCTTCCTGAAAACAGACACATAAATCACACATACAGACATCTGTGGCAGACATCCTGCCTTTGCTCAAAATATTTACTAATGAGAACAAGAAGGCCTTTCCTAAAAGGTGGAGAGTTCTGCAAGAACTCAGTAAACTGAAATAACTTATTAAAGATTCCTGAAGAAACTGTGAGAAAAAAAATTACTTTTTAAATTCAGGTGTTCAAAAAATGCATTTGACAACTTGCATTCAAAAAATTCTCTGAAGCAATTTTCCTAAAGTTTTAAATGTAGAATGGCAATAAAAGTTTCAGAAAGCTGTGAGACTTGAGAAAGATCCAATCAAAATAGCCATTCAAATTTCATCACAGATTTTCTTACAATAAAGGAAATTTTGTTTTTAGTGAGGAGTAAACGTGGTCGCCTTGCTCAATTACTGCAGTTGTCGGGTGAATTACAGCTGCTGAATGTGGAGCATTTGGGGTTGAAATTCTTAAAGCTAGAAAGTAATAAATATTCTATAAGCAACTTGAAATTCTCTTCCAGGCACTCCAATCTCTTCCAACACAAGGGTTGGCAAGCAAGTCCTGCACTTGACTTTTAAAAAGCAACAAAAAAGGAGTGACAAACAAGCCAGCACAAAGTCAACCAGGCTGGCAGCTCTTTGCTGTTGCAGAACTTTCTTGGGAAAAATAAAACACTAACTGTGTGATTTGCAGTATTCAGAAGAAATTTTCTGCAAAGTGTTTACATGCAGTCCAAGACATGGAATTTCTATTTATGCTCTTATGTAACACGTGGATATTTTTATGCAAGATCATGGTTCCCACAAAAGACATACTAAACCCAGTTTGTACAGTCTATCTACAGTCACACCGAGAGATAATTGAAAGGTTCAGAAAAATGGAAAGTTAAATATTGGAGCTTTGCAATGTGTTAATTTCATCAAGCTCTTGAAAAGCTATATAGATTCAGTGCCTTTTAAGTTTTTGAGTCACAGTTGAAATGAGTAAATAAATACTCTGAACACCATCTTACTTTTGGGTATAAGTAACCAAAGAGTTAATCTGACAAAGATATTTAGACAATGTGAGAATGAATTTTATGAAACCAATAAAAGAGGAATTTGTCCTTCTAAAGCAGAATGCAGAGACCTGAAGGAAATACTTGGTCTCTGTCCAAAGCCCTGCACAAAAACTTCAGAGCATTGTTCAGAAAAAGCAACATGAGGAGTGGTCACTAAAATGTAAAAATTATGTGAAGCTGGGTCCTGCAATGTAATATTCAAGATGGAAACTCTGGATTTCAATTTCCTCCTCTTTTAAGCTGAAGCAAGCACCCAAACAATCCAGTGGCTGATTCAGAGGCTGAAAGGAAACTGGCAGCATCATCCTCTGGGGCTTCATCTTTATATCTGGGAGGCATACCAAAGATGAAAATAACCTGAAATAAACCCCTTTGTACAAAGTTCTGTAACAGTAAATCTAAAACATTCACAGAGTCCTGAAAGGTTAATAAATTTGTTTCCATTCCAACTTTATGTAAACTTCAAATAATGACACTGTCTTTAAGATACGACTCCCAGGCTCTCCAAGCACCTGCATAACTCCAAATTAGTATCAGCCTGTCAGGTATGTCAGATGCCAGAAGGAGGACTGGGTGCATGGGCAAAATTAAACTCAAAGATCTATTCAAAACACACACACACAAATCTGCAACTTCTCCTGCCCTCTGCTCTATATCCACATGAAAATGTCACATAATGATTCAAAATCCTCCTTCTACACAGATTTGTGGTCTTCAAACAGTAACTTGTTTTCTGCCCAGAAAACACAAACTTAAATAATCCGGTTGTCAAAATGATAGGAATATCCTTTAATGAACCAAATCACGGAACTGACCTAAATTACATTTTGTAACAGGTTCAAAAAGCTTGGCTGAAGATTTCACTTCAGATAAAAGTGCTTATACTAATTTCCAGAGAAAATTAAAGATGATAAGGGAAATTACTGTCTTAAACTTTTTCTTGCTGCATTGCTTCTTTTTCAAACTAGTATTAAATCACAGGTGGATAATAAATTTCCTACAAGTAAGTTGAAAAACTATGAAATATTTTCAGATAGCTGCAAGAGAAGGCATTTGAGAGATTATGCTACAAGGAATTCATTAAGTGTCTGAAATGTTCTGACAGTGTCTCAAATACCTTTGTAAATTACCTAAGTCTGGACTTTTGTTTGTATAAAAATGTGATCTGTTTCTTCTTGGAATACATCATTCTTTATAAACTAGGGTAAAGTGTATGTGTGGTCTGTTCACACTGGCTGGATGCCAGGCACCCACCAAAGCCACTCTCTCACTCCCCTCTGCAGCTGGAGAGGGGAGAGAAAATATAACAAAGGGTTCATGAGATAAAGGCTGGGAAAGGTCACTCATCAAACACTGTCATGGGCAAAACAGGCTCTAATGAGAGATATGAAGTGAATTTATTGCTAACAAAATCAGAGCAGGATAATGACAAGTAAAATAAAACCCTTAAAAGCACCTTACCTCCTTCCCAACTCTACCTCCCTCCCAGTGGTGCAGGGAGACAGGGAATGGGGCTTATGGTCACTTCAGTTCATCACTGTTGTTTCTGCTGCTGCTCAGGAACAGAAGTTGTTCCCCTGATGCACTGTGGGGTCCCTCCCATGGGAGAGAGTTCTCCATGAACTTCCCTGACATGAGTCCATCTCACAAGCAACAGATCCCTGCAAACTGCTGCAGCATGAGTCTATCCCACAGGCAACAGTGGCCCTCAAACTGCTGCAGTGGGGATCTCTCTTCCATGGGGTGCAGTCCTTCAAAGACAGCCTGCTTTGGCTGTGGGGGCTGCTCTTTCCACAGGCCTCCCTGTGGGAGTCCCAGAGTGGGGCTCCTCCAGGGGCTGCAGGTGGATCTCTGCATCCCTGTGGATCTCTGCATCCCTGTGGATCTCCACGGGCTGCAGGGACACAGCTGCCTCCCCATGGCTGCACCATGGGCTGCAGGGGGATCCCAGCTCTGCAGCATCTCTCGCTCCTCCTCCACTGACCTTGGTGTCTGCAGATCTGTTCCTCTCACAAATTCTGTCACCTCTCATCTGGCCACAATAACAACTGCACAATACCTTTTTTTTCTTCTTAATTCTGTTATCACAGAGGTGTTATCACCCCTGTTAAGTTGGCCCAGCCTTGGCCAGTGGCACATCTGTTTGGAGCCCCCAGGGATTGGCTCTGCCAGACATGCGGGAAGTTTCCAGCAGCTTCTCACAGAAGCCACCCCAGTAGCCCCCCACTATCAAAGCCTGGCCATGCAAACCCAATTCAAGATGTTATATTTCATTTTTGTTAGCTTTTCAATATGATTGATGCAAGCCTTTAATGTGTTAATTTTATAACATGAATTCATATTCAAATAGATAGTTAAGAAACATGAACAGTATCAAATATGCAACAGTGAAGATCTGAACTATCCCTACCACCCACCTCTCATCAAGAAAAGAGTCTATTAGTACTTTTGATTTTGGAGTTTTATCTAAGGAGTTATTTACAAGGAAACTGGAACCAGAATTAGAACCAGAACTGGAAAAATCAGACTAGGAAAAACTAAATAGCTAATTTAAAAAAATTGTGAGGCATCTGTGACAAATTTCCATCCCCTGTAAATAAATTAAAACTGACTTACACTGTGTATCCACAACACTGTAAAAAAACAGTAAACATGCTTCACCTACCCTGTTGAACAGATTGCACTGTGTTATACAGGTTTCACATGGCATTTCCATTTTATAGGTATGAGACCTGCACAGCAATGGAAGTTGTAACTAAACAGCATTTAGGCAGATACCATCTTACACCTGAGACAAGGGCACACAAACAGGTATTTAAAACTCCCTAAGTAGGACATGGATTGTGCCAACTCACTCCCCATCACTCCCAATCCCAGTCTGTGTGTTTTCAAGAGCTCCCACGACCTGTCAGACTGTATCTGACCTAGGTGTACAGAAATGCTGTTTTCAGGGAGGCACAGAACCACAGCATGTTGAAGCAGCAGTTTGTAAGAGCTTGCCAGTAGTTGCCCACTAATAGCTGTGGGCAATTAGTACATGTGAGCTATTATGCACATCCTGCCTGCTCCTCTCATCAGATCAGACAGCTACACAGCACGCCTCCAGACAGGCACTGCAGAGAGTTCCAGCACTGCAAGGCATGTTCTGTGGAGCCCTGGAGACATCCATGCTGCAGGATGTGTATTCACAGCACTTGAGCTGGAATCCTGGTGGGCCTGTGATACACAGCTGAAGAGCTCTATTCTCAGCAGGCACATGCCCATCTAAACTCAGTTGAAGGGGGCTTCAGCAGATGAGCTGGGGATCTGAGCAGGTGTCTTTGATGGGCAGTGAAAATCTGGCAAATAGGCTGGATGAAATGGATGTGTCCCTAATGAGTCCTATCTTGAAACATCCTATTTTGCAGCTATCACACCTTTCTGTTATGGTTTAAACCCAGCCAGCAATGAAGCACCACCCAGCTGTTCATTCAGTCCCCTCCATAGAATGGGGAGCAGAATAAGAAAAAGGTAAAACTCATAGAATGAGTTAAGAACAGCTTGAGAAGTAAAAGAAACATTATTACTATTATTATTATTATTATTATTATTATTATTATTATTATTATTATTATTATTATTATTGCTATAGCTACTATTATTACTATAAATTTTGGGGTTTTTTTTCAAAGAAAACAAGAATGAGAGAGAGGAATAAAACCCAGGACGGACAAGTGATGCACAATATAATCTCTCACCACCCACTCATTGATGCTCAGCCCAGCCCTGGCTTTCAGGCAACCTGCCTGTTTTGTGTGTTGAGCATGATGCTCTGTGGTATGGAATATCCCTTTGGCTAGTTCAGGTCAGGTTTAGAGTGGCATTCAATCAACATGAAACACTTCCCAAAGCCTATTCAACTCCACAAACTCTAAGTCTGTTCAATTTTAAATAAGTCTAAAATGCCAAGAAGAGGGAATCAGAGGGAGAAAGAAAAGATGTAGAAAAGCAGAAATATAGCTACCGACTCCTGATTTCCAGCAGTGTTCCTATTCAACTCCACAAACTCTAAGTCTGTTCAATTTTAAATAAGTCTAAAATGCCAAGAAGAGGGAATCAGAGGGAGAAAGAAAAGATGTAGAAAAGCAGAAATATAGCTACCGACTCCTGATTTCCAGCAGTGTTCAACTGATGGAAATTCCAAGAGCAGGTAGGGTCAAGACATGTTCTTGCCTTCTGCTCAGTCCTAAATACCTTCTGGCCCTCTTGTGCCCTTCCCCCAGGTGGATTTCTGGTCATTTGACCACTCAGGAGCTGGGTTAGGGGCTCCAGAGGTGGGTGTGGAGCATTGCCTCTGCTGTGCCAGGGATGGGCAGCCCCTGCCAGGCTGGGATACAGGCTCTGGGGCTGGGGTACATGGGGCAGGGCACTGCCTCACAAGGGCAAGGCCTGACCTGTCCCTTCCCCCACACACTGCACCCCAAAATGTCTTAGACATCAATCTTTCCAGTCTCTCACAGGTATCCCAAGGAAATGTTCTGTCAGGGTCAAGAACCAGCCTGTGTCAAGAACTGGCTCTATTCAGAGTCCAAGATGCACCATTTTTGTGCTAAACATTCCATTATCCCACCTAAGAGCTCCATGGGACATCTTGTCAAGAGCAGAACATTGTTCCCACGCCAGGATAAACCAGCAGGACCTCAGGAGTCTGTAGCTAAGAATACCATTTATGAGGAGATACCCAGCGGTGTGAGGGGACCAGTACAATTGAACCAAATTCTGCTGAATCTTCACCTTTCTCCCTCTCCCCACCCCATATTCACATGTAAAACTACTCATTTGGAAACGTTTCTGTGCAACTTCTTCTTTGCCACTTGTGTTCCTTGATAATTTACTCTTAGCAGGAGGGCTGGAATGTCCATCCTACCAAAATGCAGCATATTAATAAGGTTAGAGTACTACAGCAAAATAGCAGAAATCACAAAACGTAATATGCCATGTCTGACACCTCTTTGGCATCACCAAAACTGTAACTAGAGTGAGAAATTATATGTAATTATCTTCTTTCTGATAGGCTCTGAAGACTGTAATTTCATGGATGTCATTTTCAGAACCTTCTGCCTCTTAGCAGTACTGCAGGCACACTTTCAGCTTTCATCTGGGGCACTTGAAATAAAAGCAGGAGTAGAGGAGAGACATGTAAAAGTTTTACTTGGAGCAAGAAGTCGTGACAGTTTTCAAAATTACAGTAATATTTTAGCATTGTTCCTACTGAAGTCAGAAATCTTCAGGAGATGCCTGATCTCTTCCTGTGGGCTGTGCATTATTGAATCTCACTTGAGACTCAATAATGAGAGAATATTATGCTCTAGGAAAAAAACATAGATCTCAAAGTTAGAAGCTGATTTGCCTCATGTTGCCTCCTTCTGTTTAGGCCAACAGGACAGATATGACAGAGCAGATCCAACTCATTAGATCCAAAGGTGAGATGTGGATGACTCCTAAATCCTTTAGCTGACAATATGAGAGCTGAAGTATTAAATGACCAGTAGTAAATCTCACTTTTTGTTGTGGTGATGTCACTTTTGAGGATAATTTGATTTAATTAAAGCATGCAAGGAGAATTACCCTGCTGACATCTTGTTGATTTAGTTGACTTCTGTTAATACAATTAATGAGTTATAGTTCATTTGTTTGCTTTTTCCCCTGTTTTATGACTGTTTTTCACTTCCTTTTCCTCATGCTCCTTATGTTAAAGAGGCCAGGAATTGACATCAGCATGACTATCCCTGAATAAATGGTTTGTTAAAGGCTTGTAGCACTCCTTTACACCTTCACTTGGCAAATAGAAAAGTATGGAAGTGACACTGGGGTGAAATCTGTATTTTCTAACCTCTCAGAAAGCAGCTGGAACTTGAAGAAGCTGGATTTCTCCAGAAGCATAACAAAAAGATCAAGTGTTAGCATAGGGTCTTGAAAATCACAGAGCCTGAAAGACTTACAAACACAAAGAAAACTGGAGTGGGAGAGAAGATCAGAAAGGATAAGAGGCAGAATACATTCGTTTAGGTATCCCACCCTTCTTGCACAGCTCTTCTGTGCTGGAGCTGGCTCACACACAAACTGCTGGGAACAGAGGCGGGGGAGGTCGTGGACCTCCTCTGTAGTAGACATAATCTCTCTTATTGTTAGGACAATAAGGTTACTGTAATGGAATAAAGAAGGGACTTTGTCAGTGCAAAAAGCAGAGGGAGAGATAAGTAAGTGGACCAGAGAGGGAGGAAGCAAGTGACACTAGAGATTTTGGGCTGTAGCAGTAGCGAGAGGAGAGCTCGGTTGTCTGTGCTGCCGTGGATGCGAGGTGGCACAATTGCTTCACTGTAGGGTGGAAACTTTCACCATTCTGTCACATTAGAAAGCATAGAAAGAGAGCAGGGAAACAATTTTGGTTTAGGGGGAGGGCTGAATGAGGTGGGTAAGAAAGTTCCCATGTTCTAAAATAATTCTTGTTGCGAAATTTGACCTGATTTTGGTGAATATAAAATATTTTGATACTGAATGAATTTAATTTAGCTTATAGATTATTTAACCTATAAAGGAAACAACTTTCAGTAAAGCAAAAAAAAAAACCAAAAGTAAGTCAAAACTGACTGATTTTAAGCATGGCCAGATATATTTCTTCCTGTTAAATCAAAGAATGTTTTGGGATGGAAGAGACCTTAAAAAAATCATCTCATTCCAAACACCCTGTCATGGGTAGAAACATCTAATGCTCAGTTACCTCAAGGCTTTCTTAAGAGATGTGCTTTTCTATGCCAAGATTTCTCCAGATTTGATAACTCTTGAACACCTAATCTAAGAATGTAACCCTCCTATGGAGGAATTATGCTGAACAGTTTTAAAGAGACTGCTGTGTCTCTTCAGTAGATGGATGTATCACACTGCAAAATAAACTGATGCAAAACTGGGATTTGTGCAGAGGCATATCACCATCCTGGCTTTTCTTCAGCCCACACAGATTCTGGAAAAGATACAGCACAAAAAAATTCTATCCCCACATGAATAGAGCACTATTGAGCAAAGATTTCCTTTGTGTTTCAAACTTGTAAGAAATTTGGTCATCTAATAGAAAAGCTGTCAGAAACTATTTACTTAAATAATTAATTTGAAGTAATTTGTTTTTCATGTTGCCAGAAAAAGTAATGTGTCAGGAAAAATGCCAGAACCAGAAGGGTACTTTCTCAATTTTTTTTCCTGGTATCCATCTGTGTCTATTCTGCAGCAGCACAACTTATAAGAGGCCAGATTCTATTACATGATTTCCCCCAGTTATTAAACTCAAGCAGACTACAAATCACTTGTTTAATTTCTGATTACAGTTGCTTTGTTCTAAGGAAAATTTTCAGAGTAAGCTCACTACCAAGTGTAATGCTGCTCAATAGAATCTATAGGTTATTTATCAAAACCACATGGAAGTGGTAAACCACAGCCATGAAAAAGATGAAGCAAAGCTTTGCAATCCAGTGTCCCAAAGGTATGATAATCATATCTCTTGATAATCATATCTCCCTCTACTGCCTTATTGCTAATTAAATTAATTAATTAGGGAAGTCTTTCCCAAGTGGACTTGATTTAATATGCTGTATGTAATTAGCAGCTCTTGGAAATGGAGATGAGATGATTTCTACCCTTTTTTTGGTGTCACAGAGAGCTCTCAAAAGCTTTGCAGAGAAAGAAAATGATCAGGCTTCTCGTTTGGTCCAGTGGCAGCTCTGACGTTAGTGTCTAAAAACATTTTTTCACAGAAGAAAGAAAAAGAAAAAAATAAAAGAGTCAATATGATTAAGGACAATGAGGTTTTTAGTGTTCATGGCACACTTGGTGAGCTGACCTGAACAGTCTTCCAAATTTAAATGAATAATTCCTATTAAGAGTAAATAAATGCAATTGCTGTGGGGATGATATTGCAGCAGTGGAGATCTGTACAGGGATTGTGTGGTGGGGTGACCCTGTCTGGATGCTGAATATCCACCAAATCCACTCTGTCACTCCTCTCCTCAGCTGGACAGCAGAAAGAAAATATAACAGGCTCGTGGGTTGAGATAAGGATAGGGAGAGATCCATTACCAATTCCCATCATGGGAAAAAACAGACTCAATTTGGGGAAAATAGTTTAATTTATTACCAATCAAATCAAAGGAGAATAGTGAGAAAATTGAATCTTAAACCAGCTTTTCCCCATCCCTCCCTTCTTCCTGGGCTTTGCATCACTCCCGAATTTTCTACTTACTCCTCTTAACTCCTTTGGACATGAGGGAAGCTTCTGGCAGTATTTCACAGAAGAAGAAGATAACCCCCACTCTGATCCCAAAATCTTGCCACACAAAGACAAGAGAACTGCTTGCAGACCTGCCAAATTTTGTGAAAATAAACTTTGATAAAAATGACAAGTGAAGAATATGAAGAAATATGTTTCATTATTTCTAAAGATATTCTAGATGATAGGGTCATCTCCTAATATCACGGAAAATACAAATGTTGTTTAAGAATAATTAGAATTGCTTTGAATTTGTAGCTGTATCATTAAATCAATAATTTTATTTATAAAGTAAATTATTTTCTAGAGACACACACTCGCACATGGATAGAGTACAGAGGAGGAGGCAATGCCCCAGCAGCTGGTCAGGTGTGTTTTGCATTGCTCAGCCTGCCACCATTGCTTTAGCATCTACCTGTGACCTCTTCCTCTGCCTGCTAACATCTTTCTCAGATTTATTCTAGAATTCCTGACACCTTAATATCTGCCAGTGGCTGGCAGTGATAAAACTTTTCCAGAGGAAACTGCTTCTGCTTTTATTCAAGCATGTTTCATTTTGTCTCCAAAAGTCCAGAATGGGGAAATCTTGGTGCTAAAGCACAGACAGATCATCCATGCCTAAAAGGGGAACTTTAAAAGACGAATATTTTAAAGGATGTACCAAGATGAAAAGTTTTTTTAATGCCATTTCAAAACAGCAATTTCATGCTTTTGATAGGCTACTGACTGCCAAAAGATAAACAATCCTCCTCTTTCCAGCATTAATGTAGTGCCTGTTAGAGCTGGGAAAAAGACATTGCGGTTGCCAAACAATATAACAGTAAAAAAATACTCCTTTTCTGTGTGTGGATGAAGCTTTTGCCTTTGAGTTTTTTCATAGAAAAAAAGACTGGTGGAAGACACACCTTTCTGCCTCCAAAATCATTAGTGATGGGCTGATGATTCCAGCTTCAGTGCCTGCTCCCTTTCATTCTGTGTGAACAGCCCCTCCAAACAGGCTGTATATAATAAATTCAACAGTAATATAAACAGAAAAAAATCCAGAGACATTTCTCTTCAGCAGCAAGGAAATCTTCCCCAGTGAAATCCTTATTCATATTATTTATAAAATGTTCACTATTGCCAGAGAAGTATTTCCACCTCGGTTTTATAAATCAGAAAGATTCTTAACTGTTCTGAAGCTATCTTGTAGCTGAAAAGAAATAAGGAAAACAATCAGTACTCATTTTTGTAGTGTTTGTGCTTCTCTGTTAAAAAATCAACTCTTTAATTAAATATTTGGGGGAGGGAAATGCTTACTATTTCAAGCAAGAATAAATATTCCTGCACAGGAAGCCTTAAGAAAACCCAAAAAGATACATATATACATTAAAGTACTTGAAATCTCCTTGTGCTCTGTATTAGAGAACTTTCAGAAAAAAATGTCCTTGAGGGAATTTCCTCCTGCAGTATGGATTAATGTGATACAGATATGAGAAAATAAAAGCCAAGTGCTAAACCTTAAAATCACAAAGCAGAATACAAACAAGAAGTTGTGCAGGGTTGAGAGCAGAGGGTGGGATGACTGACAAGCAGTTGTGGCTTGCAGATGCTATTACTACTGAGAACACAGAGTTCCTCTTTGAGAGGAATAATCTCTAAGATTATCCTTAGCAACTCATGACTTGTAAACCATACTTTGGGGAATATATTGTTTTACTTTTTATTGTGTGAAAAGGTCCTGCAGGCTGAGATGCACTGGCATGCATCTGCTGAGACTGAAAAGTCATCGTTTTGGAAAGTCATGGTAGTCATTAATTAATCACATCAATAATTAGAAAAATACTAGGATAGAATTAAAAGACTGTGTCAACAAAAATTTCTTAATGTGACTTTTGGTACAGAGGCTGTCACTTTGTTCGCACTTTTTAATACTCAGGACTCAGAGAGGAATTCCATTCTATTTCCTGATGGTTTTATCAAATTCTCTTTGAGCTGGAGTGAGCTGAGCAGGTCCTCGCTGTTTATTGACCCGCAGACCCTCTCCTCCTCCCCAGAGTAGGTGCAGGGACCCGTGTCTGCAGCCTCCAGGGATGAGGAGCACCCCCTAGGTTACAGCACCCGGCTCAATTCCCACCAGAGGGCACTGCAGGCTGAGGCAACAGTGCCTAGGTGAAATGAAAGAAACCCACACATAACGAGACAAAGAAAAAAAAAAAAACCAAAAAAAAAATCACCAACCACTACTAGCAAAAAAAAACCCTAACCCATGACCCCAACCAAAAAAAAAAAAAACAAACAACCCCCCCAAAAAACCCANAAAAAACCCAACAAAATAAAACAAAACAAAACAAAACAAACAAACAAACAAAAACCAAATAACCCCTCTAAAGAAACAAAGCCAAAACCCCAGAAGCACACAGGAAGCTAATCTCTGTCCAGACTGAAGATCAGGATTCCCAAGCCAGCCAAAGAAAGGCAGTTGGTAAATAGCTCAGACATTTCCCAACATCAAAAACGCTTACCAGGGATTGTATTTTTTTTTTTTTTTTAATGCTTCAAATACAAGAGAGAAGAGCAAGAGGATTCAGCGTTTCAGCAACAGGATTCTGATAATCTCACTTTGGTCTCAGCTGTTTGGGTCTGACTAGGGTCAATCCGATCACATGTAACTGGTCTCTGCTGACTGACCAGAAATCCACTCTGAAGTTTGTGGTCTCAGTGAGGTAATTTGACAAATGTGAGCTACACTGGAACAGTGTGGCAATATTAATGAAGACAGAAAGCACTAAATTGGTAAGGATCAAAAATCAAAACAGTCTCAATCAAGCTTCAAAAATTTTCCTGGGAGCTACTGAACTCTTCCAGCACAGAGCGGGAGAGCTGACACTTTTCTAAAGATCTCAGTGCCTGCACTCAGATCCTTGACTGAAGACTCCCCCAATCATTTAAATTTTACCATCTCTTACAGACATGAAATTCAGAAGTTCATCTAAAATATCAGAAAAATGGGGGATCAAAAGAATGCATTGAGTAAATAAAATATCAGGTTTCATATGTAAGGTGTGGGCTCAGGGAACATTAACAAGCAGCAGCAGTAAGACCAAGCATGTCTGCTCCAGGCTTTCTTAGAGACTATCTTAGACAGGGCAAGGGGGAAGAGCTTTAAACTGAAAGAGGGAAGGTTTGGATTAGATAATAGGAAGAAATTCCTGTGAGGGCAGTGAGACACTGCAACAGGTTGTGCAGAGAAGCTGTGGATGCCCCATCCATGGAAGTGTTCAAGGCTAGGCTGGATGGAGGTCTGAGCAACTTGGTTTAGTGAAAGGTGTCCCTGTCCATGGCAGGGGAGTTGGAATGGTCCCTTTCAACCTAAACCATTCTATGATTCTATCAGTATTATCAAAAATTTGGGGGTATGTGTGTGCATATACTGACACACAATTGACCTCACAGATTTCACATACATTCCAGGGGAATCGAAGCAGTGAAACAACATGTCACCAAGTAATGCTATAGGCACTTTCCTCTAGCCTTATATTTTTCCAGCAGCCTTATATTTTTCCTACAGTTCCCATTTCTGACTTCAGGGAATTGTTGATCTTGCATCTGGCTCTGGGATGGCAAATCATCCAAGTGGAACAGTACTGACTGAAATCACATAAACCATCTTCTGGAAATATGTGTGACTGTGTCTCCACTGAGCTGAGGCCACAGGGAGAGACAGATTAGATTCATCATAGAATCATTAATTAATTAGGTGGGTTTAAAGTTGGTTGAGTTTGCATTTTTCCCCTGGAATGGCCCTTTGTTGATATCTGTATATCTAAGAACAAGGGTGCCTGGATGAATGTTGTGAGTGATAGAGGGAGAATGACAGGATTAATGGTATATTTACCTCTCTCTAGCATTACCAGAGAAAGGACAAGGAAATAAATGGTGTGGTTCTTTATATCTCTTTTCCCTATAGCTATGCTTTCAAGCTAAATGTGTTAAACAAACTAGTTATTTTGTATTCGTTTGAGTAGAGAATTTTCTCTCCAGAAGTGTTTTGCTTACAGTTGAGATGCAAAAAAAAATACAGCTCTTTTGGGAGGACAAGAGTTACACTGCTGAAGTAAACTAAATGTGTTTGAAGAAACTCTTTGTGGGAGGATGAGGACAGGAGGGAAAGTATTTTCTTCTAGGTACTGGTCATAAAGGGTATCCAAACCTTGAGTATTTAGTGAAGGGTATCATCAAGGAAGGTGAGAGAAAAGGAAGACTCTTGAAGAGAGCAGAATAGTAAATTAAAGGAAGGCATCAAGGAGAAAATTGAATGCTGTAGAGTCTTTGGAAATTGCTTATGCATAGCTCTATGTATGCATGTATTTTAACTTTCCTAATACTTTTTTTGAGTTACTAAGCATGTGAGCTGCAAATAGAGTTGAAGAAGCTACTAGAACTGTACTTTTATACTTCTTTATTTTTTTCAGTTTGAAAAGTTTCATTATGGTCACAGAGATTTTTATAAAAATGCGACTTATCTCTATGACACAGTGATTATTCCTCATGAATAAAATAATGATTCTGGCTCTTCAGCTTTTTCAAAACAGTAGTCTTTAGACGAACTAATAACTTCATAGTCAATGTTTTTTTTTTTTTTTTTTGTGTTCTCTTGAAAAATTTAGAAACAAAACAAACCAAAATACTTTACTACCTATTTTTAAGAAATCTCTCCTGGCATTACCCTTGTATGTGTAGAGAACCAGAATTCATGTCTTAAAACATATAATGAACAAAGTAATAAAAACATGAAATAAAAAAATAAACCAAAATAAAATGAAACATGCACTTTATCTTATTTATATATATATTTTAATATAAAATATCCTGGGTTTGAATTCACAAGTCAAAGCTAAGTACATCTGGATAAAGCTGTAGCAAGCTTCTATCTTCTGTTTTAAGACTCAACAATAATGTCTCAGTAAAATAAAATCCTCATTCCCTCTCAGAACTATGGAAGACAGTTAAAGTTAAGATTCAGAAGGTTTTAAGATTTAAGAAGTGATTTTACTTTGTATTGTCAGCCTAGGAAAAGGCAAAGAACAAAAAGATATCTTAGAACATTAAATCAGTGCTACACTATTTGAATGTTAATAATGAAAAAAAAATGTACGGTATCATTCTCATCTGGTAATTATTAAAGTCTCTCAAGCAGAGAAAAGGAATGTTTACCTAGCACATATCTATATATGTATGCATGTGTAATAATATCCTTTATAATCAAATAAATTTCATATTTTAAGTGTGGGACTACAATATTTTCAAAGCAATCACCAGCATAGAGATGAGTGATCTTGTCTTGCTTCCAAGCAGGCAGATGATTTAAAAGGTATAAAAAGGCACCACCCAGCTGAAATTCTGTGAGTTCTGTAAGACAGTAGAAAATGGTAAATCTTTATGGTAACAGCAAGATTTCTGTCTGTGTCATGGAGCATTATTGATTGCTGTCCAGCACACAGCAAGACAAAACTCTTGGTAATAACTCACCAGGGCTGCTGCCCAATAAAGTCAATGCTGATTTCTGATAGCACTGGGCTGAGCCCACCAAGCATTGGATTTCACAACTCCTGCTTCTAAGAATCAGCCAAATTATCAGCTGGTGTAAATCAGCTTGACTTCACTGAAGTCAAGAAGCTGTGTTGATTTAAAAGGAGTCAGTGACATTTACATTATGTCCTTCAAGGGGTCTTGTGGGGAATGACAGTCCATAATAACTTTCAGCCTTTTGCTCAGATGACAAGAGACACACCACAAGTTGTTCTTTTTGACCAGTCCTCATTATAGGCATAAGCAAAATTACAAGAAGCCCACTCTCTGAACATCCTCCTCTTCAGCACAGTTGTCTTTCCTGCATTTCATAATGTCAAATTTTGATGTTGCATCACTAGAGAAGCCCAAGGAAGAGAAAGCAGGAACCTCTTCTCCCACTTTGGAGCACTGCCTGGGCTTGAGGACAAGGTGTGAGTCCACTCACACTTTCTCTGGCAGCACATGCCAGCAAACCCACTGCTCCAGACTTTTCCTTACCAGTATGTCAGATTTTCCTGGGCCAATTGAAGTTTATTTACCAGTTCTATGCACCTAGGAATTTGTGACCAAATTGGACTCTTTGCTTTTTGAGATGGTGTCTAATCCAAGTGCTTATTGAAGGCAAAAACAGATCCATTCAAGCCAGATGACATAAAATGGATTGTCAAAACATTATCTCCAAACTTCCATACTAGTTTCACCTATAACTAATTGGCACATTAAATTACCAGTCCTTCAGCAAAACAAATATTATTTCTGCACTCAGCTTCTTGTACAGAGGAAAATAAAATTTTGCAGCCCATACAAAGCAGCACATCATACCATTATGCTTCAGATCAAGAGTCTTTTCTAAAAGCATATGCCTGAATAATATCCCTATCTAAGTATAGATATTTATTTCTAACATGAAATAAAAAACATTGTTTGTTTCATTCTAGTTGGTAACTCTGGCCACTGTTTTCCATGTACCACTTCCATCAGTCTTTCTGTCCATCCCCCATTATTCATATATTTCCACAACCTTTATTTGACCAGCTATAGCTGCAAATATCTGTAAGATTATTTGCTTTGTCTTTCCTGAACTAATATTTATGAGTTTACTTTTTCTAGGAAACTTTTAGTCCCTGCATTCTTTAATTAAGTTGGATGGAAAATTTTGCAAGACTTTTGAACAGTCTTCAAGTTTTTGTAGTAAAGATGTTCATGCATCATGCTTAAGTCACCTGAAATCATCTCAGTGCCTGCTATTTGCTCTTCAGGAAATATCATTTAGACTCACAGAAATACTTTCTCACTGATCCCCTTTTCATTCAAGTATTATAAGGACACAGACATAAAGTTTAAAAATAATTTGTTTAATTGTGCTTCTATCAGGAATATCAGTGTGTAGGACAAGGCTTTTGCAATTCTGCATGGAGCTATTATTTAAAGATAAAAGTTATTTTAAATAATCTAAAAGTAGTGCCAGAGAGGAAAAATAGGCCAAGACAGAACATTAATTTTACACTCTTGGCTTCTATTGTCAACTGGACATGCTTTGCTATCACTTCTTTACCTCACCAATTACCTGCCTTTATTGAATCTCATTTTTATCTTGTTCTAAGAAGGAGGAATGGAAACAGTGCTCATTTCCTTTCCTATCCTTCGTCCTCAGCACATGGGTCATCCTAAATTCAGATGAGCATAAGAAATCTCTATATTAGCTACATGACTTGGGCTGTTGCATACTTTTCAATCAATATGAAAATGAAAAAAACCCATATGGATCTACTTATTAAAAAAACTGATTACCTTTTGTGGAGATACTTGCAAGCAATATTTGCTAGAACTGTTTAGTTGACATTATATATTTTTACTAAATGTATTTGCATACATGTACTTACAGAGGGAGAGAGAAAGCAAGTATGTGCTCATTGGCATCTACTCTACCCTTCCTTTGCTTTCTTTTTGGTGTTTCTGCTTTTTTCCTCAGTCTAAAGAGATCAGCTATTGATTTAATAATTTACCTACCATAAGTAAAACAAGCAAGAAATAGTATGCTAAATAGTATACTACATAGTATGCTAAAAACTAAGTAATGTCTCTTTTCCTTTTCTTCTCTCTTTTTTTTTTCTTTTTTTTTTTTTCCCTCCTCATTTTTTTCCTTTTCCTTTTAATCTCAGAATTAGTAGGGGATTTTTCACTGTCATGCAATTGTTTAAAACCTAGGCTGTGTTATGATCTGAGACCTGCTTGATTTCTCTCACAGTGAGTAACTGAGTTTGAGATCTCAATCCAAAAGCACAGCTCAGACTGAGATGTGTCTGCACCACAGCTGAAGTTTTCCTGATGGCTTCATTGAACACTCAAAATAAATTCCCTTCCCATCCCAGCAGCAGTTCTCCAGATGGCTGTTAAGAAATGCTTTTCCAACAGGGAGTAAATAAATACACAATAGATTTCTGAGAAGAGATAATAAATAATTCTGCCTGGTCCTTGCACTATACCTATTTTGAAGATAAATAAAGGTCTCTGGTGTCAGGAGCTGTCAATCCATCTTTTGTGATGTTATGAGTGCAATCTCAGAGACACTATGCTTGAAAAGCAGACTTCACAGAATACATGTCTATGCCTATGACACATCTCTTTTCCCCAAACTTCATTAGAGAACATGTTTCACCACACTTCCAAAAATTTAGAGGGACATGCAACAGAAAACCAGTGCAGAAGAGCAGCAGGTGTGAGTGCAAACATTACAATCTGAAACCTCCTTTTGATTTTTAGTCCCCCAAGTCACATGTGCCACCACACATATACATTATATTTTGCATTTTGCAGAAACAGACAGTGAATAAGCTGAGTAATAGAAGCTTCAGTAAGAGAGTTTTTGAATAAGCTGAGTAATAGAAGCCTCAGTAAGAAAGTTTTATTTATAAAGCTACTGAACTTAACATCTGTCTGTTCCTGTGTTACAAAGTGCTCAGCCACATATCTGCTTTTGAAACATTGTAGAGAGAAATGTCAAATTTCATAATGTAAAATTGGTGGTTTTGTACCATACACAGCTGGATAACAAAGCTGAAATTGAACAAATTATTCTCAAATTATACTTATTTTGCTTCCCTTTCTCCCACTGCCTTTCATCTGTGTTCAATCAGGCCTTCACTGACACAAAGTTGTCTATGTAACCGAAAAATTCACAGCTAAAGCACAGGTGAGATATATATAAGCAAAAATTATGCATAGGCATTTTTTTTTCTTTATTTTTCCACATAGCTACTTTTCAAAACTTCATATCTAACAATGAAAGAGATCATGTTTTCTCAATCTGTTATATATCTTATTTGCTGCCACTAAAGTAACCACAAACCCACACATCATTTTACTCGGAGAAACACTCCTGAAAAAGGGAAACTGTTCTGTTCTCATGATGGTCAGAACAGACAGTCTGTGCTGCTGTAGGTAGTATTAAATGTAAAAATAGTAGCACCACCTATTGGCAACGTGCATAAACTGAGCCTTCAAATGTCATACTAGCATTCATCCTGCTACTGGATGTTAAGGTTGAAAACTATTATTTTCAGTTTGTTTTAATTATTCAGGATGAATATGTTTGTTACTATGGCTTTTTTATTTCTGTTATAGTAAATTTGACATAGAATCCAATAGGACCTAGTTTTAGACTGGGAAATAAACAAAATTGTGAGCCATAAATCCATAATGTTGAGGTCAAATTTGTTTGGAATATATCTAAAAGGTCTGAAACCTTTTTCTGTTGTGGATTTTGCATATTGACTAATGTGATCCAGAATTTCAGGTCTCAAATTTTTGTCAAGTCCCTTTTGTTTAAATGGACTATAAATTGAGACAAAAAATTAGTGTGGAGAGAAAGTATTCTAGCATTGGGGTGAAAAGACAAGATTTTCAAGTATTTGTGCATATCAACATCTCTATATAAAATGTGACCTATGAACTGCCCTTGGCTGGTAGTTGCCATGATTCTATTTAATATAAATAAAAACAAATGGCTTCGGGCAAGAGATAGAATGTGAAATAATAAAAAAAAAAAAAAAAATTAATGGAACCGAAAATGAGAGGTTAATACTTGGTTGGGCAGCTTCAATTTTCTGTTAACCCACAAATTCTTTCACCATGCTTCTGTTTGATTTTGGTTACTTGTGTTGAGTTGCTCAGAGCAACCCTAGTTTAATTTTAACTATATCGGACAACTTATTTCTGATTATTTATTTTCCATTATTTGTCTAGGATTGATACTTACAGAATCTTTACTATATTTCTATTTTAAAGGTGTTATTATTTTGCTTTTAAACATCATTGGTATTTATTAAAAAAATATGTTTAATCCACGGATTACCATTGACACTGCTATTTGTTTAAGTCTTCTTGCCTGCTCCTCCTGTTCATTGCTCCATTATTTCTTCTGAGAAAGAAAATGTTGCTGATCATGATAGGTCAGATTCCCATAACAAAAAACTCTCTCTGCATGCTAAGATTGACTGCTGACCTTTCATTCTGCATTTCTGGGCAATTCACTGTTTTCTCCTACAGTGCCCAATTCTTCTTTTTTAAAAAAATGATGCATTTTCCTTAAAAGCAAAGCTTCCCTGTGCTCAGGAGTGTATTCATTTTCCCCTTATTCTGGTGCTTTTGAAGAGTGCTAACAGTCCTTGTATCTGCAAAGCATCATGAGCAGGATGTGTTTCTTACAGAAAATCATGCCAAATCCTGTAATGACTCATCAGAGCTCAGGGGTGAAGACCTCTGCTGGAAAGGGGATATTTTCTGTGTTTGTAGTCTCCTGAATCTCAGGATTCATGATTTCATGGCCTCATTTTAGAATCATGAGATCATTAGTAATGTTGGAAAAGAACATCAAGTCCAACCTTCAACCGAGTACCACCATGCCCACTAAAGCACCTCACAAAGTGCCACATCGACTCATGTTTTGAGCACTTCCAGGGATGGTGACTCCACCACTCCATTTAGAAGCCAAGTGGTTGCATCTGCCATCAACACTTATATCACCAGCCTTTGCCTGTGATGAGTCCTTCCAGCTAACAAATGGCAGGACAAGAGAAATGGCATCAAATTGCACCAGGGGAAGTTTAGATTAGACATTAGGATTTTTTTTTTTTTCTCCACAGAAAGGGTTTTAAAATATGGGGAAATGCTGCCAAGGGATGTCTAGAGTCATCATCCCTGGAAGTGTTAAAAAAAACCAAAACTTGTGGATATGGCACTTAGGGACATAGTTTAATGGTGAACATAGTGGCAGTTCAAGGTTGATAGAAGGACTTAAGGATCTTAAAGACTTTTCCAACCGTCTCAATTCTATGTTTCAATGATTTTACTAGCAGCAAGGCCAGCAAGAGCAGTATCTCTCTTGGTCTCCTCTGCAGTCTCTTTTCTAATCTGAATTGCAATAAGCAGAGTGAATAAGATTGCATTTACCACCTTCTTATGGCTAAGTTTTATGTTTTCTTGGCAGCAGGCATTTCTTCATAGCATTCTCTGTATGAGAGATTTTTTAATTCAGTGGAAGGAACAATTCAATTTATTTTTTATCTACAAGAATGCATTAGCTTAATAATTTACGTAGGCTTCCATGGCTTCATGACACTGTTTTCAACAATGCAAAAAGAGCCAGCCACACTGCAGCTGCAGGCTTGTAAATACTTGCCTAACAAAGCAGTTCTACTCCAGCTAATGAATCTTGGGGAAGCCGACACTGTAGCCTGAGATACAAATGGAATTCATTATATAAAATGAAAACTAGCCAAACAGTCTGCACCATTTCCTTGGGCCCTCTGAAGACGTGTCATATGCTATACATCACCCTGGGTTGAGTCAGTGTGTTGTGTTGTTCTGTGATGTTATATATGTGTTTGGGATAATTTCTCCACAGCTATCCCCATGGAGCATGAGAACAGTCTGTTGGAAATCTGTTAAGGATTTGGAGGTTCCTGTCTGAGGCACAGGCATACCCCCAACATCTTGTGGCAGAGGGCTGTGCTCACGTGGCTGCCCTCATGTCATGGGACTGAGGATGATGGCCTCACCTGTCAGACCCCTCTCAACATAATATCCAAACCTCCCAGAAGCTTCCCTACAGTGGGTGGAAGATATTCCATCTGGCTAAACAGAAAGACACAAACATCTTGCCCAAGCTCACAGAAATGGCTTGGTGCAAGAGCTGAGCACAGAGTCAAGCAGTTTGGACTCCTCATAGTTTGTTTTAATCAATAATCACAATGTGTCATGAATGTGTGACTATTATGCCTGCATCCATAGCTTGCCAGCACTTGCCATCTCAGAAATGCATTACAGCTTTAATTCCTCTCACAATTATGTCAGTTTTAAATGTGTCACCTGACACACGTGTCACCTGTCACCAGTGTTGGTGCTGGAACTGGGCCCTCCTCCCTATAGGGAGGCTTCTGGCCATGAGGCTTCTGGCTCAGAAAGTGGAAATGAATTACTTGTTTCTTTCTCTCTCCCTATTGATACCTTGCTACATGTAAAGTGGATTTACATTCTTTAGTGTAACATAGTTTAAAACATTCTTCTTATGGTTTTGATTAAATTACAGATTTTACCCATTTCTGTGCTTTGGTTTCTGCCCTGCTTGGCTTGAAGAATGTAAATGAGCAAAGAGTGGCTGTCAAGGTTATCAGCATCTTCCTCAGGCAAAGCAAGATCTTGGTGTTTTAAAATGCTTTCTTGGCTCCTAAAAGTTATTTGTCCCAAGGAGAGATATGCTAGACTTATCTGTTACAGTTATCTTGTTTTATTTCTCTCAGTCATAGTGATGGTTGTCACATGTAAACAAACCATGTCTATTTATGTGTTTATTTAAAAGTCATCTTTTTGTTATTTGTGTGCACAGTAAATACTTTGTTAAAGGTACTTTGAGTTTACTAGGAAACAGTTAAGGAAGTAGGTGCTGCTACTCTTCAATGGAAAAACAGGTATGTAAATAATATCTATGCAGTATGAAGGGACTTACATAGCCTTGAAGCCCATAAATTAATGAAAAATGTGAGCTAAACTCACTGCAAACATTATTAGGAAAAGTTATCCAGCCAGCTCTATGAGCTACCAAGTAAAAAATGAAATTATAAAGGTAGGGTGATTACAGTAATTTATCACTTCAGCTATTATTTAAATATGAAACTAGTATAACTCCTAATATTTACAGGTCAAGGGTTTCCTCCTGCATATTTCAGGAAGGGCTGCCTCCAATTTTTTGGTGAAAGATTGCCATTTATTTCACTAATCAATAATCACTCAATAATGTGAATGTAGTGGATGCAATCTATTGGTAGCCAGCTACTCTCTCATGTTTCAGAGTATTGGATACACTGCAACCTTAGTCTAACAAACCATATACTACTTGAGTTCAAGAAATGTACATAATTCACTACATCAGGCTATAGTTTGAAGTACATACAAAGGGTGTACCCTACAAATATTACCCCCTAGAGATGCAATGTGATGGCTTTTTATGTTAGGCTTGCTAATTTTGAATGACTTAGTAGTGATTTAAAAAATGAACAGCTACCTGAAACACACAAGAATAATCTATATGACTTCTTGTCATGATAAATTTTCTCTCTGCTGATAAATCATTTGTACCCTGCTATAATTCATTTCAATCCACAATCTACTTTTCTTTATTAGTCAGAAGCTAAATAAACTTGTAGTACCAAAATGTGCATCTCCCTAGATGGCATATACATTTTGGCTTTTTTCTTCTTAGTTGCAAAGGGGCAAGCTGAGAGTAATTCCAGTGATGACAGTTGTGACACATTTAAAACTGACATAANATGGTGAACATAGTGGCAGTTCAAGGTTGATAGAAGGACTTAAGGATCTTAAAGACTTTTCCAACCGTCTCAATTCTATGTTTCAATGATTTTACTAGCAGCAAGGCCAACAAGAGCAGTATCTCTCTTGGTCTCCTCTGCAGTCTCTTTTCTAATCTGAATTGCAATAAGCAGAGTGAATAAGATTGCATTTACCACCTTCTTATGGCTAAGTTTTATGTTTTCTTGGCAGCAGGCATTTCTTCATAGCATTCTCTGTATGAGAGATTTTTTAATTCAGTGGAAGGAACAATTCAATTTATTTTTTATCTACAAGAATGCATTAGCTTAATAATTTACGTAGGCTTCCATGGCTTCATGACACTGTTTTCAACAATGCAAAAAGAGCCAGCCACACTGCAGCTGCAGGCTTGTAAATACTTGCCTAACAAAGCAGTTCTACTCCAGCTAATGAATCTTGGGGAAGCCGACACTGTAGCCTGAGATACAAATGGAATTCATTATATAAAATGAAAACTAGCCAAACAGTCTGCACCATTTCCTTGGGCCCTCTGAAGACGTGTCATATGCTATACATCACCCTGGGTTGAGTCAGTGTGTTGTGTTGTTCTGTGATGTTATATATGTGTTTGGGATAATTTCNGCATCACAGAACACAGGTGTCTCTCGTGGACAGAGCACACTGCTGCTCCTCCCTCAGCTTCTAGCCTAAGGCACCTCTGGTTTGTGCCAACTTTCCACTTCTGTGTCCCTCCCTAGGAGTTCCTAAGATGAGATTTTTTTCCAAGCAACTGTTTTCAACAGCCATTTGTGGGCTTTTCCTCCATGAACTTATCTCAAGGAAATCACTTGTCTTCCTGGTCTCCATGGTGCCTAGCAGCCAGGGATTCCCCATTTTAGTCCCGTGTTCTCCAGAGATCTCTCATTCCCTGAACAACACCAACAGCCGAGTCTGAGACAGCCTGCCAGCTTTGTTCTGCCATCATGCTCACCCTGATGGTCCCCAAACAACCAACAATCTTCCCAGAATTTCAGGGACCTGGCTGAACTCTAAAATGAGACAGCCAGAGAGAGAGATCCAGACCTCCTACAGAGATGAATATGCTGCCCGATGTGCCACGGATGCTTTGGAAACTGCTTATGGATTGCAGGCACTTGCTGATTATAAATGTTGTGCCACTTTTCTCTGCATCTTATTGATGGGGGTGATGAAGAAAATGAATATCATCCTTAACATTTTAAGAGAAGGATGCTAAATTGCCTCTGATCAGATATAGTGATTTTGCTTACTAGGCATGGGGATATAAAAATAATTTTTTCTTCATTTAATAATAATTAAACATAAAAATAAAGATTTTAAAAATAAATTTCTCTAAGAAAATATACTGGATGGCTAAGAGATCTGGATGCAGAGATTAAAGATTATTTAAAATAGAGTTTATAATGATTCCTTTTCTTCCTTGGAGCAAATTAAAATAATCAAAGCAATGGATCAGGATAACTTGATTTTAGTTAAAGGAAGATTTTAGGAATCCCTTGTCTCTAATACAATTCTGTCCCAGTGCCTGTGCTCTCCACTAAGAGTTTCTGAGCTCTATTCCTTTGTGGTCAGGGTGATGCTTTATGTGTTTTCTGGACATGTCAGTTCTCTCTCCCTTCATTTTCATCTCTCCCATCCTGTCTCTTACATTTCATTTTAGGGGATGCCCTGTGTTCTACTGCCATTTCTCAGGAATCCTGCCCAAATTGATACAATTGGCAGCCATTACCTATATATTCCCCTTTATTGAAAACCATATGGAGCTCACTAGAAAGTAGTAATACCCAGTTTTCTCTTGTCTAGTTAAGGCCTTTGCTTCCAAACTTGAAAAGCAGCTCCACAAGGCAGGCAAGGTCAAGAAGAAAACTGATCTAATTATCCCATAAATCTTCAAATAACAAGAACTATCAGGCTCTGTATATATAACACAGAACTGACCAAAAGATTTTAACAGTATGGGATCTTGCTTGGTAAAGGATTTCAAGAGACTATGGCTGGAATTAATTTATTTAGGGCAAGGAAATGAATCACAAAATACAGCCAATTTTTCACCATACTGTGAAAATCCAGCACATAGGCACTACTTCTCCTGGCTGTCTTTTAGATCCCCTTGCATTTATTTTAACTAGTTGGACAAACCTTCAGACTGAAACTTTCTAGCACTTGAGGGTTTTTCAAGGTGAGGGGTGATGAGAAGTTGGTTAAATTAAAGCAATTCGGGCAGCTCATTCTGACCATGAGACTGAAATCAGCACATATACATGAGACTGAAATCAGCACATAACACATTATAGTTAGTAATAAGCAGGTTGATTTCAATTAGGTGTGTCACAGATTTAAGGTTGCAAAGACAATTTGGACGACACATACAGGCTGAGGGGTTTTCAGAGTGAGGAATGCCTTCTGCTGCTTCAAATGAGGGCAAATCATGAAACTTCTGTTTTAAAATCTGTTCAGCTATAACATACAACAGCCAAATTACATTAAATATCTGTCTATGATGAGCACACAAAAAGACCTCCAGGAGAAAAGGGCTATGAACAAATAGTGGGAAGAGACACAGGATGGTAGATTAGGGCAGAGGGAAGAAAGAAAATACATTGGAGATGGTGGTGAAGGGCAGGAGGTGTACATCCCTTGCAGACCTCAAGGACCATGCAAGCCTCAGGGATATCAGGGATGCTCATGTCAGCCCCAAACTTTCCAAGCAAAGAGTTACTAACCCAAAACACTCTTAATTAAAAGTCACTAGAGGCACATACGTTCAGAAGAGCAATCAGGGAAGGATTTGAATAGCACAGTCTTTTCTCAAGAGTCTTTTATTGGCCCAGCTGTAAGGTTTACAGTGATCAGGGTAAACAGTCACTGTCTTTGGGGGAAAAATAATAATAATTAAAAAAAAAAAAGCTCATATCCTTTCTTGAAAATTAGGTTTCCTTTAAGAGAGCTGGTTTTCATACTTTAGCTGAAATGCATGTTTATTGAGTTTTTTCTCTAGCTGTGTTTCAGAACACATGAAACTCTTCACATCAATTAACCTAATAATACAAAAAAAGTAACCCACAGGGGAAGGTCTTAACATTTTTGACTCTTCAGTACTTTGTCTTGCATTCTCAAACATATTTTTCCTAAGTATCAGGTCCTTTTACTAAATAGAATACAATTTAATCAGCAAAATATATTATAATCTGTTATAAAGGCAATACTTAAACTTGAGATGAGGATACAGAAGAAACAACCTGAAACAAAACAGGATTCACCAGGCAGCATGGAGTTCACAATTTGTTCACAGCCATAGCTTCAATCTGCCACTTCATGTATCACAACTCCCACCACACTCTATTTTGAGAGCTGAGGTGGGATTAAATGAACACACAGATCATGAATCAGGGTTTTTTTGCATATGGGTGGATTTCACCTGCAGTGCTTCATATTTTGTATATTTTCTCCACAAAGAGAGGGTGACCATGCTTCTTCATTCTGTTGTCTCCTTTACATAAATTTTTATGTAAATGTCAGCACGTAGGAAATACCAATAATGCAGTTACTTTAGAGAAAATGAATTGCAACTAGAAATAAAATATGCTGCCTGTATCAGAAGACAGCAAGAATGCATCAGAATTAATTTTGACTGCAAAGAGCCTGTAAATTTTAAATGATAATCTCTACTTTATGCGGCTTGGACAACAGCAATTATAGCAATTTTTGTGAACAGTATTTGTTGAGCTACATAAAATGAAACTTCATTAATGAGATGTATTCGAAATCAGTAGGAGAGCATTGTGCTCCCTTGTTTCAGCTGCATGTGAAACCAGTTCAGAGGCTTAAATTGCATGAGGAAAAAAAGCAGCAAACCCTTGCCGTGTGCTACTTAGCACACACTGTGACAGTGATAAATTCCCTCAGTGATTCTCAGGTGCCCTGTTATTATCTTTAACTGCCTTCTAGCCTGTCAATCTTCTGCTTCCAGATGGTATCGGTCATTCACACAGGCAAAACCTTGCTTAGAGGGACTTACACTTTGTGCTGGTAATAGGGGTTTTATCTTCCAGTGGGTTATTTGCCCACTATTCTGGTGGAATTCCACCAAAAGAAGCATCTCTGATTATCTGACAATTTATCTTTTGTACGGATCTTGTTGGAAATTGAGTTACTAGAAGGAGTTGGTTCTTTCAAAATGGAATCTCTCCCTGAGGCTTTGAGAGCAGGATAATAAGATTTCATCTTCTGCATCTCAGAAAGCAGGCAACAGGAAAATACCTCCACCTCCAGAGTGCTTGTTAGGGAACACCAGAAATTCTGTACACAGCACATCCTTCTGAGGTATCTAATACTACAGCTGGCCCAGACAAAAAATTTATATCCCCATAATCTCCATGGGAGCTCAGCCATGTTGTGTGTCTCCCCACAGTTACCATTTGTTGCCCAGAACACTTGAGGCATGATTTTTTTTTTTTTTTTTTTTTTTTTTTTTCCTTTTA
>VZRH01001265.1:263316-307549 GCA_013397555.1 Urocynchramus pylzowi
CGATCTATAAATTAATAATAAATACTGAACTGGTATATTTTAGTGGGTGGTACCTACAATGCAGCTTCCTTAATCCCTTTCCCAATGGTTAATCCCGATGGCTACCAATACATTAGCAGCCACTATTAGAAAAAAAATAATTCCTATGATTTTTTGTCACTTGCAGGGGCTTTTGTCAGAAAAGCAGCTCTGAATCAATGTGCACTACATAGTCCTATTTCTAACTGCCTCGTGCCTCTTCCCAGCACAAAGAATAGGAAGGAGGGGGCAGACCAAAGTGACGTTAGTTACCTTGGCATCTCCAGTACTCCCAAGAAAATTAGTCATCCACAGCTTGGCCCCAATGCTATTCTGAGCGCTAAAGGCACAAGGTGCACGGCAGCTGAGATGAAATGCATTCTGCCAAACCACCTCCCTCCCTCCCTCCCTCCCTGACCTGCTCTCTCCTCAGCTGGGACGTGATTGAACATGGGCAGATGCAAAAAGGCCAATGCACTGTGGTCCTTTGTCTCGTACAGGCATAGATTTGGAATATAAGATAGAGCCATGTATAAATACTCCTCCCTTGTCGTCTCTCTTTTTGGCTTATTAACATTGTTTATGGACCATAGCCAAATAAAGGCAATGCAAACAAAAGAGTTGCTTTTCTGTCTCACAGATGATTATTTTTTTTCAGTTTTCTGCAGAAACATTCTGTAAGATGAAGGCACAGAAGTACCCAGAATATTCCTTCAGAAGCTCCAGGAAAGCTCCCCAGGAATGGTGCTGTGGATGAAGGAAAGTGCATAAAGCTGTTTTGAATGAAACAAATCAGGCTCAGTGATGTGGTAACTTCTCACTAAATATGTTTTTGATTGCTTACAACCCCCTCTGCTCTGGAAAGCTGCCTTGCACCATAATTTCAAATTATTTTGACTATTTCTTCGAGTTATTATCAAGTGAGGTGCTGAGAAGGAGCTGCACAGGCGTTACTGCAAACAGCATTACACAGAAGGCACAAGTTACTGCCAGTGAGAAACCAAGGGTTTTGTAAATGCAGAAAAAATCTGAATTTTTGTATTTTCTACCACACAGGAAAGTGTGTCTGGTTTTCTAGGATCCTTGTGTGAAAACATTACCTGGAGAGGGTGGAGGATTCCCGCTGCCTGGCCCTGGGGATTCAGGGGGTGCTCTGTGCTTACCTACCCCTCTGCCCGAGGGGCACACGTTGGCACATGCTGCTTGCAGCTTCACCAGTTTGTACCTCAGTCACACCCTCCCCAGACACCCACTGAGGTGACCTGCCAGCACCACACACCACCACTGATGTCACCTGTCACCATCACACGTCTGCTGATGTCACTCACCAGCATGGCACACATCAGAAGCAGAGCTAAGAAAGTGAAGTGAGTAGACATGGAGCATCCCAAGACAAAGGATGTCCAGCCATCCAATTTCCGCCTGACACCAGACTACCCAAACTACTCCTAGGCTTTGTCCTGAAAAAGTTTTAAAACCTAGAATAGTCACATTGCAAATCTGAAAACTTTATTTAGCAAGAAAAGCTGATTATTACTGTTTTTATTATACTCTTCCAGTCCATAATACAAAATTATTTTCTTCTCGGCTTCTTTCCTAGATAGGACTCATTATATTTAAATGACTACCCTGTGACTAGCCAAACTGTAATGACTGTGAAGATGAACAGCACAGCTTAGATTGTGACAAATGAGCTCCTTGTGGCAGTTACAAGCAGTTATTAAAAAGTTTAGCTTCCTTACAAAAGTTTATTGTGATGCACAGGAAACTGATTTTTTACTGAATGGCAAAAATTCACAAAGCAGTAAACAACACCTGACTGTAAGTTTGCATAATGTCTAGAAAGCTACCATTAAGGTGCCATCTATTATTATATTATTTGTGCTTTGTTTCAGATGCTTGTGTTTGTAAATATGCTTTTTACTACTTTTAATATGAATTCCTGGCATTTCAATGGAACATGCTGACAGACTACTCATGTCTCTGGAAAGTTAACATTACAAAAATCAAGTAAGCTTTACAGGAACTTCATTTTATAAGTGTAAGCAATTTCTATAAATGTCAAAATATCTCATTTCATCATTCTGGGAACCAAATGCTTTCCATTTTAATTTTCTTTTAAAATTTATATTTTCAAGTTTTAAAGCATTAGGTAAGTTTTCCAGTAGCAGATGTTGAACTTAAAGAATTAAGATGTTTCAGTCAATAGCTATCTATTATTTTGGCTTATGAGAACTATATATTGTTAATTTTTTGCTTCCTTTGAGAAAGAAACTGAACTGCAAGAGCCTGTCATGCCTTCACAGCCATGATTATTTTACTTGCTTTAAAATTAGCCCCTGCAATATGGGAGATATATCTAAGGGCAAAGAGGCTAGGAAGGAGTGGTTGAATGCCACAGTCAGATAAACTTTAACACATGGCAGATTCTCATGCTGGCTTTACACCTAATACTCCTGAGCATCTTACAGCTAAAATACAAAGTAGTCTGTGGTGTTGTTAGGCTTTAATACTTTTAAAGACACATTGAGTGTTAATGGGGTCCTCTGGACTTAAGGCTTTGTTGTTTATTATACCCAGACTGCCTGGGTGTTCTCTAATGACATTCTCTAGTAAGTCACCTAATTCCTGACCTGCTGTTAAAGTCAGAAACCCCTGGATTATCTCCATCCACCTCCCTGCCTGAAGCAGCCTTGCTTCCAGCAGGGAGTCATATCCCTCCCAGACCCCAAAATATGCTCACACCCTGCATTTCATCAGCATCTCTGAAACACAGGAACACGTATGGAAACATGAAAGCAAACAGCTCCTCCTTGTTGCCCAACCCACTTCCATTCCCCATGGCTGTGCCAGTGAGATACCCAGGCACAGCTCAGCAGTGCTGGCTTCCCACCCCCACGCAGAGCTGGAGCCTGCTAAAGATCCCAGTGCACAAACAGCAGCAGCAAGGACCCTGAGGCCCGGTGCAGAGTGTAGGAAATTGCATAGGCAGCCAAAGAGCCCAAGGTGAAAACTGAGGACAAATGGAACTTCCATTAACAATGTTTACTTGTCATCAACACAAAATTCACTCCTGGAAGCTAACAGCGAGCAGGGCTTGGGGTCAGGAATTGGACCCCGTATTTTATAAATGCCTCTGGGGGCTGGCTTTACTGTGGAGCTGCCTGCTAGTAACAGGAAGATGTTTTTAACCAACCAACCAAAAAACAACCAAAAATACCCCACCTCAAACCAAGCCAAAACAGAAGAAAGAAATGTTTATTTCCAGAGAAATGTTTATTCTGAAGCATACGCAAAACCATCCCTCTTTTGGGTTCCTACCACTGGAGCAATGCTGTTCTCATTTGGATATGCTAAAATTGAAATAGAGGTACCATCAAATAGTTAATGCCAGTGTTTCTGACTCTCTCATAAGACAGATCTGTTCCTCTTCACAAGGGAATTTTTCAGTCTTCTGTCATTTAAATCAGCAACAAGTTTCCCACTGCCTCTCATGGCATGGGACTGGGACACCACAGCACTGCAAAAAAGAGGTCAATCATAGCTGCACATTCAAGTGTTCACAGGCATTTTAAAATGAAATTAATAATCGTGATTTTCTAAATATTTCTAATACATTTGCCTCAGATACAGTACAAAAACATCCCAGTACCACCTCCCAGACCTGTATCAGGTTTTACTCTCAGATGCTACATTTTGAGATTTTGAAATGGGGATTTTGAATAAACTTAAAGCCTAGGTGTAAAAATCTCATGGAAAATCAGTCAAAGATAAGTGCCTAACCCAATTAGGGGACTTAAAAATTGACATAAACTCAAAGGCACACACCAGTTTTTATCCTGTGTTGATCTCAGATGTATCAGAGAGAGTTCATCTCAGAGCTGCACGGGTACAATGAGGAAAGATTGTGTGGTTACAGCAGCAGCAGCCCCAAGGGAACTGGATTTCCTGCCATACAGATGGCTTGCTGTACTGTACCAAAGAGAGACATTTAGGCTCATATCTTTAAAGGCTCTTCAGTACCTGACTTTCATTGAAACACTTGACTAAATGCTTTTGAAGAACTGGACTATAAGCTGTCAGATTCTCATACAAATTAAGATCCCTAACAAGGAGCTTAGGTAGAATTGAGGAAACTAACTCCAGGAGACCAATTCTCAAAACCCTGCAAAAACCATTTAACTTGGTGTCTATTGATGCCTATATGCTTTCATTTAAGAATTCATTCTTGAGCAGCAAACGTTTGTTTCCATCGGTGTTGAGAATTGTCTCCATGTAGTTAAAGAAGGAAAAGACTTGTGGTTATTTTCTAAAAGGAGAAATGTTCCTGCCATCTCAGAGTTACTTAACAGTCAGGAGTGAATTACATCAGAAAAAGCAGTCATGGGTTATTTACATACAAAAATATATCTGAAGGAGGAAGCTGTAGAAATGCCCTATTTTTAAAATGGTAGCTCAGGTGCCAGCATGCCAAAGACAGATTCAATAGCTTCTTCAGCCTGAAAGAGTTTAAATCTGCATCTCAGGAGAATCCTACATCTCCCCTGATAATCCTACATTTCCCTGGTAAGCGAAAGACATTCTGTGAGTTATTTCTGTAGTTTCCAAATTTTACTTTTTCAAAAATCAGATATTCTGCCCCTGATGCAAAGCAAAATTCTGTATTGCATTGACTAGAGCATGTGGCACAAGACATACTGCTGCTTCTAATCTCGCCTCCAGAGAAAACAGACTCAATTATTCTGCATCACAAAATTATTTTACAGCCAGCATTTAAGTAGCCCTTCAAGGTTTTGGGTGTTACAGAGGAGCAGCTCCCAGCTTTACTTTCTAATGAAAGAATTTGTAAAGTAACCATCGGTGCTGATTAACAGAGCTGCCTCTCCCAGATGCCTCCCATTCTTCTCCCTGCCATGGGTACAGCTTCTTCTAGTGAGACAGATTTCTTTGGAGGGAAGATTAATATGCAACTCTCTGTGGTTAACACTCTCTTACAGAATTATTTGAATATTCTTTCTGTAGCCTAACTCCTGATATGCTGACAGGGCATGAGATATGTTCATATGTTACATATGACATAGTGTATAATGACATGTTTCCACTAGGTTCTTATTGTACTGAAAATCTTCAAATCCTTTCCAGGTTAAAAGTGACTATTACATGTCAAGCAAAAATAAAGAGCTTTTTTTTGCTGTTTGATTTGATATTTTGATTTTTTTTTAGCCTATACCAAAACAGCTGTGAGTGGATTTTTTCAAAAGTCACTCTCATTTAAAATGTTTCCTTTAAGTACAAATCATGAGCATGTGATTTGCTGAAATCCTCCAGCCAACCAAGAATCTCTCTCAAGAGTTAATTACAACACCTTATAATGGAATATATTCTTTACTCGTTGCTTATTTAATTTGTTCAAGACTTTATATTGCAGCACTTCCTACTTCCCTCTTTAGTATGAATCATTTTACATTTTTCCTAAGCATTTCTATTTTAAGTACAGGACTGTACCATTTCAAGTGAATGAAAGGTTTGATAAATGAGAACATTAGATATACCCAACAGATTAATGAAATTCCCCACCTTGGTTAGGATGCTGCAGATTGTTTGTTTGATTATTTGGAGAAAAACCTCATCTTTGATAATGGTGCTAAACAATGCTTGGCTTCATTGATATTTAATAGATAACAGACTTAAAAAGCACTGTTGGAGTTTATCTTTTGTACCCAACAGCTGTGCAGTTTCAAAAAACAGAAGTACAATACTGTATTGTATACTTGAATTACACACTTAGTTTAAGGGATAAGAATCCCAGCAGCAGATGGCATTCCAGGCTGTCATAGCAGGGGAAAGAAAAAAAAAAAATAAAGCAGGCCAATAGTCTGCCTTGTTATTATAAATCAACAGACTGGTTACTGCTGAACACGTGAAGATTAATATATCAAAATCTGTGAGTTATTTCTGAGAAATGGAAGTAGGAAACACCTTGGTGTGGACAGCATCATGACAAAACTGTGCTTCAAACTCTTAAGTAAGTAGACAGAGAAGCTCTTATTAACTGAAGTTTCCCTGGTATTTCTCATTAAGAGCAATTAGGTCCCTGAACTGCATTTTGGGGGAGAAAGCTGAGGACAGATTCTCCACTCCAGGGAAAGTCCAGCTGTTTCAGTATGACAAGGTATGGGAATCACAACTCCCAGGCACATCACCCCAGAGATGAGCTTCACAGCTTGACAGTGACACTGCTACAGTGGATCAAGGAACCATGAAAGTTCATATATCCCATGTAATCATGTTTTATTCCAGGAGAGAGCCCCTCCCAGCCTGGTTGCAGCCTCACAACAGACTCAGATTAGCTGAGGGGTTTAAATCACTGGTCAACAAATAAAGGCATATGGTATGAGAAATCTTCCTTAGAGCTGGAAGGATTAAATCAGCTGACAGAAGTATAGGCAAGAATTCAGAGCTGGCAGTTATGTGTTTGTTCTCTGTGAGAGAGATACTGTACTTCAGATTTGGACAGTGACTGCTTAAGTGTTGCATGAAAACCACTTCAAACCTGAAGGCATCTCCAGCACTATAATCACCAACACGACACAACATGAGAATTCACACAGAAGGGTACAAACACACAACACGCAATAAACTAATTACTAACTTACCACAGTTTGTCTGCAGCCTTCATGCATGGGATTTTAATGAATAGGTCTCAAAAAACCTTGCCTTGGCAACCTGGACATAGCTGCCAAGAACACAACTCCTCAAAAATTAGCCGTTTGTCGTCGATTGTATAATAAGACAAGAGAATTCACAGTTAATTTGTACATGACAGCAGCAAACATTATCAACAGATCAGAACACATAATAAAATCTTTGGTGATCAAAAGAAAAAATAAATTATAGAGACACATAAAAGAATTGGTGGAAACCCCCGAAAATGTATTGATTGCCTGAACCCCAGTCTTGAGCCTCATGCAGCACTCTGATATTTAAAAAAGCACCTATGAGTTTTCAGGATGATTCCCAGTCATGTAGTTTTTAGATTTGCTTATTTCTATAGACCGTTAAATACTGAAAAAAATCTTTCTTTTAGCTTGAAAAGATAATATATTACAATGGTTCCACTGTTGACATGAAATTATATTCTTTTTCTGTTTCTTTTGTTTTTCACTTGCATTTATCAAGTTGTCTTCAACTGGTTCTGCACTGCCATTGCTGTCCTCATTACAGTAATTGCATCATAATTACATCTATAATTCACAGGTTGTAATTACAATATTGTAATATAAAAGGGCTATAAAATATCAAAGAAAATTTACAAAACAAATGATAGAGTGCACTGTATAACACCTACTATAGAACGTACCTACATCTCTTGGGCTGCCCTTTTCAAAAACAGGTGTTTTGAATTCATTTGTCAAGGGAAATATTAATCCAGTGAGGATTTTCTTTTGGTTTTCATTCTATGGAGTACCAGTATTCAAAACTTAAATGGTATCTGAACATCTTTAGTTGTTTCATTGTTGTATCTTAAGGAAAACAAATTTATCCTGTTTTCAGATCATCTAGAATTTGGGGTTTGTGATTAGAAAATCTGTGATAAGGAAAAAAAATTTTACAGTGAAAAATTTCAAGCTTTCACAGATTATGAACACTGTGAGCTTACCCAAGTATTAGGTCTCAATTCAGCAAGACACAAATTTTCTCAGTATATTATTATTATACAATATTTGTACCATTCACAGATATTCAGTAGACACCTACATTAATTTTTAATATTCTTCAGCTGTACTGTTCAGACTGTCATTACTGATGCCAGAGTAACTTTCCATAATTTTCAAGAGGATATCTCCTCTAAAATGGAAATGTAATACTTTTTGGTGCTATTCATCATGATCGGAGTAGCTGAATGGCTTATCCATCCTATCTGAATTACTATAATTCAGAGGAAAAAACATACAAAAAAAACAGAATCAAATAAAATGAAAAGGTACAATAGGTTCTTAACTAGAAAAAATGAAAACACTTTTGCTGTTCTCCAATTTTTAATATCATAATTTTCACAGGTCAACTAAATGGTATCTTCTGCAGCTTTGAAATGTCACAGATTTTGCTATATTCTAACATAATTTCAGATATTTTTAATCACTGAAAATTAACAGAAAAAACTATCTTCACACTTACTAAAGTATATTAATATTAAAAGAGACTTCAGAGCATCTCATATTTTTGTTTCTTTATTTTTTTCAACTCAGGTCAGAATATGGAAGAGATCCTCATGACTTCTGCATTCCTGTGATTATTATAACAATATATGTAGTGCACAGATGTGATTGATTCCTCAGATGCATTGGAGTTAGACATATCCATCAGGGAAATCACATCCCAACCCATGGGAGAGCTGAAATAAAAACAATTCATTTAGAAGAGTTGATTAAACTAGGGATCCTCTGTTCTAACAGAGAAATAACTGCTGGCAAAATAGGTGAGACTTCACTGTGCTCTTCACTGATATAGATAAATTACTAGAGCACACACATAACCTATTTTAAGAGGAATCAAGGTTGAAATCATCCAGCTGGAGGTTAATGGTAATAAACATACAGAAATCTTGTGAACATCCACAAATCATGTGTTCCAAATACCACAAAATTCAAATATAGAGGTACACTAAAAATTACAGTGAGATATACCAAACTAATGATCCTAAACTTCAGTTTATGGTAAATAATATTGAAACTAATCAGATTAAATATATAATTGAAGTTTATTTTACCAGATTATATAAATTGGCTGCTCTATTTTTCTATATTGTTTGTTAAACATCATATTATAGATAAATCATATGAAGCAATCTTTTAAATAATTACTCTAGAGTATCAAAATTCATTAACTAGGCATCTTAAAAAACAATGCTTTGATTAACAGTTGGAGAATATCCAATAAGAGCATAGACAAAGACATCTTTTATATGTTATATGTTGATGATGTTACAATATATCTTAAACAAACATTATATGTTAATGATGTAACCATTCTAATATCCAGCTCCCGTGTTTCAAAGTAAGTGTACTTTTTAAAGGACTGAAAAATTATCAGTCATGCTTTTTACTCTAGGAAATCTGTTTTATAGTGAGAAACATAAAGAAAAAATAATGAGTTCATTTATTAAAAGAAGTGATTCTGAATATATGCAAGAAAATAGAATTTTAATAAAGGAATTTTGATGCAGACACTGGTACAACGTGACACTGCAGTGTCTTGCTACTGACAGTGGATGCATTCAGACAAGAAATCAGGTGAAAATATCTAAGAATCATAAAATTGGAACAACTTCTCTGTTGAAGCAGTCAATTCTCTGTTACATAAAGTATTTAAAATAATATTAGCTATCTTATTAAACAATATCCTCTAGCTCAACCAGGAGTTGTGGTACTTGATTTGAATTCAGTTGGTACAATTACATGCTATCAGCTATGCCATGAACCATGAAAATTATTATATTGGTTGCCCTTGGTCTTCAAAGTTTAAGGAAAAAATCACATATACAATCTCACTGAAACTTCTACAAAAAATGAGGAGCTCACTTTCATTAGTCCCTGGCCATTTCTATTATGCCAGCTCTCAGTGCAGAAATTTTTCATTTCTGTGTTTACTTTAGGAGGAGTCATCCTTGACAATAGTCATTGAGTGCACATACAGATTTCTGTTGATTTCAGGGAATTATGGTCTGAAATATGCTACAGTGCTCATCCTGAGTGCTGTCTCCTATGGAAATCATCACCGTTGATCAATGGGATGAATTTCAAGATAAGATACCAATCAACAGGAGCTGGAATGGAAGAATAAAACCCTCTATGATAGCTTTCCCTCAGATTCACCTTCAATTACTTTCTTTCTCCTAAACATACAGGCATTTACTAAAAATGAAAAAGAACATGCTTTGAAATTTAAATTTTCCTACCAGTATTGAAATGCCTACTTACTGAAGTTTGAGAGGCACATTGCAATGTTGTTTGTAACCACTTTGTTACAAAAGAGACAATTTATTTGTATAATTAATCAGCTGAAATATCCCCAAGGATTACTTTTTTTCCCCAGGAAGACTCCTTTTATTGTTTAGAAGTAATGAAAACATTTCATCGAGGCTTTCTAGTGTGATTGATAGTCTTTGCTGAATTTTGTTGAAGGCTTTCTGTCTGAATGGTTCTTTGAGCTCTTTATTCACTTTCATGAGATCTGCAACATTGTTTTAATAATCTACTAGTAACAGGTGTTTCCCCTATAGGAAACCATTAACACCACATTTTTAAACAATGCAAATCTAATTTTCATTTCAGGCTTGAAAGTTTTCTGGTTTCCTTTTTAGGATAGATCAAATCTATAATAAGCCACAAATAAACTTCAGATCTTCATACAGACAACTGAAGGAACACCAAAGGCTTCATTCATTAAACAGGCTTCTAAGGATATTCCTAAACAAATGAACTTTCACAAAGAAATCTGCTTTTAGTTTTAGCTCTTCTCTGAAAATGCATATGGAAAAAAGTGGGGTTTTTTCTTGACCGCTCAAACTGAAGGAGAACACAGATGAAGAGCTGCTCGGGCTTTAATAATCAATCTGAAACATGGGAAGAAACTGAATAAAATAAAATTATTTTGTACTACATGGCTACTCTTTGAAGGTACTCACAAGCTAATCTTAACCTAGAAGTTAGAAAACACAGGGAAAAAAAAAAAAAGAGACAAAAGTAATTGTTGTGATTCCACAATGTTAAATCCAGCATTGACTAGGGAGTAGTGATGCAAATACCCCTCTGAAGGGGTAGCTTTACCCCCATGATAATTCCAAGGATGTGTGGCTTGTGAAAAATCAATGGAGAAGGGGATTTAGCAAAAAAGTCACTTACCAAAATCCCCAAAAAGATCAAATAGACATTAGCAAAACTCAGTAGGGAAAGAGTAACTGAAATGCATATGGGAGAAACAAATTTAAAATATATCTATTATGGGTAAAAATGCATATAAATATAGGTAAATATGAATTTTAAGAACAGGTTGAATGGGACTCAGAGCAACTTAATCTGGTGTGTGGCATCCCTGTCCATGGCAGGTGGACTGGAACTAGATATTCTCCAAGGTTACTTCCAACCCAACCTTTTCTATGATGTTATGAAACAGATGTTTGTATGTGCATGTGTATTTATACATATGTATGTATAGGTCACTGAAAACTTACAGAAAAAAGAATAGGATTAGTCATGTGAGAGTATGCTTTCTATTGAACATGTTATTATTGGCTGGATGATGTGCAATACATTTAATACAGAAAGTTGAGTTGGCTGTTGACATTTCTAAGCATTCTGGATTAGCTTTGATTTGTTTTACAGCTTGTCAGTACATCAAAGGCTGATTTGGCCAGCGTGGCTGCCTCATTGACTCTACTGTATGCACTGTATCCCAAATGAAGCTTTTTAAGTAACAGGAGAATGGAAATTCCCCTGGTAGTCACGGGGTCATGAGCAGATTTGTCATCACTGAGGGCCTAAAAGTTGTTAAAAGATACAAGCACCATTTAAGTTTTAGAATGCTTTCTTGATGAAGCACAAATAACCATTTAAATTGAGAATTCAGGTATGTACAAATATATTTATTATACTTTGACTTCTTAAGATAAATGCTTTCCTTACTATATGAGAAGTAAAAACATTGGAAAAAATAGAGGAACATGCCTTTAATAATTTTTATGCCTATTGGTGTATAGAGCCATGAAAAACAGGACTGAAAAGGTAAGAAGAGAATTCTAAACACTCAATTAATAAAAATGACACCTTTATATCTAAAGAGGTTTAAACAAACTAATTATTCCCAGCAGAGTGGATACTCTCTGACGCAATGTTGATGTTAGATAAAAGCCTAATCCCTTCCTTCTACCTGTTAATCTGCTCATTTAAGACTGCTTGTTAAAACCATGTACTGCTTTCTGTACAATCAATGAACCGAGTTATCAAGTGCAATAGAAACAATAGATACATCCATAAAAATTTGTAGTTTTTATAATCCCAGTTCCATAGCATTGAAGTTCGGATTTTGCAGAGTGATAGCTGGTCCTGGCAGCAGTGCCATTGTTAGTGGATTTTTTCTTCATCTTTCATCAAAGATGCAAAATGCTGTCAAACAATTATTCAGTTGCCATATAAGTGATATTTATCTGAGATCTTGCTCATACAATTAGAAAGAATGTAAATAGGTTGTCACTAAAAATGCACTAGTAGACAGCTGCGGGGAAGACAAATTATGCACATAAGTAATTTTTAAAGGCCTTGTATACAAACAAGTGTTATCTCAGTCTTTTATTGATTGAATTATTTAACTAGAAATAACTTCATTTAGCTTTATACAAACTACTAATTTACTTTTTTGGTTAAAAAATAATAAATGTAAAAATGTGAATCATTCTGAAAATTCCAAGCAACTTTGTTTCAGCTGTTTTGAAAAAAAACTAGCAAATAAATTATACTTTCTGTATTTCTATATGTAAATATGCAATTATCAAAACTTTAGCTCTGAAAATTGTATCCTCATTTTCAGAAAAAGTTCTTTCTGTTTCCTTCTTGTTAAAAATGACATTAGGGCAAGGAGAAGAGGGTTTGCTGAAGTAGGGAAAATGTTAATGATATCAAAGCAGGCTTTTAAATCAACTTTTCCATTTTTTCTCTTTTAAGAGGGACTCATTCCTATCACTTTTAATAATGCACTTTTCTCTCAGATCTAATTGTAGAACAGCTTTCAGTCACCCTTGGACCTGAAACAGAAGATGGTATTTACTGGAATGATCCCACAAATTCAGATGTAGAGGACCAGGACCAGCTCCAGAGAGGTGAGTGTCTTAGTTTACCAAGCTGCTAACACCTAGCTCACTCTGTAGCCATGGCTATGACAAGAAATCCCCACAGTTTGCTTGTTTTCCTCTGCTCAACCTCCCTTGCCTTGCATTTCCCTGCATGCCCATGCCTCCCCCGCCATGCTTACCTGCTTCCTTTATTGGCCTTGCATTGCCAGGCCTGCACCTTGTTGGCATTGCCTTGACATTCCTACCCAACCTTGCATTTCCTTGCCATTCCTACCACTCCACTGCCTTGCACTGACTAGCTCACCAGTTCCTCACTTTAACTTCCCTAGCACTTTTGCATGACCTCACCACGCATTGTCTGTTCCTCTTTCAACACTTATGGCATGGAATACCCCTCCCTTGCCTTGCCATTCCTATCCAGCCCTGAATTCCTTTGTAATTTCTGACCATTCCTTTGTTTGGCCTTGCTTCCACGCAGCTGCACTACCTTACTGCACCCCCTGTAGCCTTCCCTTGCCCTTTCTTCCCTCCAGTGCCTTGCATTGACTTTTTCACCCGTCCCCCAACTTGAAATCCCCACCCATTTTTCCAGGTCTTGCCTTGCCTTTCCTTCTCCTTCTAGGACTCTCCTTGCCTTGCCTACCCTTCCTTTGCCTTGCCTTGCAAAGCAAGTATTTTTATCTTTTATGAAGAGATACAACACCCTTAGTTGCATCCAGTTAGCTCAGTGCTTCTCCTTTACTGGGTGCAATGTGCTTCTGACCCTTTCCAAAAGATACTCCACCCTGCTGAGGTTTAGGAATGCTGTTCCTCAGTTTAGCATTCCCACTGAACCAAACCTTCAAAACATGTGCTCCTTGCTCACTTCCCATAGTCCTGCCCCTTCCTACTGTGGTGGGGTGGAAAGGAAAATTTAAGGCACAAAAGGCAGAGATGATGAGTCAAGATAAAAACAATTTACTGGAAAAGTAATCAGATAAGAAATGAAAAGTAAAAAAATCCCCAATATTAATAAAAGGATATACAAGAAAGGCAAAGAATTCACTCACGAAAATACCCCTCACCATGTGTGAGGGACTGATTAATGTTAGAATGCCTCAGCATTGTTTGGATTTTGTTCTGAACTGTTGTTTTAAATCTGTTTTTGCTAACACAAATGGAAAGTACTAGAAAAGCTGCTCATTTCTTGGCCTTGACAGCACACGGCAGCGTGTGCACGGAGAAATGTTCTGCTGCTGGGCAACCTGCTCAGGGGGAAGAGAAAGGTTCTGTCTCCAGAATCCTCTGTCTGGGAGGATTCCTCTGGGCTACTCCCCCAAGGGCAGAGAGAATTCCTGATGATAAGGAGAACTTCTCTAAACATCCCAATGATTTTCCTTGGATGATTGGACTACGGGAGGGCCTGTGTGGTATATAAGGAATTATGGACTCCGTAACATTGCCCAGCACAGCCTGGAGCCTAGTACTGTTTCAAATCAATGCTCTTATCTTGCCCAGTGAAGCCCAGCCTTCACTGACCCTACCCTTGCTCCTGCTTGTCACCATGTCCCTGCTGCTGTCCTAGTGTCCTGCTGCTGTCCTGCTTGCTTGTGTGTCGTTGTCCTGCCCTGCCCACTGGCTGGGCTGTCCCACTGCTGCCAGCACTGTGTCACTACTGAATTGGACCAACAGGACAACATGAGAGCCATGGTGGTAACTTCCTCTCTCTTTTGCACTCTCTTTCTCTCTCCCTATCTCTTTTTCTTGCATCTCAACTTATTTCTTCTTTTGCTTCTGGCTTTTCTATCTTCTCTGTTATGGACAACTTTCTTGTTAATATACTGTTCATAAATGTAATATCAACCTCATTTTTGTCTAACTTCACCCTAGGGATCTTTAGAATCTCCTCATGGTTCCTTCTTTGGAATGTGACACCATGCAGAAGCAGATGTGCTGCCACACTCCCCAGCCCGGACGCCCCTCCTTTATCCCCACCCCTGACAATGACATGCAGTGCCATAGAACAATCAGCCTTCCTGGCTACTGCAAAAATTAACTCTGTCCTGGCCCAAAGGCAATGCCAGGGCTTCCCTGGGCAGGAATGGCATTGAAGTCTTCCAGAAGAAGAGAAAACTCCCAAATCAAAACAGTGCCCACCTCCCTGCAAGGCCCTGGGGGCTCCAGCTAGTGTCCCATCTTCCAGGCAGGTATTTTTTACACTTGGCACCCTCAAGAAAAATATTTCATGACTGAGCATGAATAACGGAGTGTGAGCCTTGTGCCCACATTTCCAGATTTTTTCCTTTGTCATTCTTTGCTAGAAACAGTCTAGAATCTATGATGGTTGAGTATTGTGGGATTCACATTCTCTGAGAGAAGCAAGGAGAGAAGCAGAGAACAGAATGATCAAAACAATCCTTATCTCATTTGCTGTGCCAGTGTTGTGCCAAAGTGGAATGTAAGATGGAGATTGTTCATCCAAAGTGATGGTGTTTTGTTTCCTTGGCCGATCAGGGCCAAGTGCGTGTCCAGACTGCCGGTCAGCAGACGGTCACGAGTTTTAGTTCAGTTAGAGCCTAGTACTAGTTCTTGTTCAGTTAAGATGTAGTGTAATAGATGTAGTATAAGATGTAGTATAGAATAATATAGTATAATAAAGTAATTAATTAGCCTTCTGATATCCTTGAGATGCTCATCATTCTTCCCGAGTCAGGGGTCGCTTTTCACCGATAAGTATCATGCCCATGTAATGCGGACATTCTATCTTTCTGTCAGCCACATAATCCCAAGGCTGTATTTTAACCAATGAACAAGTAGAGAAAAGAGGATCTTCTCCCCTTTTTCTCAGTACAAGAGCTGTATTTAGCTTCTTTTAAAATTTTTTGTGATAACCAGCTCTGGAAACCAAACTAAATTAATGACTAAATCAAGCCTTTTGTCAAGGCTGGTGTACTTCAACAAATTTTATCAGGCTTAACTTTCAGCTGAGAGCCAAGATACTTATTTATGTTAAAAAGGAGGCACTTTGTCATCCATACAATCAGAAATAAAGGGATTACCCTTGGGGGGATTACTCTCAAGATGGTTACAGATCTATGACACATAAAAAGTTACTAGGGGGTGAATCAAGATCTTCATGGTCCCTGTTTCAGGCATAAGCATTTACTTTCCAACCTTTGCTTTTCACTGAGTCTCATCATTGTTGCAAATGAGGCCATTAAGCTCTTTGGATCACAGGTAATGTGTGTGGAATTTCCACAGTTGAAGAGTAGCTGTATTCAACCAGCTACTAATATCACCTGGTTTTCATCTTCCTGTTTGGTGGGGGCTTGGATTTATTTTCTTTAAAAAAATAAAAAACAAAAACAAAACCACAGCTGGACTTCACTGGTGAAAGGGGAACTTAAAGGGCAGTAGGTCCACCAAGAACATTTGATACTATTGTTGCAATTGTTCCAAAATCCCTCAGACATTAGTTTTGAAACACAATTGAAAAAACTTTCGGGGCACAAGAAATTGCCATATGAAAGATCAACTCTTCAGTCAAATAAGGAATATTTTATAGCCAGTATAAAGGTATTTTTCAAAAGACAGATTTAAACACACTTTGACCTTTTAATTTATTTTCTCAATTTTTTGAATTGGGGTTTGAATTTCCTATTTTCCTCTGTAACAAAAGATACAGAGAAAATAAAACTTGAATTATGCTTGTTGTCAAGGAACAAAAATAACAAAGTCGTTTACGAATGATTACCCAAAAGTCTGGTTAAGCTGTTCAGGCTTTTTTAATGTCTCTGTTGAAAACTAATGAAATTACTACCTTCTCCCTTGTTCTGCAACTCCTTATTTCAACCAACTCTGATGATAAGTCTATATGAGAAGCCAGAGCACACTAGTAAAAGAGTAGGCAGAGCTAAATCTTGGATACCAAAACAAGGAGAATCAGGGTGCTACAGTCCAGCCCAATATTTAGATACCAGGAGACAAGATAGGTTTGTTCTGATGCACAGCAAAGTCCAGCACCTTGACTGGCTGGTTTAAAAGCCAGGTAGTGGACAGAGAGTTCTCTGTCTATATGGAGTCCACATGTAAATCCGCTAGCTTGCATTTTACTAAGTAAATTTAATTAACTATTTAAACTGTTTATACTAGCCATGATTCTGGCTTGATTATGAGTGCTCTTCCATTAGCAGGGCTGTTTACAGACAGTCTGCTCAGCCTGACTGCTTCTATTTGCAGTACAAACCCACCCTGCTAAAATAGGACTTCTGGTTCAAAAAGCAAACGTTGAGTTTAAAAAAATAATTTCCATGATGGAATAATCTCAAGATACATCCTAATTTTCTATATATGAAACTGATCTTTTTAAAATCGAATGCTATGTCAACACACATACATCCCTCAGTATGCAGCACTAATATCATATTAATAAAAGTAATTTCTCCCTGCTGAGGTCTCATGGAAGTCAGTGTAGCCACATAAGGGACAGGTCTGGCCTCCTAGGTCTTATCAAGCCAATGAGCTAGGCAAATTCTGACATGGCTAAAGGAACTTAATGCCCAATTAAGAGCTCAATAAGAATTAGAAAATTGAACCATAAAAAAGCAGGTCTCTTATGGCTGGTAGCACCATGTGCTGTTTCACCTCAGAACTACAAGCAGGCAGATCTCATAAAGACATATATTTGCATCATAGTCCCATTTTTCCATTTATATTATTGCCACTACAAAACATGACCTTTGGGTAGTAATCATATAACTTTCTTGAATTTCTCTCTTTCCCCTGTTTTCTTTTGCCTCTGAGCCTAAAGCATGTGCAGGTAGTTACATATGCCAGCAGAAAAGGTAAATCCTGTTTCTATTTCTATTCATTTTATTTCTTTATAACAGTTGAGAGGTGACAGCAACCTAAAATATTCCTCAGGCTGCTTTAAAGAAAGTAACGACTTCCTGAAAAACATCTAGCAGCAATTATGCAAATTTGTGCATATTTTTATACCGTTCATTCAATACAGGCACAGGAAACTCTTTAAAAAGAGAAACCATAAAAAGCAAAAGAAGGAAAGATGTTCGAAGGCACATGACCATGAAAGAGAGAATCTCTAATGTGAAAGTTTCCACAAATGTACCAAAACTCCACTGGGAAAGGTTTGCGTATAAAGTCAAAGAGAAAGAAGCTCAAGATCAAGCTGTGATCAGAAACATAGTTATGAATTCTTGCCACAGAAAAATTAAGAGGTCAGCATTAAATTAGATTTTAAAAAATGGGTAACAAGTTTTAGATTATTAAAATAAGCAGACGTGAGGTGGGCTGCCTGATATATCTGGTGGAAGTATTACTAAACCCTAAAAGTGAGAGAGAAAACATTAAGTGAGTTCATAAAAATGGGAGTTATATTAGTCAAGATGGAAAACTATTTATTTTATAATATTTATTTTTTAAATTTGCAGACCATTGCAATGATAAGTGCTGACACATTATAATGAGACCATGATTTATGCCTCAAAATTCTATCTAATTATTAGGTAAACATGAAGACTTTACAGTTCCATTAGATTTAGCAAAATCCTAATCTATTAGTACAGCATCTAGACTTTTTCAGGATCATCAAAAGTGGTTTTGTATTATTTTTAAAAAGGCTTGAGCACAATAACCCAATAACCATACTACTGCTGTAATGTACTTTTCCATGCTTTCTAATATATATATATATAGAACTGACTGCTAAATTTTATTCAAAATAAAATCTAGCTGCCAGTTCTAGAAATATATATATATATTAGTCAATATTTCATCATGTTATAATTTTATCTGACAATGCTATGCAATATGAAACATAAATAATTTTAATACATCCTTTAAGTCATGATAATTTTACCTTTTCTACATTTCAAAAGATCCCATTTTGATGCAGTGCATTGCAAATAGTTACCTGCTGAGCTGAATAATGTGAACAAGTACTATTTAACCTTTGTTTTCATTTTTACTCTAAACGAGACATTCATCTTCCTGGGGAGTTTAAAAATGATGACTAATACTTATTAAAAAATGGGATTTCCTCCAAGTTACAGTGCTGCTGGACATTTCTTTTTGGCTTGACATGCTACACTTCAAATAATGCTCAAGGTTCTGAATTAGTTCTTGGTAAATCATACAAACTTAAAAGTAAACCAACAACACATCCTAGAACAACAACCCTGCAGAATGTCAATTTTTGGAAAAGAATAAAAGAGACAGAGAAAAAGAGGAAAAGGAAAAAGATATAAGAGACCCCCCCTCTCCCACATACTTTTGTCCAGCCTAGTAAAATGACCATGAAATCCACCTCTTTGCTTTAATCCACCTAAGAATTAGTAGTGTTTGTCAATTTGCACTTATCTTATGAAGACAGCCAAAGCTGGGGTTTGTTTAGCCTGGAGAAAAGATGGCTCTGGGAGGACTTTAAAGTACATTCCAGTACCTAAAGGGGTACAGGAGAGCTGGAGAGGGACTTTTTACAAAAACATTGAGTGATAGGATAAATGGAACAAGGAGGAATGGCTGGAGAATGTAAGCAGCAATGTAACAGTTGTCATTCCTATGGAAGCCATTCTCCAAATCAATTATAGCCTTCCTATTAAACACTTCTAGTCCATCTGCTCACTTAAATAACACTGGCTATATTTTTAGGATGTGAAGGAATATGTAATTTTTTCAGAAAAGAAAATTTTTGCTTTCATAGCACAGCCCTATCAACACAACATATGATTTACTTTGTTGTTTGATGGGGAGAGAAGGCTATTGGTAAAATGTTTAAAAACAGTAGTTTGAAGAATTCAAGTGATCTAAATACACCTATTTGAGTGTACAGAAATGTTGTTTTTCCAAGCTAAAACAGCATTGCAGATTTTGTTAAGATGGTCATTGAGGAGTCTAAAATACAACAGAATAGAAAAGGAGAAAGTACGTTTGGGCTAAGGGGATGAAACAACTACTCAAGTCTGTGTGTGGATATGGAATATCAGAACAGGATTAGTAGTAGGGCTGCCTCATTCAGCTTTCACTTTTCTGGTATACTAACTTATTCTGACAGTACTTTTGAACTGTTTTATAACTTTAATTTCCACAAACTTGGGAAGGATTGCTAAAGAAATGACAATTTAAAAATTATTAGAAAATGAAACAATATCTGTGATATGAAATTACTATTGTACCATGAAAAACATATAGCATCAGTTTCAAGAATATGAGATCATTAGAGTCACAAAATCTCAAATGAAACTGAAAATTTTACCTCAGAAAAACTTATGCCCAAACACATGGGAGAATTCTGTATAACTAATAATAATTTTTAAATAAAATATTAAAATGATTAATTAGAAATTGCTAGATTTAGCACAAATGGGAAAAGCAACAATGTTATTTTACACAAACATTAATCTGACAAGTAATTTTGTTACTATTCAAGCACTTAACGTACCCATGGTTCCTGCAGATGTGCAAACAATAGCCCAAAATGAAAGGCAACATCATACAGAATTTCTAGCCATTCTGGATAGCAATGGGAATGTTCCAAATATTTTGACCATAGATCCAGTATTAAAGCAGTCTCACTAGATTTAAAAGTCTTGTCTACATGTACATGCTTACAAAAAAAACCAGTCTCACACACAATTATCAGACTTATCACACAGAGTTATGAGGGGGACACTGACTTAACTGTAAACTGAAGTACTCAAGACTAGTTTTGGACCTAGTTTGTTGGCAGGTCTCCCTGTGCTAGCTGTCTGAGACTGTTTTTCTCATATTTGTTTTGCTTTTATAAGTACATCACTAGGAAGAGCTTTAAAAAGTGCTTTTAAAGTATCAGAGAGTAAAATTACTCTCTTGACAGTATTGGCTCCCAGAACTGCATGATTTGTTGTTATATTTTACCATCAATTTGGTAGGGAATATGATTGCTGCCTTTCCTCCTTTCAGAAACACGCAGTAGTTGAATTAAGGCTTTTTAAATGCAGAAAAAAAATAATAATAGAGTAACAAAAACATAAAGGAAAAATGTAGCTGTTGGTAGTCTTAACAGCAACCAAAAAAGAAAAAAAAAAAAAGGCTGTCAGCATTTCTTGATGTCATATATTTCTAAGAATCCAGTGGGCTAGAAGAAAGTCCGTATCCACATTCATATCCTCTGAGTGCCACCCTGACGCTTCCTTACACATTTGCCAAATTACCCTTCTCTGCCCACAGAGGACACTGTACCCTGGAGTTTAGGCCCAGATAAACCAGCATTATTTATGTTAACTGCACATTTTCACATGTGCTCAGGTTTTCTCCTGTATTATGCAAACAGAGGCAAGCTGGAACTTCAACCCAGAGAGAGATTTGCACTTGATTTTGGGGTACCAGCGAGAATAGAAGTACTCTGTTTACACCTTTCTGCACTGAGCTGGTAACTCAAACTGCACTCAATGCTACTTGCCATTGCAAGTGACTTGAAGCATTACTTGCTTACAGTGTCCTCTGCTGTGGCAGAAAAACTACTTTTTCATGCCTCCTTAAATTGCTAAATACTGGAAATCCCAGCTGATGAATAGTTTCTTACTGGAAGAACAGGAAAAGATAAAACGCTTCCCAACAATGAAGGTCTTCCATTCCATAAACATGCTACAAACCTTACTAACAAATAAACCCAAGGAAAGTAAGGATTCTCAGTCTCAGTTTCTCTCTCTCCCTTCCTCTTTTTCTTACATGCACTTTCTTTTTTCATCACATACACGCAAGCCTAAATCAGATTTTAAGACAGATTTTTCTAGGGAGAATGTAAGCAACATCACTCATCCACGATAAGACAGACAATTTTCCCCTCTGAAGTGCAACTCCAGCTGCAATATTTGCACCTGCTGGTTCACAAAAAATATTATTCTGACTGCCTTTTGTATGCAAAACTGCTTATCTTGATATAGTACATTTTTAATAGGAAAGATATTCTGAGTGTTTATTAAATATTCACACACTAAATTCAGTGTAAACTTGCCATTTATGCATGAGTTCACAGAATATATTTATTCCTAGAAGCAACCAAAGACCTACTTGAACTGTTTTACTGTGTTTCACTCTGCAAATTTGAAAAAAAAAAGAAAAAAACCCACAAAAACATAGACAAAAAAAAAAAAAGCCCAAACTCAAAATCTGTGATCATTATGCAATTAAAAAGACAAAAAAAAACCCACCAAAAACTTCCTGTGCATCTTATTGTACACTTGACAACCAAATTAATCTATTCAGATTCCATTTCAGAAAGTTTTTCATTAACCATAGGAGAAGAATTTCCAGAATACTATTTTACACACTGCTCTCATCTTGCTTCCAGTATTATAATTCATAAAAAAAAAGACAAAGCTGCAGAGAATATGAATGCCTTTTTTCTTTGCATTACTGCTGACATCAAGTGCATTAATAGGAAGTAAATTACAAAGAAAGAAAAAAATAATAATTTTTGAAATGGAAATTATTCAAAGTATTCAAATCATTTGTCTTTGGAGGTCTAAAAATAACTTATGGTAGAGCAAAAGGACAGTTCAGTTGACTGATAAATATTTTGAGGCAAAATCTACCCTTCAAACCATATTCCAGATATGAGGAATTACTGGACAGAAGAGATCCCGTGGCTGAGCAAGAAAATCATAAGTCTAGAAAGCTTGAAAACAACATTATTTCAATTTCCCTTTCAATAGACTGTGTGACTTATAGGTTTCCAGAAGAAAGGTTTATAATCTCTTATAAGGCAGTCAGGCTATAAATAACAAGAAGTCATGGAGCTAAGGAAGGAGTAGCAGGCGTGAAGGAGAGTGCAGAGGTGGGGCTGGACATGCAGAGGATGGATGGATGGATGGATGAATGGATGGATGGATGGATGGATGGATGGATGGATGGATGGATGGATGGATGGATGGATGGATAACTGGGGATTCTCTCCTTCAGTCTAAACCAGCCTCCCTTCTAGGACCCCTCACTCCTGTGAAAATGTCCTAGTGCTTATCTACCTTACCTGGGGGAAGTTCTCCCATCTAGGGAATCTTAGTTCTTTCCATACAGGTCACAGCAAAAAAAAAAAAAAAAAAAAAAAAAAAAAAAACAAAAAAAAAAACATCAAAAAAACAGCCTCACAGATTTCTTACACAGGGCACTGAATCAAAGAATGGATCAATGCTCAGGGCTGGGCACTCACCTGTGCCTTCACAGGAGAACCCTGCCCTTGTGTTTGCCATTATTTTGGTAGGAGAGCATGATGGAACTGAATTTTAAAGTGAAAACTGTTGTTCCAGACTGCTTGAAAGAGAGGTTTGAAAAAGAAAGAGTTTATGTTCTAAATATAAGCTCTCAAATTGCCTAACCTGAAACTTACTGTTAATTAAAAAAGGTTCCTGTAACTCCATGGGTCATAACAAATGGCTTGTTGTGTGATTTCCAACACATGTTATCTGTTTACTGAATTAAGAACTTAATACAGTTTTATGACTGGTCCACTGATTTGTACAAGAGCCTTGATATACAGCAGTAGTGACATGAGGTAAGAGTTATAATCCTCTCCACAGTGTGGTCACTTAACATAGGCAAAAGGAGCCTTAAGCTGCTTATATGATACTGGTTACAAAGCCCATGACAAAAGGCTTCATCTGTAAGATTATCTATATCATGCAGATAAACAACACAGCTGCACAGTTCTGCACATTAGCTGATCTTAAGGGCAGAGCTTAAGGAAAAGGGAATCTTTAGATATGATGTCCATTATTAAATATGTGTCAACCTGCCCCTTCAAAGTGTCAGTTAATCACATCTGGCAAACTACTTGTCCTCCTCAGCAAATAGTCAAGAGTTCTCACTCTAAAAAGCAGTATTCAGCAAAAGGGACATGAACTGAGAGCCTTTTATGTCAAGCTAAGAAGCTTGGTTTTCCTAGGTTTCCATGCTCAATTCCTCCAGTTCAAGTCTATTTACCACTTCAGGAAATTCAGATGTCCACTAATATCAGCCTCTGAAACCAGTGTTTCTTGATGGTTTTTTGTTTGCCTAAAGTCAATTTTTGTATGCCTAAAGTCAGAAAGAAATAACTAGAGGATGGATTTAGCTTGATTACCTTAGGGCAATAGAAGTTTGACACATTTCTTTTTAGTATCTTAGGATAATCCAGATGTGAATCACTACAGTAGATATAAAATGACATCATTATGAATGTATAGATTCAATCCAGAATAAAAAAGCTCATAAAATTGAACTGGAGCAGTCAACTTTTAGCTCCTGATGGTGAATATTGCAGTGTTTGTCCCTTGTCCCTAATAGTTACTTCTGTCTATACAGCTACTAAGCTTGTAATTTTAGTGGTTGCAAGTTTATTTGTAGGGCTTAAAGTGTCTTTCTTCAAGTGAATGTTCACTTCACAGAGTGATGTCTTGTCATGACAGAGAAATGTTGCTTCTATTCCAATGTTTTTGCCATGGAAACCCTTCCTACCACTACCTGCCTCTTCTCCATACCTATATCTGAACATTGATATTAAAGATATTTTTAAGAATTTTCAGCATTTTGTCTAGGAATTTCAAGGCTCAGCTATTTCAATTACTAACACAGCATAGCATGAAGTACAAAAGTGCTACTAGAAATTTTGTTCACAAGATGCTGCCAGGCTGTGATATAGCTCAGTAATCTGACTTCCCATTTAAGTGTCTGTTTTCCAACTAGAGCAAAACTCAATATTTGTGAATGCAGTTCCTTTCCATATGCACCACCATGTGCCTATTGCTGGTGGACACTTCACAAGGAAATCAGGGATGAGATTGCTCAGCTTCCTATGCTTTTCTAATCTGCGCAACTGCTGTGTCACTCTAGGCCAGTTCTAACCTTTATAGCTCTGGCTGACCTCAGTTTTCAGTTTCCATGGCAGAGAAGTGCCAAGGGAGAATATAAAAATTGTGGAATTTAATCTATATAAAATGTGAGTTCTTAAATAATAATTTTAGGCCTGTCCTGCAGCAGTGGAAAATAGCATTGCATAGGAGAAATCAAACCTTTATTCTCTCCTACTTCATCAACTCTCTACTCACATAGAGGATATAATTTTCTGTCCTGTTACCTAAAATATTTAACATTTTTAGAAATAATATATAAATCAAGTGCACTCCACTTTATTAGGCCAAAAGAGAGAAATGTCATCTCTCATGTAAATGAGAAACTGGACTCACATCTGAAGCTTCAGACCTCAAAGAGAAAAGAAAATCACAAGCCCCTTAGCTAATGCAAAGAAAACTTATGACAACTTGCAATTGTTCTTGATCCAGAATTATTCTTACCATACCTATGCATTTAATGGCTATTCACAATATAGCATTGCACAGACACAATACTGATGTTTTTCCTGCACTCTTTTCTTCTCCTATGGCAAATTAATAACTCCAAGTATTCAGACTTGACCTGTTTCAGATTAGCCATGCTACAACTACAATGAATTTTAGGCCTGGATATTCATGAAAGATACTTTAACAGTAAATTTTCTTAATCATCTAAGCCTAAAAGCAAGATATGTCTACGTCCTGTAGGAGCCATGAGCCTCAAACTATGTGCTATATTTGTACTAAGGAAAATCTTTGTCAGGTACAATAAAAGAAGTTGGACTATCAAGTCTCTCACAAATATATAATTTGAGTCTTAAAAGGGATGAGGAGATCTGTTTAGCAAAATGAAAAGGCTATAAATTATTTAAAACTGGGGAAGCAAGACCACGATGAACCAACAGAGATTTGTAAAGAACAAATCATGTTAAAATTGGCTCATTTCCTTCAGCAACACAGTATCCAGCTATGTGGTTAGAGAGAAGCAATAAGCATCATGTATCTTTCCTTTAAGACATGACATTATTTCACATTACAATCTTTTAAGCTAGGGAAACATGGTCTAGATTGATAAACTGGGTGCAAGACTGGTTGGACAGTACCTCCCTCAAGAAGACTTGCCAAGTGTACTTGGTCAAAATGGAAGCAAATATTAAATTCCTCCCCACAGGACCTCAGCTTTCATACAGCTCTGTTCAATCCTTAATTAACAAAAGAAGAGAGAGCTTCTGTGCAGAATTATAGAAAACATGAAGACAGAAAGGACCATACTGAAAACTGGGACTAGCCATCAAAGACATCTCAAAAAAGTAGAGAAATGTTCCAGAAGCAGTTCAGGGAGTACAAGTTTCTATACTTAGGAACAACCAGCTGCAGATGTACCAAGCAGGGAACAACCAAGCAGACAGCAGTCCTCCAGCAAAGGGCCTGAAGGTAATGTGGTATTACATGCTCAGGCAAAATCGACAGTGTCATGTTTTCATGAGGCAGGCAGATGTCACCATGGCATGCATAAATAGAAGTTCAACCTGAAAAATACATGAACAATCCTCCTGCTCTGCCAAGTGCTTGCAAGACCTCAGCAGGATGATACTGAGCCTGCCTCCAGCACTTGGTTTTGGTAAAAGGACAAACCAGCAAAGCAAACCCCAAGGGAAAGAAATAGTGTGAGAGGTGTGAAGAGGGAGACCTGCAGAGCACTTCTGAAACAACCAGGGGCTTCTTCCTCTAGAGAAAGGTGGGTAGAAAGGAGTATCAGGGGAAACAGTGCTATCTTCCACCTCTGGTAGGTGAAATGCTTTACTGAAAGGGAAGGGAACAATTTCTTCTCCATGCCTGTGCCAGATATAGAGAAAATTAAAGGTTTGCCTCAATTGCCCAACTGCAGTCACTTTTAAAATAGTTAGGATAGTGAGCAATCAGCTTGGTCAAACTTCTGTCAAAAAATGACAGTAATATAGTAGATCCCACTTTGATTAAGGAAGACATTTCTGAAGGTCCCTCTCAGCTAGATGTTTTCATAACAGTATAGAGACACATACTGCCTGGGGCTTGTCTGTAACATATATAATTCATTATTGAAAAATTAATCTTCAAAGGATTGGATGACACCAGCCAATTCTTTGCAGTCAGATAGGATTGACTCATAACCTTTGCTTATAACAAAGACAAAAAAGCATAATAAAAAACTCTGTATTATGAGTAGGTATTTATGCAATATTATATTCATTATTCTTTCCATTTATTTGCTAATTGTTAAAATAGTCTGGTAAAAAGACACTAAGAGTAGGCAAAAGTATTAAGCTGGGTGTTTAACCTCAAATTGATACTGTGTAAACAGGTGCATTGTAAATATTTAAAATTCTATGACTAAGCCTCACATTAATCCTTATTAACAGACTTTGAGTGTGTAGAACAAGAATATTACCCATACTCCTTCCATAAGCAATGTCCTGTGAGAAGGGATGTTGATAAGCCCAACCTCAGAAAAAAACCAAAAAACAAGCGTGTAATCTTTTTCTTCCTGTTTCTGCAGTGTGGGTCACTGTGTTACATGCTTGAAGCTGAACTGGAATTAGTTATTTTATTTATTAATACTATGTACATATAATTTCATTGCTGTGGTACAGTGAATGATACAAGGAATTAAAGAAGCCTGTGTTCCAGATTTACAATAAGCATCTCAGGTGGCTGGAGGGGAGATCCCATAATAATCACCACAGAGGTCTGCAGATGTGATTTTTCCATGCCTTTTTAAAATGTGCAAATGGAAACACAAATATTTTAAGGTCCTTAAACTTTATTCTGCCTGTACATGAGAGATTTAAGCGTTCATAAAATTATTTCATTTTACAAGATTCATTTTCCAGAAAGAAATTCTGAATTATATAGTTTAATGAATAAAGTTATAACTTTTTAAAAATTATTTTATTTTATTTTATTTTATTTTATTTTATTTTATTTTATTTTATTTTATTTTATTTTATTTTATTTTATTTTTGACAAAGGCAAATATAGTGATTAACTGGTTAGTTCTCTTGGGTAAATACACCTCTAATGTTCATACAGCTTATTTCAGATATTGAGAAACAGCATAGGGCCACATGTTTATATTACTGCTGAGACACCAAAATGGCTTTTCATCCCAAGCCTTGGAAAAAAAAAGTCCAAGTGCCCACCAAGCCTCTCTATGACTCTCCTTCCCCGAAGGACATGGGAGGGAAGATAAGATGTAAAACAACTAGTAGGTTGAAAAAGGGCAGTTTACTAAAGCAAAAGAAGAAAAGCAAAAGTTTGTGCATGCATTAGCCAAGAGGAATAAATGAATTTCCAGTTTGATGCCAATACAGACCCATTGTCAGTGAAGGAAGAATATAAACAGTGGTATAAGAGCTTGACCCCTACAAGTCAATGGGCCCTGGAAATATCCACATGAGGGTGTCAAGAGAGCTGCCTGGTGCCATTGAGAGGCTGCTCTCCATAATGGCTGAGAAGTCATGGAGATCTTCCCCACAAGACTGGAAGAAGGCTAATGTCACTGCCATCAACAAGAAGGGCTTAAAGAAGGATCAAGGAAACTATAGTCCCGTCAGTCTTTTCCCAGAGAAATCTATCCATTCCCAGAGAAAGGGAATCCTCCTGTGGGCTAGGACAAGCCAGATGAAGTTCCTGCTTGGGAAAACTCAGCTTGGATTCACTCAGGGGCAAATTGTCCTTGACAAGCCTTCTGTGATGAATTAACTTGCTCAGCTGATGTGGGACAAGTGATGGACATTGTCTGACACCTGAATTTCCCCAAGAATTTCAATATAGTTTTCCACAGCCTCCTCCTAGAGAAACTGATGTGTTATGGTCTAGACAAGTGGTCCATGCACTGGATGGGGAAATCCTGGCAGGCAGGACCCAGTGGGTGGTGGCAAATGGTTCCTTTCCAAACTGGCAACCTGTCACAAGTGATCCATACTGAGTCCAATGCTGTTTGATATCTCCATAAGCAATCTGGAAGATGGTATAAGCTGTAGCCTGACAAAGTTTGCTGATGGTACCAAACTGAATGGGGAGTGGGCACTTTGGAAGGAAGACCTACACTGCAGGAAGGCCCAGATTGGGTTGACAGGGACCTTATGAAGTCCAACAAGAACAAGTATAGTGTTACAACTGGGAAACTATAATCCAGGAGAGCAGCACAGGCTGGGATATCCCAAGCTGGGGAGTAGCTCTTTGGAGAGGGTCTTCATTACTCCTGTTGGGCAAAGTCATTATAAGTGAATGGTGTGTTGCTGTGGCAAAAAAAAAAAAAATGACCCAAGAGGATGTTGGGTTTTNGGGGTGTTGCTGGGGCAAAAAAAAAAAAAATGACCCAAGAGGATGTTGGGTTTTATCAAGAAAACATCACTACCAGAGATAAAGTCATTGTCCCGCTGTACTCAGGGCTTTACAGGCCACACCTGGAATACTGTTTAGCTTTGGTCCATGGTATACAAAAAAGGCATGGACAGGCTGGCAAGAATCCAGAGAAGGCTGTCAGAAGTGAGCATTTTAAGGTCCCTTAAAGAATTACTGCAGAGGTATCAACAAAACCAGGTTTAGTATAAGAGCAACAGGACCAGGAAGTCTGCTTTTGAGGAAAGGCTGTGAGAGCTGGGTTTTTTCAGCCTTGAGAAAAGAAGGGTTGGGGACGACCTTATCACCAAATTCCAGTATTTAAATGCTCTCTACAAAAAAAGATGGAGAATGCCATTTTCAAAGAATGAATCAGCCACTAGAATAATCTCAGGGAAGTGCTGGATTCCCCAGTGTTGGATGCTTTTAAGATTCAGCTGGACAGGGTGCTGGGGCCATCTCGTTTTGGCCACGTTTTTGCCAAGAAAGGTTGGACCAGGTTATCTTTCCCTTCCAACCTGTTAATCTATGATTTTCCCACTCCTACTGGAAAGTGCTAAAAAAAGAGAAAAACATTTAAAAGCCCTAGTTTAAGGAAAAGGCTAGTTTAAGGAATCTCTTCCACAGAGACACCATAATGGCACTGTATGAGCTGATAATGCACAATTCCTGTTTATAGTGCATTTAAGCTCTATCTAGTGATTGACTTTTATTTAACCTGATAGATTTCCCATTAATGGTAAACTTCAAAAGTAGCTTTAAGAAATGAGAATGCATAAATTTTTCAATACAATCTAACAGCTTGCAAGTGAGCAGGTGATTATGAACCCTCTGTTGTGGTCTGCTTCTGATCTTGGATTAAAAAATTCACGGATTATTTAGCTCCTACTTCCTCCCACATAGCATTCAAAGGTATCTGACAGCACACGCCTTTTGTGCCTCATGCATTATGCACAGTCCTCTTAACTCTCCACTACTGCATGGAGCTCTATGAATTGCCTTTTTCTCTCATGGCTCCTCTGCTTTCCTGCTCATCTCTTCCTGTGACTGGTGCCTTTGCCAGGGCAATCCCAGGAGTCATCCACTCAATAATATGTCAAGGAGGTCTCAAGTACCGAAAGAAGGCAAAGCTGAGAGGTCTCTATCAAATAAGAAAGAACACATTTTACTGAGCAGCACTTCAGTGCTGCAAAACTATTACCATGATTTTGTTAGGAATATTTACCAATGGACAACTATTTGATCTGCACTGATGAACACATGTTATGGCCACCAAGCAGAAATCTGTGGAGGTAAATTATATTAACTGCTTGACCCACTAGGTCAATCCATTACCATGCACAAAAGGAAGGTGATAATTTTTGTGGGTAAAGTGAAAAATACAGTTTGCTGGGTACAACAACAGACCATGTCTTTGGGATACTTTGTTTTCAATTCATAGGCAAAGTGGCTGCTCAACATTTGTTCAAAGATGTTTAATTTAAACAAAATTATCCATGACCCATAAGTGTTTCCATTAGGAAAATACCTACAATTTACTTAAAAAGCAGCATATTTAGAATCCACCCAAGGTTTGTTTTGGTTTGGGTTTTTTTTGTTTGTTTTTTGGGGGGTTTTTTTGTGGATTTTTTTTTTTTTTATGGTACATCTGGAAATATATATTTTTTGGGAGTTCAGTGCTTTCTAATTATGTGTCTTGGTTTGGGAAGACAGGTGTCTGCTAAGGAAGGCCAGAGCCTCCCCTGGAATAAAGAATGTAAACCCCCTCCCTCCGAATTGCTATAAAATTTAAATCAAGGGGCTCTCAGGCAAGAAATATGGGAGCAGGGATAACAGTCCTTTACTAGGGAAACAAACAAACAAAAATAAAAATATAAAATAAACAAATGCAGTAGATTAAAACGACACAGACAGAGTCAGAACACAACCTGACACCCTGTTGGTCAGGGTGTAGTCTCAGTCCAATTGGAATTGTGGCTGCAGTCTTGCTGGACTCAGTCCTCAGGTGTGGGTCTGTTGGAGCAGGAAAATCCTATCAAAGGAACGGTGAAGATCTTCCTCTGCTGATCCAGTTGAAAAGGGGTAATTCTCTTTCTGAGCGAAACCCAGCAAGAGCTGTCCTGTCTCTCCAGACTCCCAGCTATATCTGTGTAGGAATGCTTGGCTGCTCCCTCTGGGCGGAGCATCTCACAATGGGATGTTAAAGTTCTTATCAGTCATGCATTGACATTCAAGAGCCTGTTATCAGCAGATGTCTGCCTGGAGGGAGGAGTGGTTGTGGAAGAGATAAGGAAAACTGCCCACTTAGCAGAAGACAACTGCCATACAGATGGCAAATAGAATAGTATTGATTTCACAATCCACGACATTATGAAAGTGGGTTTTTTCCCAAATTCACTAAGGCATATTTCCTGTATGAATCCCAGTGACTGCCTGCCAAAACAAGACAAGCTGTCAAATTTTTTTTTCCTTATCCACATTAGCACCTAAAATAGACTTTGATGAACTCTGTATGGAACATGGACACTGTGCTCTCAGTCATACTAAGTATTTGCACCATCTCATCATGCAACTTGGTTGACATCACATAAAATTCTCGATACCTAAATAACTGTTTCATTCAAATCAGAGTAAAGTCATCATAAGTCTATCTGCTGTCTTCAATGAACCTTGGATCTGGCAGGGAAGAGCCAGCTGAATGATATTAATTGATGCAAACAGGAAGAACGAAGAGACGAACAAGTGCTGACTTGTAGACTGCACATCACTTACACTGAGAATCAGATTACTGAGGCAACAAGGGAAATTGAGAGAGAAAAAAATATTAGAAATCTGGATATTAAAATAGAATATACTCTGTACCAAGCCACAGGCTAAATGAGAGAAATTCATAACATAAAGTTATTCGTTATGCTTTATATGCCATAAAAAAAACCCCCAACTTTATTATCAGGGACAATTTTGCTATGATCTCATGAAATATCATTCTTCCCATAATAAAAAATAATTTGTGAGATTCTAAAACAATTGTCAGCAACTGGCAGCTACTCTCTAAAGTGAGTATTCTGGCACTCTGGACTCTGTCAGATTTCATTCTCACAGCTCTAAAGTGCTCAAGTGCCATCCATACAGCTCAGCTGTTTTAACATGCACAAACTGTAGGTTTAAGCTGTTAAAGGAAAGACCCATGGCTGAAGAAGTAAGTAATTATCAAAAGGTGTAATCATCAAATAAACCATGAGAAAAACTAGATAAGGGAAAAACATAGCCATGATATCCACATGGAGTTGTGGTCCCTGTCTTAAAATTCTGCAGAACAAGTGACCAGGCTAACAGAAGCAAAACAACATCTCAGCATTCTTAGATTAAAGAACATGCATTAAATGGGCAAGTGGAAAGCAGACAACAACAAACAATATTAGAAACAGGAGATTTAGCAAAATACCAAGGGAAACAAACGGAAGGAAAGATGATCTCAGCAAAGAAAACACACTTCCAAACAGCTTTTATGGCATATATTATGGTTGGAAAATATTTTCATATTTTACTGGTGGGTGGGGGCTCCTTCAGGACAGCAAATAAAATCATCAGTTTGACATTAATTTCTAGAATCAGATTGAGGCAAAAAAAGCAAAGAGCTGCATGTACAAAGGACACCAAAAAATGTTTTTCTACCATAGGAATAACTAGTACTGACATAATCTGTCTGAGTCTACTACATTTGATTTCAGAAGATTCTATAAAATTGAAAAAATAAAGAAATATGAGAATAACACTGTAAGTCACAGTTTTTAAAAACCGCTGGTAAATCGGAGTCTATTTATTCCATCTTTTCAAACAACAAGTTAAAAACTAACATGAACTGTAAATTACTTGCCTGTGGAATATTATTTTCATTACAGAGGGATGTACAATCTCCCAAAGATTTGTGTAGCAGAAGCCAGACATGACAAATTCAGACATGGTGGCAATTGTTGATCTAGGCAAATACAGTAATTTTTTAAAATGTAGATTTATGACTGAGGCTAATTAATAGTAGAATCTGCACCTTTTCCAGCTTTTGTGGGCTAGAGAAAAAAAAACTTATATTTGCAGCCAAGAATTCATTGTTATTCGGAACTTTTACATGCCTACTCAAAGACTTACTATTCCAGTTACAACACTACTAATGCTGATTGTTCAAACTATATTATTGTACAAAAAATCCTCATTAATAGCACATTTAAAATTTTTATCCATGCATTTTGTATATCAAACCTTTCACTTGCATTGTGCTACCCCTTCCCCTGCCTGTCCAGATCCTAGAGTCAGAAATGAGAACTCTTGCAAGAGTAACAGGTGGGCAAACTGGGATCAGAGGTCAGCCTTCTACACCATGAGGAGTGTGATGCTGACAGTGGGTTTTCTCCTTCTCCCAACTCTAAGGTCTGCATCACTTTGATTCTGATTGTTTTTAATCGATGCTGTACCTTCATCTCCATCAGTCTACACCTCCACATGTGACATCCCCATATACTGTGGCACACACAGTGTGTACTGCATATTCTAGACATTTGCTCTTCTTTTTGTTTTGCCCTGTAACTGATTTTATGTGATTTCCAAGGCTAGGTTTCTTGGCAACATTGGCAATTTGTTTATTGGATATTTATAACATCTGCTGTCATCCCCAGGCTGTGCCTTTCAAGGAAGGCCTTTGCCTGTTTCTCCTCAAGTCCATATTATTTTCTGAGAGGTCAGAAGTATTTCACTCTACAAAGAACAACATATTACTATTACTGGTTATTACTTACTGATACGCAACAAAATTATTATAACACCGCACCATACAATTGCACAGAGCTAACCTACAGAAAAACAAGTTAGGAAATATTCAACTGCTCATCAGACAAAAAAAGCTAAACCACATCTTTAGGCAAGCCAAAGAAGGGCAGCCAAAGCAAGCCTGGCTGGGCTCAGCCCGAGTGATTTGCAGGGCTAATGCAACATCTGTGTCTTTTGACTAGCAGTGGCAATACCAAATTCACTGCACCACAAAGCTACCAAACAACTGACCTACAATACAGTGAATTCTTCAAATCTTCATTTAAATCTCAAATTATATAAAAGCTGGTTTAAATTGGAACTAATTTGGGAACGTAATGGCCACTGCCATATAAGTAATAAGTTTAGGTGACTGTTATGGTTGCTTTCTGGATTTACAGTCTCCAACTGAAAGTTTATGGTGTCCTGTGTCTTAAACAGCTAATTAACTCCTCTCCAGGATTTTTATTTGTAAAACACAGCTGGTAGAACAAAATATGCTTAATATTTTCTCTTGCAATATTTTGCCTTTGGATTGCATGCACTACTTGAGATACCAGAAATTAACAGCAGTATAATTCTCTTGAACTTTTCATTCAATGCACCAGCTTTGTCCAGGAAAAGAAAAGGACCAAAAGTTTTACAATTTTTAACATAGCTTTTTAAGCAGAAGAATAACTTCTGTTTTTTTTTTTCCCAGTGGTCAGAGATCTTAAGGACCTGGTACAAAAGGTGACGTGATATACAGATCATCTGTTCACACCTAAAGTTCAAACCAAGACCAGACAGATGGAAAAAACAGATTTTGGGTCACTAGCTTTCTGCAGAAGGACAACTTTTCTTGCATGTATGGGTTCTTTTTATTACATTTTATTTCTCTACTTATTCTACACCTGTTCCCCTATGTACTGGCTGCTGTGTTGCAGCCTGCCCTTTAGCTGATAGGTGATACCTTCTGGGGTTTTGTAAAGAAGTTCTGGACCAGGTGGCATTGCAGACGTAATTCTGCACCAGGGACAGATTCCTCTTTTTTTTCTGTTCTGCTTTGTATTTGCTGCTGGATGACCTGCCAACCTCTTCTAAACATAGGCATGGCTCTGAGCTACACTCAGCTTTTTCACCAGCCAGAAAGGTTTGGGTTTATTTACTAAAGAGACTCAAGGATGTGTTTAAAGTTAGGTTTATGTATTAGATAAACTAAGCTGTTCTCTCTTTTAGCACTGAACCTGGGGAAGGGGCAGTGCAGCATTTAGTTGGTCTGGAACATTAGGTCAATGCAAATAAGTACATTAAAAAACTATCATATTTACAAGAGCTGAATTAATCAGTTGTCACATTACTATGAAATTTATTGAAGAACTGGTAAAAAAGGTTACAACATTGATAGTGTGACTCTACTTCTGATGTACACTAATTACCAATACACAAATAACTGTCTGGACACCACATAAGGCCCAAAACTTGTTTATTAAGCAACAACAAAAGTAAACTAATGAAATGTTACTTTCTTAATATACACTTGGTGCTATTCATACTGTTCCAAAAGTATCTCTACCAACATATCTTAATAATACTCCACCAATTATTAGAAACACTGCTGCCTCCCAGGGGGCAGGAGTTTCTTGGCTATCTTTATCTGAAATAGTTTTCTGCATGGCAGCAGCTTTCCCACCAGGAGTCCTTTTTAGTATTTCTCTTGTCAGGGATCTTCCTTTGCCTTTGATGAGATCTCCCAGGCATGTCAAATGCTGTTACCTCAGGACCCTTCTAGCTACTGAGTTATCAAGTACAGTGCCTTCACCCTATGACTGCCAAAGTTATACCAGCTCCTCAATGTGTCAAACAAGTTTATTATTTTACCTTTCAGTGCCTTTTACTTCCACAGACTTCTTGCTAAAATCTTTCCTTGGCCTACCAGCTATTCCCATTGTTATATATACTAGTGTTAATAAAATCCATTCATTATTCACAATGCTTTCCTCATTAATGAAATATTATAGCATTGATGTTTCTGGTCTAATGCTCAGTTAAGCAATTTCCAGGATTCTAATTAGTCTGCTATAAAATTGAATACATGTAACATAAAAAGAGTTAAATTATTATTATCTAGATATTTTGAAATTAAATCTGAAATAGAACTTCATTCACAATGGTTTTTAGCCCATTTAACCATTGATGCCATATGGCCTTCAAGTTATTTTTCTTTCAAATACTGTAAAAAAAAATTATTTACAAGTTTTTGAGTTCTGTTGTGGTAATGATTTAAGGTAAAATCTTAATTTAGCTTTGCTTGAATCAGATGCACTGAATACTTGCAAATACAAAAGTAAATATTGTGGCAGACTGACAGCTAAACAAGCCTTAACTCTTCCTGTGCTTTGCCCAGAGCACAAAATATTCAAATCATTGTTGCCAGAGTGAGTGAAGAATTCTTACTCACTAGTGTTTTATCCCTATGCACAGACAGACACACACACACTGCATGTACTAAAAAAGCAAGCCAGCAATACTGTGAAGACAGCATGAATTGCTGATATGCTGGAATCTGGGAATTCCTCTTCTTCAGACCCACCTAGCCATGAAACCACACGCATATTTGAAAGACTTTCCAAGTCCAGAATAGGTTTTTAGAAGAAATTATGGAAGAGAAGGACGGAAATCTTCAGATACTGTATTTGTAGTATTCCTCAGTAATCTCTCTTCTCTGCACCAAGAATCTTGAACTTTTCAAAAAGGCAGTGAGTACTGGAATTCCATAGGAGAACTGGGCAACAATTAGGAGCCACCTGCAAGAGAAGCCTTGGTCATTGATGAAGGGAAGGTGATCTTGCCATCTGGAGCCCTATGGGCTACATGAAGGAGATAATAGCTTTATGTAGAAGTTTTACTGAATGCATAATACAATAATACAGAATCATAGAATAATTTAGATTGGAAAATACCTCTAAGTTTGTAGACTCAAACTGCTAACCCAACACTGCCACTAGTAAAGGAGCCACTGGTAAAGGACCCAAAATGTCCCCAGGGTCTATACCTACCAATCTTTTAAATATGTCCAGGGATGGTGACTCCACAACTTCCCTGGGCAGATTGTTCTAGTGCCTGAAGAGTCTTCCAGTGAAGAATTTTTTTTCCTCTATATGCCAGAGTCCATATCTCTCCTGGCATACCCTGTTGACATTTATAACAAATTACTGAGAATGCACCTTTATGTACCACTTAAAATATCTGTTCACACCATGCCATACACTCTCTGTTTCACAGAAAAGAAATATACAGTCAAAGACTGGTCTGAATAAGTTCCTAAAGGTATACATCTCTAGGAGTCCTTGGGGTTCATTCTCACATTTTGAAGACCCCTGCTCAAAATGAATCACATTGTGCTCAGATGCCTTGTGAATCTCCATTTATCCAGCTTGCCTTTTAATTTTATTTTTCACCATAATGTAAATTACTACTACATTAACAATTACTGGTAGCATTCCTTCCTAAAAGTTCACATGGCATCCAAATATTTGCTACTTTCAGATGATGTTTTCCTCATCAATACCCTTTGAAATCAGTGTAAATGCATGATATAAGGAGAAGATGATATCATGCCATTCTGAGTAGATTCCTTCAACTGCTGTTGCAGTCTATAGATGACACCTGTTTTTCTCTTACCCACTTCAAAATATTTTGTGCTTGATCATTCACTGCTCAAAATTATTATTTTTTCCATTTAGTCTCACACCAACAAGGTGTGAGACTAAAATATTAAATGTCCAATAAAATGTTAAGTTAAACATTGCCAGTGCTCCAGTTGGTGAGGATAATCCTAACTCTGGTCTCATAATGTACTCCTGCATGTGCCCTGACAGTACCAATCACACAAATAAAAAGAAGTTTCACTCTTCTGAGGTCACAAAGCTTGTTACCAAAGCTTTCAGTACTGATGTTATGAACTTCTTACCTCTAGCTGGTGCCAAAGATGAGACCAGACTTCCCTTTTGTACAAGATACCCTCACAGGAATGCCATGACTATTTAGTGCCACAGATTACTAACATTTCTGCAGAAGTGATTATGGTTTTGGCTTAGTGGATGCCTAGGTGCAATGCTGATTCCAGTTCCATTTAACAGTGTTTGACAGGATCTAAGCCCGAGGATGAATCAAAGTTGACATATTTAGAACAAAGCAGTGGAGCACTTGACTAAGCCAATAAATAGTTCCAGCTGGGACTTGTCCTGTCGTTAGTGATGAGGACACTGGGGGCAGTTTCTGTGGCAGTTAACTTTAGCTAAGGATATTTGGCATTTACAAGGAATAGCAAATATTTTTATCAGGTTTTTCTTTCCTTTTTGCAACAATTTTATCTCACTCCCCCCAAAATATGCATCAAGCAGGACCAATCTGTGTCGATGACTATGCTAAGTCCCAGCATAGATCTGATTGAGAGCCATTAAATGTAAAATAAACCTAATTAAAAAGTTTAACTGAAAGAATTTGTGGAACATGTTTGGGAGTTGTGAATTTAAAAGAAAGAGAATTATAGTCACTCAGCCTGCACGTTGAGGCCATTTCCGTAGACACTAAAAAAAGCCAAAAAAAACCAATCAGTCTACTGTAACTCTGAACAGTCTATGAAAACTTAAACAACTGCTAATTGGTAACAGATATTTTAATATTTTTAAGAAATTTCTGTGATAAATATAAGCTGCAAGCACTTAATCAGAGCTCTAGAATATCTTGTTCTGCTTATATTCTTTCCCTTCAAGAGAACATGACCACCTTTAAGCCCTGGCAGGGAAAAACAGAATATACAGAACCCACATTCTGTTTGGGAAATTGCATAGTAGCACTTATATTATATAAATAAGGAGTATAAGAAATATAAATAAGTATATTTAAAAAGTATAATTCAAGGCTTTCTAACAATTTACTTTTTAACTTATATGTTGTGTAACAGGCAGAAGAGGTAGTTTCCACTAGAAGTGCAGGTAGATTGATGTGTGGGGAAGGTTACTGAAAATTGTCCATTACCATGGGCAAGTCACTGCTACCAAATGACAAGAAAACATCATTCTTCTGCCTTGGCTCTCTCTTTATTTTAGTACTCTGCTATTGAAAAGTAGGCATTTTGGGTGCTATAAGTTTACTGGTTTGATTTTCTCATCTAGATCCTGTGCTGCATAGTATGATGCATTCAACACAGTATAACTTCTGAAAACAATGACATTTTGTAGGACATAAGAAAAACATTCTCTGTTTTCAAACCTCTTCTTGTGCTGATTATGAAATCTGTATTCAGATGGGCAGCCTTTTGCACAAACATTTTCTTTTACCTAATTCATACTAATCTGCATTCCACATGCAGTCTCACTACAATATCACCAAAATTCCCTTTTTCCTCTCTGCCCCTGCGAGAGATTATTATTAATATCACTTTTATTATTATTGTCATTGTTTTGTCCCTTCCCAAATTCCAAATTAAATACAGTGAGCATGAAAAGCACATCTTTTAGATTTTGAGTTGCAGTGAAGAATAATGTAGCTTATATAAAATCATGTAGTTCATATTCTAAACAGTCTTTGCCATGATTCTTCTCAGTGTTCTTTTATCTTCCTTCATATTAGAATCACAGAATCATTAAAGTGGGAAAAGAACTCCAAGGTCGAATCCAACCTTCAAACATATACCACCATGTCCACTAAAACAGATCAAAAAGTGCAACTATTCATGTTTTGAACACTTTCAAGGATGGTGACAACGACTTCCCAAGGGAGCCTGTTCCAATGTTCCCTGTGTGAGTCTCACCAGAAATGTATCTGGTTTTTAGCTTTGAATTATAAAATGTCATCAGAACAAATGTAAAAGTCAAACAAGAAGTAATTTTTTCACCTCACTTGAAATGTCTATCAAGCTTTATAGGGCCACGGAGTGGTTTGGGTTGGAATGGACCTTAAAGACCATCTAGTCCCAACCTCCCTCATAATTGACAGAGATGCATTTCAGTAGACCAGGTTGCTCAGAGTTCCATCCAACCTGGCCTTGAATACTTCCAGAGATGGGGCATCCACAACTCCTGGCAATCTGTTCCGGCGCCTCATCCACACAGTAAAGATTTTTTTTCCTATTATCTAATCTAAAACCTACTTGCTAATACTGAGTGCCACTAGTGAGACAATAAGCTTTGTTACCAACCATGTCTATGTGCAAGCCCTAGCAGAATGCAGACAGACCAAGAACACAGTTTGGAGGAGCACCATGTAAAGAAATCTTGCTCTAAGCATCTGTGCCCCATGAATTTAGGGCTACACAGGCACTGAGTGAGAAGAGACTTATACTACCTCACACAAAGTCTTCAAAACTTCTGAATTAGATCTCTCTAAAACACTAGTAGCTATTGATTCATATAAAAGGACTGTGTAGCATTCACACAGTAGGATGTGATTCTTCCTAACCCTATTTCTTGTTTTCTTCTTCTCTAGCACAACAACTGTAGCTACAACAGAGGTCTCGTTTGAAGTACAAAATTTTCCAGCTTGTGAACACTGGAAAGAATAATATAAGAAATGTCACATAATTTTCTACCAGCAGATGATTTCTCCTGAGAGTGTAGACTTTGTTCAATCTGGCTGAATCTTTTACTACTTCAGAGAAGGAATAGAGAAAGCAAGGCTGCTGAAGGAAAAAATAATTACCCGTTGTGTTTTAGGGTAGAATGTTAAAAACTTCCTTTTTCAATTTGACAAGCTTCATATAGCAGGATCTTTTTAACCAGCTATTTTCTTACACCTGCTGAGCACATGCAGCATAGTACAGATCCTGAGGTTTCTGCTGTTGTGGAAATTTCAGTCAGTCTGAAGAAAGTTGTCCTGAGACCAGAACCAAATACACTTTGATGGTAATAGCTTTAGTAAGATTTTGTTTGAGCTTGACCTGTTAAGGACTTGATGGATTTTCTATAAGGCCCCATCTGACATATTTTCAATATACTTTTACCTACTCAGAAGCATGCTTTGGTAATTACAAATCTGAGGATGTCTCAGCTTCAAATGAATTCGACTTTCCCTACTGAGCTAAAATATTATCTCCATTAAACAAGTTTTCAGCATCACGATACAATATTCTTCCAATTAAATTGAAATGTGTTCTATAGCATACAATAATTTGGGGACTAAAAGTGTGAATACTTTTAAATGTGGCATATAATTTCCTAATGCAGGATACTTTTCAAATACTATCTCCTGCTGAAAGAGTTCATTGTATCAAAAAGTAGAAACCTGTCAATAATACCCATATGTCCCATAAAATGTTTTCATTTCTTTCATGGTACGTTATGCTTCATCTGTTTCCTTAATCCTAGCTGCAGTTCACGTTGCTGTGCTGAAACAGCTCACTGAGCAGTAATTTATCTCTTGACTGTGGCATAACAACCACAAATACAGGTTATTCTGGGAAAGAGGATTTGCATTGCATAAACTGTATTTTTAAAATAATTTTCAAATGAGATTAATTCATGATAGGGAAATTTTTCCTCTATTTTTGGATCTGGTTTCCAAGACACTAGAGGCTGTCTTGAGTGTTTTGTTTGGTATCAAGCAGAATCTTTATTTGGGGATTAGGGATTTCTGTAAAAACTAAATGATACTGCAAGAGAAATGAGAGGTTGTTTTCCCCATTTACTTTAATACCTATTTAAAATTGGCATTGGAAAGATAATGACAGATTGCATTTTAGCTGAATTTTTCAGCTGTGCACTAGATGACTTGTATTTCTTTTCAATTAGGTTGACTGCTTTAGCATGGTGGGAGATTACTTCTCCTGCATGCTGAAAAGTTATTAACAATTAAAATGGAGGGGGGAGTAAGTAGCAGAGGATTATTGTCAGTCTTCTTTGCCAAATGACTGGGATTTCTCTTTTCAAGGATCTTGTTTTAATGTTTGCTGCTAAGTGACTATGGTATGCATTGAATAGATATAATTATGCCGAGAAAAAATATTTTTTACAAATGTAAATATTTACATAACAGAGGTATTTGAATAGCTTGGCCTCACGCATGAGAAGGAAGCAAAGTTTTCTTCAGGCACAGCACTGCGTGAAATACATTTCTCAGGCTTTCAAGGCCCACATATAGTAAACAACACTTTTCTTCCTACTTCTTTTCCCAAAGAAGGGACAAAAAGCAAGGGATGCACAAGTGTCTCCTCTCCATTACTGGAGAAACAGGATGTTGCAAGGAGATGTGGGTGACCCTACACCCTCAGCCATCTGCTTCGACACACTTTTCTCCTCCTTCCCTTTGGGCAAACCCCACCTAAGTTCCCTTGGCTACATCTCTGCATCACTGAGATACTCCTGGCAGCTTTCTTACAAATTATTATTGATTTTGTCAGTGGTAATGAAACTCAGAATAATAATAGCAAACTGCCACTTTAGGCACTATGCATTTAACCTAACTCTGTTCTCCAAATTGCCCTCCTGAGAAAGCAGTCAGAGATATAATAGAAATCAGTGTGATCCTGTAACTTTTCTGTTCTCCCAAAACTACACCTTAGCTCTGCTTTTCCCCCCCCTTTTGATTACTGAAGTATTTTTGACTGCAGAGGTATTCTACATCGCCAATGTCCTTTAAGAATCTCTGACTACCTGGCTCACCTTGATGCACTGTTTCCACCCTGCTGATTTTTCCATAAAGGCTTATATTAATCCAAACCAACATTCATTTAATAAACATCTCAGCAACCAAATGAATATTTAGCAATCATAACTCCATTTCCATCACAACAGGTAGTGGCGCAGCTGGCTCCAAATGATGTCCACTTTTATACAAACTACACACACATAAATCCCATTGTTATTATTTATATCTTTTCATGTCTAGGTTACATCTATAAGAAGGTTTTAAAACAAACAAACTAAAAAAGAAATAGAGGTGTCTAGAGAGATGCCTACACACAACATTAAGTCAATGAAGTTCATTTTGGTTTTGTGGAAAATTACCAAGTCTCTCATGCAGCTATATTTTTTCAGTCTAAACAGAATCACTCAAAATCTTTGTGAAGGACACCAATACAGTGACTTTTTCTTCCTAAGCTAACCAGCACTACTGACTTGCTACTGTACAATTATTCCTAGAGAATCTTTTGCAATATTATCCAGGAAACGTATTCTCAACTTTTTTGATGCATTCTTCTTTGAAAACAATCTCTAGGATCCAGATCTTCAATTTCAGAAAATTTGCATAGTCCAATCGATCTCATATATATCCACCAATTAACAGTGTTTGAAAATGTAACTCTAGACTGAATTAACTCTGGTAATAGCTCTGGCAAATTTTTGTTCATGTAGTCTAGGGATAGAGAAGCAAGAATAATTACATCCCAAATCAAACTAGTGAAGTCCAATTGAAAACAGATTTGAAAAAATATGACCCATGGTGTTTTACCTGGACAACACCTTCAAATAATTCAGAAGCAAACATTTACTGTTCTAGACCTAACTAAATTTTTCTTTTTTGACAAAAATTCTTCTAGTAGCAGAGATAATTCTGAAATTAAAAACATCTTGATATCTATGCATGCACAAATAAAGACACAGAAAATTTCATATTTATATTAGTAACACATTTGTAGCCTGATCTTCACACATCCTTTTTAGACTAATACAACTCTGCTAACTTCAGAGCAGAGCAGCTATTCTTGATAGGTATCAGAGCTAACACTCATCAGAATTACACCTGTCCTCATATTTCACATGGAAAAGTTCAGGATTGAGGTCCTTGTGTCATGTGAAGGTCTCCATCTTCTACAGTTTTTTTCTTTATAAATTTAGGCAGTCCCTGTGTCATGTGGAGTTTTATTTAACAAAACAATACCCAAATTTTGGCAAAGTGAAGAAATACACAAAATGCATAAGCAGAATGGATTGAAGACAAAAGTACTCATATCTAATTTGAGGACAAAACAGGGCAAATAAAATGTTCTCTGAAACTATTCAGGAACAGAGTTTACGAAGTAGGCTGGTAAAAACCTGCCCTGTATGGTGGTGATGACAGCAATAGGTCTAAACCATCTGAATAGATGCCTCTTGTGACAAGAGCTGGGGTTTAAAAAAGCAAGGTCAGTACATGTGAATCAGTTTTGTGTGACTGAGGTTAGCCGTTGAATTTGATGCTTTTTGCCTGTTAATGGTAATTAATAATGTCTTGGTTTGAAAAGACAGGTGTCTGCTAAGGAAGGCAGGAGCCTCCCTTGAAATGGAGAATGCAAGCCCACTCCCTTTGTATTATCATAATTTTGAAATTAAGGGGCTCTCAGGCAATGGTATGGAAGTAGGAATAACAGTTTTTTTTTAGG
>VZRH01001265.1:307645-351575 GCA_013397555.1 Urocynchramus pylzowi
GTTGGTGGCAGTCCCATTAAATGGTGGCTGCAGTCCTCCTGCAGTGACAGGCATGGTTCTGTTGGAGCAGTGAGCCTGTAGAAGGGTGTAGTTTCCTCCAAAGGTCCAGTGGTGGCATAGAAAGGTCTGATCCTCCGGGAATCCAGTGGACAAGAAAGCTGCTCCTCTGGGAGTCCATTGGGAAAAGGCTGCCTGTGGTGTTTGAAATCTCAGATTGTATCCAGGTAGGAATGCTTGGCTCCTCCCTTTGGGCAGAGCTTCTCCCAATGGGATGATGTAATTTTATCAGTCATGCAGTGAGAGTCAGTGGCTCATTAACAGAAGATATCTCCCAGAGGGAGGACTGGTTGTGGAAGAGATAAAGCAAACTGCCCCACCTGGTTTTAACAGGTGGCCCAACTAGCAGAAGGTAACTGCCTCACCTCTAACAGATGGCAATAGAATACACACCCCTGGGCACATCTTGCATTTCCAACCTAAGAAAAATAGCTATTAATTATTTTTCATAACAGTCACATGTCTATACTTGGCCATGGAAAATGCTTTGTCCTTCTCCCAGCTCTTCCTCAGAGTGCACAAACTCAGAGGCCCAGGGATCAGCATCTGGAGGAGCCCAATACTGACTTCTTTACTAAGATGACTCAAGTCACAAGCAACATTAAACTAGAAGTGCCAGCTGCAGGGTTTTTTTTGTGTTCTGCTACCACACAGATCTCTGTGGATTCCTGTAAAAAGATTCCTGTGTAGCTGAATGGGACAAACTGCTTAATTAATTTTCTGATTGCTTTAATTATATTTCTAACAAGTATGTTTACTTCTTTAATGATAAAAATAACCTTAATTTATGCCAGTTAAATAGAATTAATATTATTTTTGTTGGAATTCTAGAAAAAGAATAATCATTTGTCTTATAGGAGTAAACCTGTAATTCATTCTATTTAAAGAATAAAAGTTAAAATGGCATGAATTCATGAACTATATTAAGATCTGAGATACTAACAAATAGATCGTTTCTGTGCAGGAAGTCAATAATCATCCACAGTAATCTTCCAAATATCTAATACCTAAAATATATTCCAAACATCTTATATCAAATATCTAAAGTATGTCTGGGGTTATTTATATTTTTTTTTTTACTCATTAATAGCTCTGTTCCAATCCTTAGTTCATCTTTCTTAGAAGTTTTTTAATAAAAAGATTATTGTAAAGGTATTTACAGTGAGGATCAATGGTGCAAGAGGATTTTAAATGTCAAGTTCCCACTGACAGTCAATATTTTTTGCTGTGAAATGGCACTGGGCTGTAACAACAGATGCCTAGAAACATCCAAGCCTCTAACTTGGACATTAAACTTGGAACCAACATTAGGTGAGCTCTCTTAATAATCTGAGGTCTATGAGAAAGAAGAATAGGAATTTTTTTTTAAGATATATGTATAAATACTTACATATATGTGTGTGTGCATTTTTCTTCAGATGAGAACAGATTTGAAATTTTTCTGATACTGGATATTTTAGAGTTTTTTATTTCATAGACTAACAAAATGAAAAAGTGTTTTCATGTTGGTAGGGCATTTAAAAATCATTCAGGGAAGGGCAATGATAGAATTTCTCTCTTGGACAGTTTCCAAGAGCGACTTCTCAGTGGTATGGTGCTATATCTTCTTTTTTTCCTTAAAAAAAAGAAAAATAAATCTGCAGACATCACTAAAAATTCTAAATAAGGATTTCTGCAGACAAAATATCTTCATAAACATTTCCTAAATTTGGGAAAAGAAAATAATTTATTTCCAAGGACTGAGCAATTAATTAATTGACAATTGAGAAATTATTTAAATTATAAGACATTACAGGGGAGCGGAGACTTCCCACCCACCTTCAGAACATGGAATTAAGTTTTAACAAATAAATAAGAATACAGCCCTACTATTTTTGCCTTTATAGGATTTGTTCAGTTTACTATGTTCTCAATTCAGGCATCAGCTATTTAGTGAAGAGTGTCCAGCTGTTATCACCTACACACAACTCAGCAGCACTAAGCAGTAGAGATCTGATAATGATGTATATATGCAGTTTAAATTACACAGGTCTCTAACTGGGGACCTGATACACTATAAGTGCACATGCAAATTTATGCTTAAATACATAAATAGAGAAATAAAAGGAAGAGAGGTAACATTATATTGCAAAAAAAAGGGAATAATTGAACTCCAATGGTACTTTCTAGACCTCACAAGTGTATTTTTAATATATTTTTAATTCCTTACATTTCCAACCTTTAAGGCTTTACAAAATGGCTTAACAGCTTAAATAGTAGATATTGCAGCTCTTGCTGCTTCACTTTTTCATGTTTAATGTTTATAATGGCACTTACTTTCAGTAGAAATGTAATACTCAAAAGGAGAAAGCCTCAAGAAAGGGCTTCTTATAGACAAAGAACTTTGGTAGCAAGAAATTCCAAGTGTAGATTTAAGCTCTTCACCTACAGATCTAATAGCACCATCTTGGCCAGTACTAAATGTTGTTTGTTCCAAACTGAAAATATTGCTTCAGGTGACAAACACCTGGCCTCCTCTGCTCTGCCAAAACCAACACTGCATTGACTGTGAGAAACTAAGTTCTGCATTACTTTATAGTACCTGCAGATCAAAATGTTCTGATGTCTTACTGAAAAAAACAAACCCCTCAAACAGAGGTGTTTGATAAATCTTTGTCTACCATTGCTGTCTTCTGTCTTGAGCATTTCAGAAATAGAATAGCTGCAAACATATAGGATTTTGACATTTATGTATACACATACACACATGAACAGGCATACACTTCTCAAGGAAGTCAGTGTAAATTCCAAAGGATAATAGTCATGCCTGGACACTGGTGTATTGCAAAACCTAAGGAAAAAGAATTCAGTTTTATTACAAACAAGTTCAAGATACTGGGCTTTACTCCAAAAGAAGCTACAATGGAATATGCATTTTGTTCAGCTGCCCCTCAAAAATAGCATTGCAATTTTCCCAAGTGCAGCTGAATTGAGAAGCACATTATGTAATTTTTACTGCAGAAACCCAGTGATGCTGTTTGATCACTCAGTTTCTGTAGGCCACACAGTTTCTACCTTATACAGATCAGAGGAGACACAAGGGAAGGATTCTGTCAGCTGCTTCTGAACTACTGAAGGCTTAGGCTGAAGTGCTGGAGATTTTATTTTATTGAGGTGCCTTTATTGCAGCAAGTCACAAACACATACATGCTGCTCTGAGGCCACGTGCAGCTCATGCATTGATTGTCTGGGTGAAGGCTTCTAGATTAGGCCCTTACACAGAATAAACTGCATGTCAAATCATAGAGGAGAAAACCTTGTTGAGAACAAAACCAAGGCAGTCTTGCACAACTCTTATCTTGATCCAATCTTATTTTCCATTTATGTTAACAATATAGAACAGGTTGCTTGGAGCTCTTTATCTTTGCACTGATTATACCATTCTATATTCTGTATGCACTTCATTGTCCTCAGTTATAAATGAGCTATAACAGAATTTTAATAAAATTCAGGAAACATTTTCTGATTCATGCTTGCTATTAAGCACAAGTAAAATGACATTTATTATTTCAGTTGGGATGGTACATTTATTGCTGATATATCACCTAAGATATTAACTCCTAATAAGATGCTACTGAAATATATTTCAGCTTGTAAACACTCAAGTGTTTTGTTGGACTGTGCCCTATTTTTTTACTGCACAACAGAAAGTGTAATTGAATAACTAGATTTTCTATACTGTTACACATTTTGTTAAATTCATTCAACCAAGAAACAGCAGATTCAAGAAATTAGTTATTTCCTATGAAAGAGGGTGTCAGAGTTACATGATGAGTGATTCCCACATAATATGGAAGAAAAAAAGAGATTTCAATTTTACAAGCTTTCTTTGTTGCAAGTATTTCCTCCCATTTTCTTTGCAGCTTACACAGGCCATTGAATCTTTTTGCCTTGGGCAAAAGATACCTGGAAATACTGGACACATGCTCATTTACAGAACATTACTTGTATGAAATATATACACATATAATGTCCATATATAACTTGTTCCTTTTGGATAATTCTGTAATAGATATTGCATCTAACTAATCCTGATCTGGTAGTCCATGTAGATTATTAATAAAAAAAATTATTTCAATTTTTATGTCAATTTTTATCCCATAAACTTTTATTTAATCCTTCTCTCTGAATTTTGGCCACAGTCTTGCCACTTTACTCTTGATTTACGAACATACTGTCTTTGTCTACCTTGTCCCTTGGAGGGATAATTTGTAGCAGTTATTTGACAAGTACTGGGAGAAAGCCATTTCCTCTCTTTGCCCAGCTGTTCCAGTCAGTGAGAGTAAAGAGACCCTATAAACCTTTTTACCTTCCTTAAAGTCCACAGAGATCAATAGATACTGCTCCTTTATTCAATTCCTCAGTCTCATATCTAGGTCATATTTTTACATCACAGTTCAAAGGTTGCAGATAGAACTTAAAAAAATCATGGCTTTTTCAGCACCAAAATTTAGTCACCTTCTTGGTTACCTAAGACCATTTATAACAACTCCAAAGAAAAGACCAAAATTCAGACTATGATCAAATTCAGTGTGGGTAAAATGGCTAGGAAAATGGACACATTCAGGAGTCTGCTTTATAGCAGACAGAAAGTGGTTTTTCTCAGTGAATGTCCACAGGGCTCAGCTGGGGACAATGAGATGCAATATTTTAGATTTGCTCTTGAAAGTCCTGAGAATTTGCTAAATCTCTGTGTTCAAATGTTTTCCTCTTTGTAAATGTCAAGCTCACTGTTATTGAATGTTTATCTATTGTAACACTACACTGAAACAAAAGCCATATTTGAAATTCTGTCCTTCTATTTGTAGAGAACAATCATGATCAACTAAGGCACAGAAGCTTTTTTCTAATACTCATCCTTGCTAAATACTGATTTAATGTTCCTGTTATGGCTAAGGGTGAAAGACTCATGGTAGCAACATGATGCAAGATATTTGAGTATTGAGGTTGTTTTCTTTTCTAGCTGTAGTTTTAAGAGAGAGCAAAAACAAAAAGAGAAATAACACTGAACAGAATGGGATGGAGAGCTTATCATGTACAGCCTGAACCAGGACAAAGGATAATTTTCTTCAAGGCTGTTATAGCCCTTGAAATAAGCTAGATGTATGAAAATGCTAGAATTTTAAATATAGCTCTCTGTCTAAGCACGTCAATTTCCCACTGTTCTACAATAGGAAGCAATAACTTCACATATTGAGAGTCCATTTAAAGTCACCTAAAGAATTTTAAAATATATCTCTATCTGATGTGATGCCAAAGCCTGGAAACTTCTGCAATAGGCTTAGAGAGAACACAGAACTTGCAATATCTCTCTTCTCTGTGAGGCAGTGGGAGCCTTGGACACTGGCAATCAAAGAGCAAGTCTGTTCTTTGGCCCACATTCCCCCTGTGTGTTCCCAGTGCTCCTCTTCACACGTCCAAAACTTTGACCACCAATGACTCTTTCCAACATATTTGCTAGAACTATAAAAAACCCAAATGTGTTACAGAACAGTGATTCTTAAATGAGGTCAGTGGTAATATTTAATCTTTAAAGGAGGAACTAATCCTTCCCAAATTGCAACCAGTACATTCCTATTAAGTTAACAAGCAGAGAATATATTTCCCAGCTTGAATCACATGGTGGCTCCTGGTGTATCATTTCATGGAACTCAAAGACAGATAAGTCACCCTGGGGGGGACCCACAATTCTATTTTGTTGAAATAAAGCACTTGCTTAGTTTCTTTTAGATTTAAACCCTGAGTTTTAAGGGGAAAAATAAAAAAAAAAAAGGCAATTTGCTCTTACAGGTCACTACCTCTTGCAAAAACAGTGACAATAGGAGGGCTTGACAGCTGCATTTTTAGCAGTTCCCAGGACAGGAGAAGGTTTGACAATGGAAAAAAAAGATTCCTTGACTTGGTGACCAAATTCCTTGCTTTGCAGAGGTGGCATCTTAGGACATCTGAACCTCAAACTTCTAACCTTTCAGGACCCCGTTTTTCCCTCTTCAGTACTAAACTGCTGTTCAAGTCACAGAAAGTCTCTCTGCAAGCAAGGGACCTTCCTCAGCAAGGAAGACCCAGGCATGACCACCTGGCACAGACTCAGGTTCTTCCCAATGAAGAGGATGGGAATACCTTTATGGAGAAGAAGTTACAGGGAAGCAGCAAGGGACCATGCCTGCAGGGTTCCTGTCAGCCACACTGGAGCTGCTGCTGTGGGCAAAACCAACTAAACTTCTTTGGGAAGTGCTTCTTTGAAAATGCAAAGTTGTGTATTAACCCACCTTCTCCTGAGAGAATATACAACCAATTTGGTTGTCTCTACAACCAAAATCTTTCTTGAGAGGTCACTGACAAATTCAGGTTATTACCCAGTGGTGTTTTCAGTGTTTTTGATCTCTAGTATGTGAACTTTACTAAATACAGGCTCTGCCGAAGGGCAGTAGTGGTGAAGTCTCCTAACCCAAGAGTAGAGAAGAAAGACTACAGAGGCAGCTCTATATAACTCAGTTTGAGAACAATTTTACCTGAAAGTAAAGCATATTTTAATGTGACTGCCTTCAAAACTTACTTGTATTACCCTATTTCCCCAATTTTTCTACTGAAAATGAAAAAAAGTCACTGTACAGTGAATCAACAAGAAGTACCTTAAACGTTTATTTCTGTATAAAGTTGATTGTATTTAAAATGCTTAGCTAAATCTGTTCATATAAATTCTGACCTAGATATTGGTTTTAAACAGGATTTGTGTAATTTCTTTTAATAGAAAACAATCACTGCAGTATATATGGACAGTTCCATTGAAGACTGCTGCAGCAGAAAAATATTTTATGTGTTGTAAAGAGTTTGTGTTTACAATATATTTTCATTAAAGAGGTCTGTGTTAAATAAGCTGTTTTTAGAAACCAACAGTAAACCTTTTTCAGTACAGAATGTGTTTCCATTAACACACTCTGCATAAGGAAAACACATTTAGAAAAAATATCCTAGTGATTGCTTTGCATAAAAGGTGCATTAGCATGGAAAATTTCAGTAAAAGTTACAATCTATTTTTGACAGCATTTACCAACTGCATTCGTGGTGGAAGTGCATACTAGTCTCATGGCAGGTGAATTGTTGTTTTGGAGAAGAGAAGTACTCTTCATAATTGCTATAAATGCAGTAATTTCTCCCTAAAGAATTGCCCATGGTAAAAATGCTGGATTAGAGAATGGTTTGGGTCACAGCAGCACTCAGAGGTTCAGCCCAGATCAGGGCAAGGTGGTAAGTTGACACAAAGTTTCTTCCCTGAGGAAAAATGAAAAAAAAAATGATGGGATGGAGGGTTAGGGAGATGGAATATTTGAGGTGATAGGCTTTATTTAAGATTGTATCCACATCCTTATCACGACACGGAAGAGAAGCCAGGTGACCACAGCTGGAATGGAGGTCTAGTAGAGCCACATAGGATATTTGGTATATAAAGTTTTTGGCTGTCAGAACCCAGGACGTCCCTCTGGCTTCCCTGGATGGCTCGAGCCCCTGGCAGGGGGCTGAGAGACCTTGGCACAGAGCCCAAGACACCTGTGCCTTTGATTTCAATCCATGGAAAAAATTACCAACTTTGTATGAGGTTCTACAAGCCACGAAAGTTTAAGTAGAATGATAGTAAGTTTGTCACAAGGTAGAAAAGTAGAATTTTGGGGTTTTTAGAACAGGGGTTCAGAGGCCAAGATGGAGGAATCTGGGCATGCCTTGTCCTTCTTCCTTTTTTTTCTTCTCCTCCATCTTCTGCTGTGACAGTGGCACTTTTGGATTGGTTTAGAGTAGAGATGGACTGTCTAACATAGGTGATAGGTATTGGAAAATAATTGTAGATAAAGTACACGTAGTTTTTAGTATAAAAAGTCAACACCACCCCAAGGGGGTGGGAGTGTGCCTCAGACTGACTTGCTGAAAGGATCTCAGCAGGTCAGAAAAAGAATGTAATAGATAAGAGAAAATAAACAACCTTGAAAACCACAGCCAAGGAACCTCGACTCCTTCTTTGACTGCTGGGCTAGGAAACAAAGACTCCATAACACATTTTGGGGTCATCTCGACCACAGAGACCCTGCATTTGACTTCCTTATTCTCTGCTTGGTTTGTTTTTCACTGGTGCTGGCACTGCCACATCATAATCTTCTGTCCTTTTAGGGACCTAAGCACAAAGATGACAGATTTACAGACACCCAACAGGGAATGCCTTCAAAGGGACTGTCAGTTCATTTACGCTCCTACTGCTCACTCAGATGCAATACTTTTGGTAAATACCTAATTGTGTGAGAACTGCACTTTTTTTCCCTAAGGTTAAGGTTTGGGACTTTTTTAATTCTAGCTCACAAGACCACCTCAGTTTTTTTTACTGAAGCATTCATAATTTCAATGCAACACATTTGCCAGAGGTAGCTATTTTGTAAGAGGTTTTATAAGGGTTCACTCACTGCACTCAAAACTAATAGACATATTGTGACACTACAAGGTCCAGCAATCGAGTCAGAGCTCATTTACACTTTTATAAATTAAAGAATTCCATTCAAGTGATTTTGCTATAATGATTATAAGCCATCAGGAATTAATGAAAAAAGCTAATATTGTATCAAGAATGTGAATAATATTTTCCAATATGCATTTTGTTACTGCATGAAGATATTTACATTCTAAAGAGTGCATATTGTATATAGTATTAATACCTTTAAATCAATTCAATATTCAATGCAACTACATTAAAGTAACATTACAGTTAGGAATTTAAATGCAAAAATGACAAGAAATTTTAAAGCTGTTTCCCACAGCAGACATAACTCACTTGTATACAAATTTCAATGTAACTAGAGTAGTAAAAATATGAAAATTAATTCTTTAAAATAGCTTTTTATGAATTTATCACATCAGTGATTATTCAACGACTTATAAGCATTTTCCTGCTCAACAGCCACTCAGAGTCAAGAAATCTCAAATGAGTCCTGCTTCATCCAGGTCTTAGATAACTCCTACAGCCTGCTTAGAACCGTTTCTGACTTTATTTGTGAGGATTTAGTCAGTTTGAAGGCATAAAGTCTTCACTGTCCTCAGAAACAGACATGGGACAAATAGTAATACTGAGGACTGCAGATTGTTCAACCACTGCCTTCAACTATCACTACTCTTCATTCGGGTTTCCCTGCAAATTAATTTTTCCCCAGTGTTTGTTTTAGCTAGGGCAGACAGAGTCTTTTCTGTGATGTCCTCTATTTCTATTTGGCATATTGGATAAAAGAGGTTCCTTCTACTCAAGTACCAAGTAAAACAAACCATGGTTTGTAATGTGTAAGTGAAACTCTCTGTAAGGTCCCAAAAACTTTCTTGACAAGACTTGTAGAAAGGCTTACAGTTGTTCACGTAGTCTGAATTAGATGCACGGGACAAATACTGGCAAGATATTCTCAACAAAGTAACAAAAAAGACTTTACTGGCCAATTCAGACAATAAGAGAACTTTGGCAAAAGGTTTAAAGCAGCATTCAGTCAATTTGAAACATTTTCCAAAACATTAACTTAGTCCATTCAACTTCACCATGTATCTAAGGCCAAATTATTTGTGTCTGCACAGGAACTCACCCCAAGACCTTCTCTCCCTACCATTTGCTAAAATCTCCAGTTTAAGGAACAAATGTTTTGAAAACATAAGGGTAATTGATCAGGTGTGGGAAATAGGCATCTGCTCACCCATGAAAGCACATGAAGTGGCACATGAAAGACATAACAGGAAAACTTGACTTTTGAGCTAATGTGGTCAACCCATTGGACCATGTGCACCTTTTTGGATGGCAGCACACTCACACAGCATCTTCCATGTTCAGGGGAGTCAGAAACCTCATACCTAGGCTCAAAAATCCTTAGGAATTAACCACATACTACTTGTGTGTATTCTGAAGGAGCAAATCCCTACTGCAGCTGAGGAGTCCGTGTGTCCACATCGACAACTGGAAAAAAGATCAGCCTTGTAAATCTAAAGAGGAAACCTTATAAGGATCAGCTGAGGTGATTTGATCTGTTCAGCCTGGAGAAGAGGAGATTGAGGTGAGACCTCATTGCAACTTCCTTGCAGTTACAACTTCCTTGTGAGGGGAAGAGGAGGAGCGGGCTCCAATCTCATCTCTCTGATGATCAGCACCTGAGAGCATAGCCTGAAACTCTGTAAGGGCAGGGTTAGGTTGGATATCAGGAGAAAGTTCTTCACCCAGAGGGTGGTTGGGCACTGGGACAGGCTCCCCAGGGCAGTGGTCACAGCACCAACCTGACAGAGTTCAAGACATGTGTGGACAATTCTCCCAAGTACATGATGTAATTCTTGGAGACCTCCTGTGCTAGGAGTTGGACTCAATGATATCGATGGATCTCAGGAAATTCTAGGATTCTATGCATTTTAATGGAAGGATTTCTACAAGCATTGTTTGTGTACACTCTTACACCATCTGGAGCTCTTCTGTACTTGTAGAGAAATTATTTGTCATCCTTTTCCCAGATGTAAGCCTATATATGTACATATATATAGTTAAGCAAATATCTTCAACATTAAAGAAGAAAGAATAATTGAGACAGTAGATATTAATTAAAAAGCAGTATGAGTGACTTTTTCAATTCTTCCTAAGCACCTAATCAAGTGGAGAATACCTCTTTCTCAAACAGCTTCCATGTCCTCTTGCATAAGTTGACCATTGATGGAAGAAAACTATATTGCTGGAATATTTAATTATTTGTTTAGTCGTGATCCAGAGCCCAGGGAAGACTGTAGTCATACCTGTACTGCTCAAGGAAAGGCACAGGTTGACTCTTCGAGGCAATTTAAAATTTGTACCAAAAACATTTCCAATATTTTATGTTGATTTCAAATTTTATGATTAATATCCCTTGAGGAAGGTAAGTGAACATACAACCAACTTTAATGCTCATACAAACACTTATCTTGTGGTCAGCCACATTCTGAAAGCCAATTGGTTTCATATATTTTAGTAGACACCTGAAAATATCTTTAGAACTACTGCAGCTTCAGAGTGTTATTACAGTACGTCTAAAAGGTATTTCTTTTACCTTGGAAAGGTCTTGGGCAAGGGGGAATTCCTTTTTGGAGGGTCAGGAATTCATTAGAATTACTTTATGAATAGGAATTTTATTAAACAAAATCCAGCAGGATTGAAATTTAACACCCTCAAAGAAGGCACATACTTGAGGAATTATGGGAGTTGGCACAATTTCTAGGCAAAATCTCAGGCACTGAAAGGTCCTTTTTATAATTATCATTGTAGAAACATATGGAAAGTGGTTATATTAACGTTTGAAAGTATGTACTTAAACAAAATTATGCTCTTTTTATACAGGCTAGTTGTAAGTCAATACTTTTTAGATAAGACTAATAAATGAAATATTGATGTAGTTTCTTTCTCTTATGCATGTAGTCAAATGAGCTTTTTAATCTTGTCTTTTTATATTATTTTACACATTATCATGTTTCTGTTCAATATTTTAGGGATCTATCATGTTCAGTCTCCAGATTCAGTATTCTATTGCAATTTTTTTCTGGTTTAAAGGTGTTAAAGGCATAGGAGAGTTGTTTTTTATCTTTTGCTACCTGTGTTTGTGTCTACTGAGGATATCTATGCCAACAAGCAAAAATCATCATGAATATTATAATATGACCTTGAGTCATTGTCAGAGTAGGGAAGATCTATTTTTCTTTATTATTATTGGAATATAAAGATGACCAGAGGTGTTTATTCATCGCCAGGTAGCAACATTTTGAAAGTGCCTTAACTTATTAGTGCTCATCTTGCAGGGAAAAGTCAACAGGACTAAAAATGGCCAAGGCTGAGGACCACAGACATCAAAGAGCCTTGGCAGCAAGCACCCTTTGAGGATCCATTTCCTGCCCAAACACTCCAGCCAGCAATCTGACTGGCCAGTATTGTTTGGTTGCTTCTTAAAAAACAATCAGTGACTGTCCAGCACTTGATTACCTTGCAATTCCCACCCACGTGCACACACACACCAGAGACTGCAGCTGTGGGAATAACTTTACACCAATAAAAATATGCAGTTTTTCCTAGGGAAAAAAAAAAAAAAAAAGATTGAAAATCCAAGCTGACAAAACCTATTATTTCTACTTTCACACCCAGCCATGTGCACAGTCATTTGTTGCTGCGGAGAGGTGGAAAAGCAGAGCTGGCAGAGAAGCAGGGAAAAAATTAACCTCACCCATCACTTACCCCAAGCATGAAAGTCTTTGGAGACTGAATTCTGCACTGCACCATGGGAGGGACAGTGCCTCCTGTTTAGCCCACTGTCTATTGGCTAACCATTAGACCACTTTCATGTATGTAAACAAGTGAATTAATATTATTAAATTAACTTTGTAAAAGCTGGGGATTTATATGAATAATAAACACTTCTGTGGATTTTGGGGATTTGTCCAAAAGAGGGAACACAGACAATAGACTATTTTGCTCAGGTTATGCTGCCCATAAATAAGCACTGTAGCAGTTTTGACTATAAAAAAGATTACAGGCTCATGTATCATTCATCACAAAGCCCACAGAAAACAAAATCTGCTATGAAATTTTTCATTTTGTCCCGTAAGAGCCAGATCACTTGTCAAAGGCCAACATCTGTAGCCCACAAAACCATGCTACATTGTGTGCATGGGATGTAATTCCACACCAAGCTGATGCACAAACCTGCATGATCAGTCAGAGGCAGGTGTACAACCAGACCCCAGCATTGCTACTTACTGAGGTATCAACTTCTGCAGTGATCCTGTACAAGGGGAAACTTTTATTATAAACAATGCTTTTGCTCCATGATAAGAGAGATGGACATCCTGAGTAGGCAAAGATGTGCATGAAGTTAGCTACCAGAAGATAAGCCCCACTGTCTCATTTCACACTCTGTATTTCATGTTGCCTATCAAAACACTTCCATTATCTGTTATTTCTGGTTTTGACATGTTTTGTAAATAGATACTACAGAAAGAATTTATCCCTCTAGTTCTAGCAACTGAACCACAAAACTTCTGTTGAAAATGGGAGGAAGAGAGCATACTCCTCCTCCCCAACATACACACAAGTGGCAGAAGTAAAGTGATGCTACTGCTGCCAGGCTGAAATAAATTTTCTTCCTTATTTGTGTTGTCTTATTAACAGTAATGCATTTTCTAACAGATGAACTTACTGTCACTCCAGAGAATATTTGTTTTATTGATGAAAAGAAGAGAAAATCATTAGCAGTAGTGTTGGTGAAGATGCACATCTTGGTAGAAACAGAATGGAAAATACAAACAGAATATTAAATGGAACAACTATCAGGAACATGAAATTAGTCAAGTGCAAAGGCACAAGACAAATCACTTAAGAAAAAGAGTCATACAGTTGAAATATTTGCAAGTAGTCCAGCCCTGCTAGCTACAGTCAGCTCTGTCATACTAGAGGGACTGAAATAGTCTGGTTAGTGAACACTCCAAGGTTATAGACATATTGCAGGGATCTAAATGGCTCTGTAGACTCAGCTGGAATCAAGCGGGGCTTGCAAGCCATGGTTCAGATCTGTCCTCAGCTGACCTGAGCTGGTCCTTTGCACAGCCACCAAACTGCCTCTGTGTCCCTTGGCACTTCACTCCCTTAGGATCTTATTGCCCTGAGCCCCAGGGTGCTCCCAAGCCAATGCTCTGAACTCCCATGGCATGGCACTTCCCAGAAGCAGAGTTTTTAGCTGTGTAGGATGAAACCAGCTCTGCCTGGTGGGGCTGTGGCTGAGCAGCCTCTGGCTCCACGCCACTGCCTGCAGGGCCATCTGGTGCTGCTCTTCCCTGGCTCCCTGGCCATGGCAAGGGGCTTTGCCACCGTCCTGAAAGCACCTGGAGCCAGGGATCAGCTGCTCACTGCGCCGCCTTTGTCCTGCCATGCTTTTGTTGTGAAACGTGAATCAAAAAGGAGAGATGGGCAAGGCATGAGCTCTGAAATGATGTATTTTAGACTAGTCAGAGCATGGGCACTTTATTCCTGGAATATCTTGGGTGTCCAACAAACACAGGATTTAAGGACAGGTATAATTTTAGGCATGCAACTAATCTCCTGGTGTTTTGTGCTTGTGTTAAGCATTTGTCAGCATACACAAAACTCTGCAGAAAATTAGAATTAATCTTGCTAAAAAGAGTTTTGCATCACTCAAAAAAAAAAAAAAAAAAGCTTAACAAATAAGCTAATAAAGAGATGTATGAATAAATCTCTATTGTCATCTATTAAAGTCTTCAGGAAAAAAACCCTGAGCTTCTGAATACTGAATAGACCTTTTGCCCACTGAGTATAGCTTAAAGGACATGTTTTCCTTAGATAGTTAATATCAAATTAAAGTGAAGTGAAACCTGAAGTGAGACCAGAAATCCTAGTGGACTCCTCTGCTGGAGCTAATTAGTGAGTCTTGAAGCTGCTTCCCAGCCGGGAAAAGCTGAGGACACTGGAAGCTGCCTCTGCACCCAGGCTTGACTCAGGCTTCACACGTGCTGGTTGTGCCTTCCAGGAAACTACTGTGCATAGTGACCAAAAAATGTTAGAGCTGGACAGGAATTTTCCACTGAAATCTATTCTTCAGCAGAAAAACCCCATAATCACTTGTAACAGCCACTGCCTCTCTCCCTCACACAGAGCAAAAGTTAGGATTTTCATCTGCACAGTCTCCCTGGCATAGGAGGATATGGTGGTAATTGATAATGAAACCAGTGTATCAGGGAAAGAGGTGAAGAATGCATTTTAAAACCTTTCCATTTCATAAACACATCCATGTATTATTTCATATATGCATTCAAAGCTATAAAGCATTTGTTTTACACTTAATTTTATTCTATTTATTGGACTATAATTCCCTTGTGTTTATACCATACCTACATTAATAACATCATGGGGATTGCAGTGATCTTATAAATATCTTGTTATACTTGCAGAGGTCAGGAAAATCCAGCCTCATAACTACTCAGTAAAAACATCCATAATCATCTAGTACAAACATTCCAAACCCATGTGTCAGCATATCACACTGACCAGAAAAATTACAAACAGGAATAAAAGACAAACCACTGCAATGCCATCATTCTCCTCTACTCTGCCATTATTGTTTTTTAACTTGTATCACTTGCAGAAATGAATTGGTTTGGGCTTTTTCCAGCAAATTCTACTTCTTTATGTTGGAATTATGTTTACTTCCTTCCCTGTTATTTCATTTAAACAGCAAGTCACTCCAAGGTGTTCTCCTACCCATGTCCTGAAGAAAGCTCCTTTCTTTTATTGCATTTTGTCCCCCATGGCCTTGTCAATCAAAGTTTCCCTTAGAGAATTCTCTACTCTAGTTCATGCAGGTTGCACCTAGGGAGATGCTGTCAGTTCAGGGAGCCATGGAAGGTTCCTGATGATTCCATGAGATTTTTGAACTGCAACTCACTGGGGCAAATCAGTAACATAGAAAATGCAATTTAATATTGAAATCACACAGAAAATATGTTTTACTGTTTCTATTTTTTTTTTTCTCCAGAGGCTTGAAAATAAATTGTGTAAAATTTCAGTCTTTCAAGTTTGACCAAATTTGGGAAAAAAACTAAGTGCTGCAATACAAAAATTTCACACTAGATAGAAAGTGTAATTTTTGGCCAGCTCTAACCAAAATAATTTTGTTTGAAATGAAGCAAACAAAACACACCAATCTCAGGTTTTTCAAAACAATTCTTGCTCAAGGAAAACATCAATGAATACAAGGTGGACTATGTCCAACTATATTGAATAATTTTGCTATTTATATGTTATTTGTTTTTTTAATAAGTGTGTTTTAAGTCTCAGTTCAGTCCTAATTCAAATACATATAAGTTCATTGGCTGAACTTGTGCTTCTTGCTGTGGTAACTAAGAGTTTTAAAACCAAAGAGTACACTACTTTTTAATTACTATGCAAAAATCACAGAAATTGGAAACAACTATCCTGGATAAATGGTAAAGCACTGATTTAATGAGAAGCTCCCTGTACTTAGGCAGGAATTAACAATTACAAATATTTTTTTAATAATTGCAACTGGTGTCTAGCCCTGTAGATGTAGAATTCTTTGAATGCTGTTAATGCCTCTGGACTATCAGAAACAGAATAAAATTTTTCCTAAATAATTCTGAGATTCAAAAAGCCAAGCAAACCAGAAATTTTCCATCCTATTTTAGAAAAAAACTTTAGGAATCTAGGATTCTGGAAATCATTTGCTTCATGACCTTTTTTCTTCCAAATTAAATCTCAAAGTTGTTATAGCATTCTCCAGTGTTTTGGAGTAGATAGATGTTCACAGTGGATTATATTGAATTTATGGCCAGATTTGTCATTCTAAAGTTGGCACAGAGCTGATTTCAGCACAGAGATGTTTATGAAAGAGAAATACCCTACTTTCACCTAAATTTAGTACCATAGGTATTATGTACCTATACATAGACAACTGAATCATCTAGCACCTACCCACAGGTAGCTAAGTTTGTTATTAAGAGCAACTCACACTGGTTTCTGTCCAGAATAAAAGCCAAAGAAAGAGAGAGAGATGAGAAGATAATTAGCTATTTCAGTGCAGAGGGTATGGCATTATGAAGGATAAGTGTAGCTTCATGGGGTCTGGGGACAGGAGTGTGCATTATATTTTGTGGCATTTGCTGAAAGAGAAACAGAAGCAGAAATTGGTAATTTGAGGTCCTTTACTAGGAAACTTTGAGAAGCTGTTTTGGTCTGACACTTTTCAGGCTCAGAGCAGACACCTGTAAGCCTTGCAGCAGTGCCTGAGACCACAGCATCCCTGAGCATCACATCTCATGTTGTAGTGTCATTGCAGGTACTGTGGTCAATGTCCAGGAAAAAAAAGGAGCCTAGCAATGTCAGAATACATCCTGGTATTTAAAAAGGACTAAAATATAAACTCCTGGTTTAATATAAACTATTATATTTTTACTCCTGGTAAAATATAAACTAAAATATAAACCTGCCTCATGGTGCTTTCTAGCATGTTGACAGAGAGGATTAGGCATGAATTTAGGACTGCTGTGGCTAAAGGTGATGGGTCTTGTGAGATTATTAGCATCACTCTTTCCCTGACTTGAGGGATATCTAGGACATCCATGTTTACAGCTGAGGGCATGAGGGTAACTCAAGAGAGATTAAAGGGAAGGGGGGCAAGACTGGGGAGGAAGAAGTGAAGATAAATTAACTTCTTGAATAACAGGACCACAGCTGGATACAACAGATGCAAAACTAGGTGCTGATTAAAGCTGGGACAACTGCTGCCAGCTTTACCCATTTGCTACTACAAGATATTGGTACATTGCCTGGCATGGGGAATTGCTGATAAAAGGAATACCTGCAAATTTGAGAGCTGACCAAACATACCTGGGTGCATGATTCCTTCAGGATAAAGTCTGATCTGGCTGTCTCCACAGGAATCATTATTGCCATTGCACACCCCTGTAAAAAACAGTGATAAGACTAATTTCTTTTAGTTTTTATCTTATTTCTAATATTTTGGGTTCTTTTCTCTTTTGATGGCATATAAACTGCTTCATACCTAATATTAGCTCTGGTAGCTTAACTAATAAATAAAAAGTCCATAACCACTTGGTGACCATATGGCATTACATATGTTTAATGTGATCTGCAGATGTAATACTCCAAAAATGTCATCCTTTAGCTGATCTGGATGCTAGTCCACAAACTGAACAAGTGGAGAGCCTCTCAACCTTGTTATGCCTGTGAGCTATGGAACAAATGCTCTGTCAGGTACGTCCTTAGGAATGCTTGCTACAACCCCCAAGACAGTGTTTAAAGCAGATTCTTTTTTTTTTTTTTTTTAACTCAGATATTTATTTTGACAATGAAAAGGAGGTTTCAGACATGCATTGCTCTGCCATAACCTATAGTTAGAACAAAATGAGCAGAGCTAGCTCTAAAAGGGTGCTCTGAAAACTCCAGTTTGAAAAATGAATTTGCACAAAGCCATCCTCCAACACTTTTGACCCACAACCCCTTGAGGGTGCTGAACAGCATTTTTGGTCAGTGAAAAGGAGAACCAATCCACCTAGGGTAATAACCTTTCCTGCAAGGCCTTTATCAAGAACCAGGAATTCCCAGTTTGTAGCCTTATGCCCAAGTAATCTAATACTTGGTTTATATACTCTGTTTTTTAGTGAAATGCTTTTTCTATTCCATTTATTTTTCAAGCAATTTAAAAAATATTTTGAAATGACTGATAAGAAAAGTTTGAAAATTAGGTGGACATTTTCTTTTGATATAATGTCATAATATTTGATATAGTCAGCATTTTTCATTATATTCTAGTGTACAAAGATACTTTTTCCTCTTGTTTCCTAAATTGTTGTTTAACTCCTCCCTTCTCTTTCCATTTTATGGGCATTGACCCTAATACCGTACTGAGAAAATGGAAGTTACTAAATTCTAAGTAATGTGGATTAAAAAAAAAAAAATAGTACAAAGTAAGACAAGTGACTGCTTTCCAGTAAAAAAAATACTTAAAAATAATTTTAAAAAACCAAAAAAACCCCAAACAAACAAACAAACAAACAAACCAAAAACAAACAAACAAACAAACAAAAAACCAAAGAGAGCCACAGCCCACGCTCATTGAAATGTTGGACAAGCCATAAAAAAGTCTCTGATCCCTGGAGATATTAATTTCCAAAATTTGAATAAAATGTACCTTTAAAGAGACTTGAAGTGCTAAAAGTATACCGATCCATTGGGAGGGAGGGTTTTATGATTTATATATCTCTATGGTGTTTTCTACTGACACAAATGATCATAGAAGTATAAAAATTAAGCAAGGGAGTACAAGTGGAATACTCTGTATACCACTCAGAGAAAATACCATTGCAAAATTAAATTAATTATCAGTGTGTCTAGAGGAGTAGACTGAAGCTTGAACAACCACAAAGACAGCCTGTCCAACAAAGGGCACAAAACTGCAGCTTTAGCACCAAACCTCAAATAGCAATGAGGTGGGGTTTTTTTTCATCTCTTTCCTTGAAATACAAGGAAAGGCTCTACCAGAATCTGCATAAATCATCTTCCAAGATTTGTCTATACTACCTTGTTCTGGTCACATCTGAGTATTTTGACCATTCGTGATATATTCTTTGAAAAAGAGATACTTCTCCTTTCCTTCCTATTTCCAGTTGGCACTTTTTTAGTGAGACAGAACAAGGAGGTGTTCAAAGTTTAAAATCTATCCAAAGATGGCTCAAGTGTCTACATTGGTACTTTAGAAGGGACATAGCACAAATGCCTTAATGCCACATCTGCATCACCATGTTCAGTGCCTGTCTAGGAGCTCTTCAGTGTGATTCCTAGATTTTGGCTTCTTTTCCTGCAATGCCAGAACAATAAAATATTAACTTTTACAAAGGCTTTCCCCTGCTGTAGTCAAGGACTGAGGTTAAATCACTTAACAGAGGAACAGCCATAACCCAAGCAAACCTCCTGTGATTAGCAAATGGATATAAATAGACAGTGATATTTGTCCCCACTCTCTCAGGTAAAGCTGTAACTATGGCTCTTCCACAATAATTTTAGCAGGGATTTAGTAAAATAACACATTTATCGAATATAAAGTTCATAGAAAGTACAATGGTCAGATTGCAAGGATTAATTCCCCACATTCATATCTTCCTTCCCCCAAGAAATCTGCATCTTGGCAATGTTAGAAAAAAAATTAATTCATCACTAGAAATGCCTTCTATTATTGTTTCTTTTCTCCAAATTTTTTCCATATAGACCTTTGAGAGTTCATATTGTGGTTTTGATCTATTTGGCTTAGTGTTCTAAGTTATATTGAATTTAATCATGGGGTCACTTGAACCAAGTGGCTTTGCTGTTTCTAATCTACTAACTGCACATTTTTGCTGAGATTGGAAAGGACAAGTCCTATTAGTACTCTGACACCACAGGTCAATAACTCTTTATTTCTTCTATAATTTTATTTTTCATTGTGCCATGCTTTTCAGTTTTCCCAGTTCATACTGGGAAATTGAAATCACCCATCACTACAGCCTGTTTGTTTTCTTATTTCCCTCATGTTGTGCTGAGGACTGCTACTCTTTCCCTTATACTGATGGCTTGTTCCAGGAGCAGCCAGCATTTTTTACTTTACCTAGTCCACTGCTAAGTTGTGTATGTACCAAACTATAAAGAGCTATTTTAGAAGAAAACATAGTTTTTCATGTAGAAAAGTGATTCAGCAGATTCCTCACATATTTCTAATCTAATTCTTTATATTTAATTAAGTTTAACCTCCTCAACAAACTCTTCAAGGACATCACAGGAACAGATTAAGGACATCATCTGTGCGCTGCAACTGAATTCCCCATCCCCAACAACATCAACTTTAGGAAAAAAATTCTCAAAGCTGTCATTTCATATTATAAAAAACATTAATGCTGGGTCTATGCAAGCCAAACCTCTAATCAAAGAAAAGATGAAAGGCTTGTCCTGTGACTTTCAGGCTGCTATCCCAGGATGATTTTAAGCCCACTGCCACTGGCAGAGCAAGTCTTGTCCCTCCTACCCCACAGCTACCCCCTCGTCAGCCATGCAGCCCCACAGGAAACACAGTGTGTAGAAAACAGGAGATGACTAAATAATAAAACTTTTTCCTACAAGTTCATTGGAAAGAAATGTCAAAATGTGCAGACTGTGCTGTGCAATGAAATTTTCTGTTGGTAGTTTCTTCCTTTGTACAGCATGCTTAGGTGTTGCATGCTCTTATCCTGCAGCTTACATTCAAAGTCACTATCCCCCTATTTAGCAAGAAATTAATGATCATTATTTTGCATACATTTATATATATATAATTTATATTTATTATATACATAATGATCAATCTAGGTCCTCAGACATACTTTTGTCTTTATGGTTGCTGTACTATTATGTTCTAGTGATGATACTAGAAGTGATGATTCTTATTTTGGAAGTGTGGGAGAACACTAAAAGTGAAAAAAATAAACCCTCAGGTGAGACTTCCAGAGAGAAGAGCAAATATTTTTATTTTCCCCTACTGTTACCTGAAAAAAAATTATAATAAAATAATTTTTCAGAAATTGTATTCTTTATATCGTCTTTTCAGATCACATGTCTGATACATACTGGGGTCTGAAAATTGAAAATGTCCATTAAAAGAAATTACAGTTAATTTCTTTCTGACACACAGGGCATGGATAATCCTCAGTCCTCCCATATCACGTAGAGACAATTTTTTGTTTACCAATATAGGGCCGTGAAATCAAGAACAAAACACACTTTAACTTCTGTCACAGCACAAGCAATAAAATGTAAGTTACTCAAATGGAGACATATCAATGCATATTTCTCAATGATCTGAGTCAGAACACATAAATAAATTTGTTTGGCTTATTCCCTAAATATGGTAAAACTCACTGGTGGAAAGTTAGAGGTGTTACCAAATACACAGTACTCAAAAGAAACAAATCCACAGTTTAATGTGACATTTATTTTTGTTCCCTCTTTCCCAGTCAGTATGTATAGTTGATATATTTTTTTGTATTTTAGTCTTATAGATGATGGTGTATAACTTTATAAATATTTGTACATGTATATATATACACTATATACATAAGTATATATATCAGTCTCCATATATACATATATATTTATAAAGAGGGAAAGCAAGTTATCATGGCTTTATATAAATTCATTGAGTTAAAAAGGGAAAAGGGAGAATAAAATTAGCTTGGCATGACTGTGTGAGATTAGACACTAAAATTATCCTCCTGCAGTCATATTTAATTCTCTAAACAGCTTTAACTAATTTGCTTAGGCACACTACATTTTAGTGAAACTAATGAAAAAATATGCAGCCTCTGTGTTCATTTTTGGTGAATACTTAAACCTCTAAATATAATAAGACTTTTTTTTAAATCTTTTGTTTTAATCATTTAATCTGTATAGCACTCTCTTTGCTTACTCAAGCTGCCATCTTTGCTTACTCAAGCTGCTTGTGCTAGAAGTGCTCTGTCCCCCTAAATGTATTAATTTAAGGAACTTAAGTGATATTACATTACTATAGCCACCTATGGAATTAAACAAAAATTTCCAATATCAGACAAAATTTCCCCTCAAGTTTAAAAACAAACAAAAAAAGAAAATAATGAAATGAGAAGCAGGTAGCACTTGTTCACATTAATCTGACCACAGAAGAAAAAAAAATAATAGCCAGACACCTAATTTATCACAGGTGTTTTTTTTCGGTTTTGTTTTCACTCTGTTCCAGGCATTTAACAAGTTATAAAGACTATTAGTGCTGATTTGAGTACATACCTTTCCTCATGTTACATGTTTCTGAAAATTCAGTTAGTTTACCCAGAGCTACAGAGCTAATTCCTGAGAACAGGAATTTCTTGCTATTAAAAAAAGAACTGGTTCTACTCTTGTTTGGTAATTTTTCACTCCATCAAAGCATTTTACTACATGCAAATCAATGGAGACAGCTATTACTTAATCAGTCAAAGAAGAACATACAACTTCTGGTGGCCTTTTCTCTGTCTGTCCCATCAGCTTCTGTGCCTCGTGGAGATCAAGAAATAACCAGCAGAAGTGCCAATAGCTATTAGATTTTCAGGTAGGCCAAGAGCTTTACCTTAGTCTTTGTTTAGGTTTTATTTAGGTTTTCAGTTAAGCCAAGTGCTTTACCTTATTCTTTGTTCCTTGAAGAGTCATATACAAAGATTGCAGCTCATGGCTTTCCCTCTAGTCACTGTTTGGTGGAAATCCAGCCCAACCCAACCCTGCCCTGAATAAATGCATACATTCTGGCTATGCAAAAGAGTGCCAAATTGTTGGGGGGCTTAGGTTTAAATAGACAGGCAACTCCCCAAAAGAGTTAGTGTGTTGGAAACTTGTGTGTCATGGTTTCACTTAGCAAGAATATGCTTTTCTATTTCTTGGTAGAACCAGTCTTCCAATGTGGTTGCTGCACAAAAAAACCCCCTTAACATTCTTGTTACCTGCTGCTGGGCAGACTGATCTCTCACTGCCATTGTTTACAACAATTTTTTCAGCCTTGATTTTCTTATATTTTATTTAAATGTCAATAGGAAAGGTAGAATATACCTTGTGAGATTGCTTAGATGAGCAGTCCAGACACGCCTAGCAGGTAAACCATTTAGGCAAACCAAACATTTCTGGTTATAAGCAATACCAGCTTTCTGGTACCTTTCAGGGCACTTTCTGTAAGGTAATAGCTTTTTCTCCATTCCTACTTATCCCAGTTGTTCTTAGTCTGTACATGTCCATATGACAGGCCCAAGTCACAGCTAACTTAATATTTGCTTTGATAAAAATAATATTAAAAAGAAATCTCTCATGAATCTAACTAGAAGTAATTTTCCTGTTTTACTCACTGTTACTTTGTGTAAACTAAATACAGATTGCTTACAGAGAACTCTTAACAACAGTGTGGCAATTATTTTTGGCAAACTTCTGGAAAGTTTAGATATTTTTTCTGAAAATTGCATGTGGAAAAACCAAGTGCAGCCTGTGGAACATTTGTAGTATATTTACACAGAATTTTGTTTAGTGTAAAGTTGCCCAAAAGTTCAAGGATTTCAAAAGCCTAATATAATTTTGCATTGTAGTAGATCTGTGCTATCCTCTGCTGTCATTAAATCAATCCAAATTTCACAAAATTTGTTTAAACTGGTGTAATTTCATTCTAAATGCAAAAATCTAGGCCATATATTTCATGCTGTTGGCTAACACTGCCAGAACCTGAACACTAATAAGGTGCTAATTAGGAACTGCCATTTTAAGTCTGTCGTGCTTTTGCATGTGAATTTACCATATGCTCTAGATCAGATTTCCTACTGTGAAAAAGCTGAGATGGCTCAAGCATATGATGTGCAATAAACCACTGCTTTTCAGTGTCCTCTTTTCTAAAAATGCCTTTTGTCTGGTGATTTTAAGTGTGGGTTTTTGAGAGGATCGTTATAAGTTCTTGTATCTTTTTTCATTTATTTTATTTGCCCAAGAAACCTGCTTTGGAAAATCATGATTAATACCAAGAGCTACCCACATGACTGCATTCTTCAGACATTTAACAGAGTCTATTTATTAATATTAGAGATTTGCAGCAAAATGAATCACATAATTGATTCTGTTGTCTGTTGTAATATGTTTAGATTATTTTAAAAACCGCACTTCATTCCCTTTTTTTTTTTTTTTATTTTTTTATATTCTGTGGGTTTTTTTTGGTGTCCAGACATCAAATGTAGATGAAATAGCTGGTATTACAGATGAGCCACCTGTCCCATGCAGCTTGCACTTGTAGCTTTGTAGTCCTAAATTTAATCACAGTAAATAGAAACAGTTTTTTCTTGTCACAGTACACACACTTTCCAAACTATGCATTTCTCAGAACACAGGTATTGTACACAGAGCGGAAAACGAGAAGACAGCTTTAATTTGTAAAAAAACTAAACCACACAAAGTTCAGTTTGACAGTCAATTCCATGACAGTCAATATTTCATCTCGTTGTTACAAAACAAAGCCATTATGTCATAACAAAGCCTAAAGGTGTTGAAAACTGAATGCCTTTTTGGATTTTTGCAAGGCGAAAAACAACATGTGGACAACATCAACATGAGTGCAAGTAATTGAGATCTGACTCTACTTAGATTTGTTGACTTACTGTGAAAATTCAATGCTCAGTATAAATCAGGATTTTTTTCTTTCTTACATGTATTGATATGGGCAACTGGCAACATCACAAAAAATGTCGCCTGTAGCTCTTAATCATGGGTGTTGTCCTTGGACATAGTTCCAAATGGGTCCGTTAGGAGGAAAAAAAAATATAAAGATTTATGGGAGAAAGGAACACAACGTCGCACCTATAAGAAACATTTAAGATTTTCTAAGAGTATCTGAAATTCAGCCTGCCACTCTTAGTTTTCAACAGCTTTGCATACAGTATCTAGACAAGGTTTTCATCTGCCACATTTGGAAAAACAGACTTGATCTACACCCTTGTGGCACAGAGGGAAAAATCACGATTTACACCTTGTAGGAGGCACTAGGTATTTCATAGTGTCATTGGGGCTGGAAAAGACCTCCAAGGTCATCAGGGCCAACCATCAACCTAACAGTAGCACCCTAAGCACCACATCCACACATTATTTCAACACTTCCAGGGATGGTGATTTCACCACTTGAAATGTCAGCCTGTTTCAATGTTTGACCGCTCTTTCACTGATGAAATTTTCCCTAATATGCAATCTAAAGCTCCCCTGTCTGCATCACAGAAATTTGAGCAGGGATGGTGTTAGCCACAGGGGCTCACGGGCTCCACTCCAGCAGAGGTGAAGCTGATGCAGCAGCACAGGACAGACAGATACAGGACTAACTTATCTGATTTATGGTAATCCTTTACTGATCACCTCTCTAGCTGGATGCAGGAGTGCCAGTTTGAAATCAAGCCCACAGGCAGAAAAGCACATAATTGCACTTCCCCCACAGCAACTTGGCAGAGAGGTAGTGACTTAAAAAGTCATAATATCCCTCACAGACTCTCCCTTGTGCTGGATGGAAATGAAGTGACATATAGCTCCACCTGGAGTGATGTATGAGCCAAGAAACATCAGTGTCATTGTGCCATCAGGTGTGCTGGCAAATTATGCTTCTGCTCATTCTTCATCTTCATCCATCTCTTGCCACTTGTCTGCACAAAATGGGTTTTTATGGGTTCCTTAGAGCTCACTCATGAATTGCACATAAAGCTATGATAACTCCTGAGCTTAAAAGAAGAATAGAGGGACCTCCTCCTCCTCCTCACACTTATAATCTGGGAGGTGAAAGGTCTTCATTTTGCAAATAGGAACACACCTTTCTCAAAAGCATTTTATATGTTTTTTAGCATATTTAACCAATAAATTATTGACACAGAAGAGGAAATAATGAAAAATACCATCTCAGAAGAGAAGCTTTCACAAACATTCATTTACAAGAAGTAATGAGTTTAAGTGAATATTACTGTACATTCCAAGTCAAAATCTGTCTCACAATTTCTATATGACATAGTGAAAGTGGGAGCATTAATATTAAGCTCCTTCTATGTAAATTAACAGGAAAATGATAGCATGGAATTTAGAGATTTACAGGCTTGCTAATATCTGAATCAATATTGCAAATCATGATAGCAGAGCTGGCTGCTTATTTATTGGGAAAAAAAATCAGCAAACCAAATAGTACCATTAGGTGTAACAAAGAATATCCCAGCTTTTTCTGGCTGGTTTACTTAGATCTCTTTTTGTTTGGCTGGAGACATAAAATATCCCCATAGAGAGAAACACCATCACCTTTTAAGAGAATAACCTGAAACATTAAATGAATATTATAAATGGAGACCTAATATTCAAAACAATGGTATTTTAAATAATGTTACAAAGTTAAAGAGCACAGTAAGAGCACATGGCATAGAAGAAAAGTGGAAGACAGCCCTAAGAGAATTCATGTTTATAGGCCCCTGTAATGGCATGGGCATACTCTCTGGGGAAGTGAGTACAGCACAAAAGCTCAAAACGTCAGGATAGCTCTGTTGATCCTTTAATAGCTGCATCCCTTGATGAAAAGAAAACTACAGTAAAAAGAAAAACACCAGTCTTTGAATCCCTGTGCTTCCCTCAGGGCTACACTGCTGGCATTTCCTGAGCAGCAGCCTCAAATCCAGACCTGAGGGAGGAGCCCTGATGATGCTGGACAGTCAGTTATCCCTAGAATCCCTCAGAGTGGGAAGCCCTCTGGTCCATGCCAGCGTTGCTCCATCCCTGAAAAGCATCCTCCTCTCAGCTCACCAAAATACCTCTCTGCAGCTGACAAATTTTTGCTAGCAGACAGAAATAACTCTGCAGGGGAAGTTTACAAGTACTTGTCGGCATGTGTATAAATAAATGTTGCTCTTTCCAAATTTACTCAGGATATGCACCTTTCACATACCCTAGGGCCTACCCTTAACTGCAGAGTCCCAAAACACTAGAGTGTACATCAGAGGTTAAATTTAACTGTGTTAGAAATATGCCTGGACTTAGCATAAGAAAAGAGTGGTGATTTTAGGCATAAGACACTGGACAAGGTCAGGGAAGGGTAGGGTTTGGCTCAGCAACACACAGCTTTGGTGACCTTGAACAGGTGTTTGCATCTCAAGTCCTCCTCCCCTTTATAAAACAATTCTGTAAGGTCTGCACATCTGTCTGTCCCTCTGTGCTGCTGTTCAGACTGCACCTCCCTCAGACTAATTCCTTTTGTGCTGCATGTAAAAAGATGCAATCTGTAGTAAAAAATACGTCTCATGTGATGGAACTGGGTAGTTATTTTAGGGAGTAAAAATGAGGCTGATTTTCTTCCATGCAAGCAAGATGGCAGGAATCAGAAAAGATGGAAAAGACCTCCAAGTCCAGCCACCAAGTACTTCCTATTCTGGGCCTACTCACTGAATTCCAGACTCACTTGCACCCATCTTTGTCGTGAACATTCCTGCTTGGATGATTTTCAACTTTATTTGAAGGACTTTATGTCCCTCAGTTTTTGAAGAAAATAACCTAATATGAGGCCTTTCATAGCTTTCCATTGGCCATGGAAAGAAAACATCAGAAAATTAGTATTTTGGATGATGGAAAAACTCTCAGAGAGAGTTTAATATGTTAGAGGAATGAGAAAAGCAGAAAAACTATCAAAGTAATATCATGGTAGAGATGCAATTCAGGCAGCATATCAAGAGAAGTGAGGGCAAAAAGAAAGAAATGTTGCACTTTGAAAGCCTCATAGGCTGAAACACAAAGTGATTTCTTTCATTTGCAGTTAAAATCCACCCAGTGTCAAAGGAAACAGGCAAAAATTGCCTTCATCCCTACACACCTTAGTGTTTTGTATGCCAGGACAACCTCTGAGTTTGAAAATTTCCTGCAGGGGAAAGGGAAGGACAGGGGAATGCACAGAAGTGTCCAGGTCTGACCTTTCATTCTTTCTGCCAGAGAACCCCAGTAGTTTTTTCCTCTCTCATTATCACCAGACATTTCAGCTGCTGCCGTGAGGAGTGGCATTCTTGTTCACTGCAGCCAGCCAGTTATTTATGGAGCACGAATTTCTTCCTAATTTACAGCAGTTTCTCATAGAATACCTAGCAAGCCACCTGCTTACTCTTGCTCATATTGTTTTATTTTTATAAACTTTTGTGTTAAATGTAAACAGACCAACCCTATAATCTTTTATACCAGTTTAGAGGTTTAATTCCAAGATAAGTAAAAGAGAAGGAGTAACAGCTTGGTGCTAGTGAACTCAGGAGCAAATCTGTATTCTTTTTCTTGAAGTTCATGCAAGCTATGTCAGAAGAGATCAACTAGTCCACAGGCCTGTGATTCACAGGACATTTAGTGTAGCTCATGAAAACACAGTAAAAATAACTTCACATAAACATGTCATGTGTTAACCTTGTATTCACCAGGCCCTTTCTGATCCCCAGAAGCACAGTAGATGTGGTTTTAGTTTGATATTTTCTTCATCAGAGACATGGCTGCTGAACTCTTCAGTCATTGGTAAACACTCCCCAGAGTAGGTCCATTTATTTCTGTCGGGCCATTTATAAAACAAATTACTGTGCATGCAAGGTAGCATTAATGACAACTGCTCCCTGCAAATAAATACTACCTGAAGGCTAAGGAACCTGGTGGAAGCACTGCTCACTTGAATAAAGAAAAAAGCTTGTGTTTAAAGTGTGAACATTTTGTTTGTTTATTCAAGCAACATTTAATCCAAGCATGACAACAATAAAACTTTTTACTTCTGTTTTCCCATCACTTCAGAGCCATGGTTAGCAAAATGAAAAATGACTTATTGCTTTAGCAGTTATCCCCATTTTTCCTTGTGATGGCTGGTTAGTGTCCATGGACCTTTGTCTAGTGAATCTTACAAGGGATCCAAGTGACTAATCCTTCATCTGTTTTCAGTTTCTACGAAAATAGTTTCTTTACCTGCTCCTTGTTTTAAAATGTCAACAAAATTGTCATGAAGCATCAGAAAATAACTTAGCACCAGCTGATCATATTCCATATTACAGTGCAATAAGCCTCTCATGTCACTGTTCCAAATCCTGTTTTTAAAACATCAAAACTTTGAATGCCATGGAATCAATGGGAAAATGGGAAATGTTCACTCACTAGCAATTAATTTGGTATTCATCACACCAGCATTTATCATAATGTATTCATTTGGCATTTCTGTGGCTGTCACAAGTAAGAGAGTTCAATTATAATGTACACAGCTAATGAGCATATAAAGTGTTACTGAATCAACATTACTCTGCAACATTTTCTTATTTGCAGTATTCACATGCTTCAGTTTTAATACAAACCAGGGGAAGAATAAAAGACAAGCTTTGAAAGGAAAACAAAAATTATATGCACGTGTGCTTTTCCACTATCTACTGTGTAATATCATTTCTTTCTGGGCACCTGCTGCTTCCCACCTAGTCTGTGTGCATTGCTTTATACAAAATCTCCAACTCATCACTCTCTACATTTCTGGGGTTTTTTTTCAAGGTACATTCAATTACTCTTATTCTTTTACTTGCATACTACGTGCCTCCTTCCTACAGTGTTCCTGAAACACCTTAATTTCTGCCTTTTCAAAAGAAGAAAACTGGATTCAAACTTTTCTTGGTGGGATGAGAAGGGGAGTAGCATTCATTTACAGAATAATTCCTGTTTCAGGTAGACTTCCAACTCTGTTGTTCATAGTGAGCTTTTAATGTGGATCCACCTCAAGTCCCCATTCCAGAACTCATGCAGAAATCCTAAAAAAGTCAGCAAATGCTCAGCAATGATATCAAGTATTTCAAAGCATATTGTGCATTTTCTTAAATCCTTTTACTATATCCACCCTTTCCACTAAACTCTGTGGCACAAAATTGTTTGAAGTTAGAAGAACAAGATTTTGCTGCAGGTATTTAGACAGCCTAAGCTTAGATTTAAGTCTATATAAGCAACTACTCTAAAAAATTAGATAATTTACTTGGTGTCTGCACTGAAAACTGTTAAAACAATGGAATATTTATAAAAGCTTGTAATGAATAAAAGTGTGCCTAATGGCAGTGTAAAAAAGTGATTTTGCAAGTGCAACTAACTCATATGTAGCAATTTAAGGTGAGTGCAAGAAACACAGCTTCATATATATAGGAGCTGTTTTCTTTCTCCATTACAGTTTTCATGCTCCCAGCTGTGTTTGCTTAAGCACAGAAACAAATTTGGGCCTGGTAACCAGGTAAATAAGAATATTTCTTGTTTGTTAGAATTTAGAAGCAGCATAATGAGAAGAGGAAATCTTTATCAGACAGAATTATCAAAGCCTTGCCTTCATTGAGGTAACACAAATATTTGTGTGTGATTGAAGTAAAAGAAAACAGAGAAGAGACTGCAAACATAGATTTTAAAGAGAGACTATAAATAACATACAGTCGTAAGAGATACAGAAAGTTAAAGGGTTAAGGCCTCTTCTTATCAAAATGAGAGTCCTACATAAAGGGAGAGCCAAAACTGCATCTACAATCACTTTTCAGTCTCTAGTATATAAGGCATATCTATTGCAATTTTAAAATAAGGATTGGATATAAAAATGCCAATAGAAGACAATACTTTGTGTGTATTTTAAAGTAATTTGAGGCTTGTTTTTTTTTTTACTGCTTTACTTCCCTTGCAAAATTATCAGTATACAAAATCTGAGAGATCTCTGAATCCCTGATGTCTGGTGGGGTCATAAGACTGGAGAGAGCTGGAACTGCCAAAGCTGTTTCCATACAGTAGGTGAAATGTTGGTCACAAATTAGATATACCAGATGAACATCACACATAATGTGCAGATATATAGTGGGCTTTAAATGAAATAATCCTTACTGTGCCTACTAAATCCTTTCCCTGTCCCAAATATATTGCTTTCTTGGAAAACATTTACCCTTTCACATCAGTGATTCTATTGCCAAGTTCTATCTGCTAATCATCTGCAATTCAATTTTGGGGAATATGTTCAGCTGCTTAAATTCTCTGTTCAGCAGACATGCACTGGGTTTTGTTTTCTACCAGAAATTAGAAAAAGTGTTTGGAAGGTACTGAACAAGAATGGAAATATAGCTGTCAGCACTTTTAAATGTTTTCCTCTAAGCACATAGCTGGAAGAGCATCCATTTAACCAAAGGCTACTCCCAAGTCAGCAGTGCTCCATGTGACTCTTCTATTACTTACAGATTGTTATCTGCTCTAAATAGCAATCTACATAATACCTGCAGTTCTATTTTATTATGATATTATCAGTTGCTGCTTTTTGTTCCTTCAGTCCTTTTAGTACAGGATAAACAACCCATTTGATAAGAGTTAAACACAGGAAGGTAAAACCAGGTCATATTATTGTGCCAGAAATGTGTGTGCAGCACATGACATAAGCTTCATCACAGCAGGGGTTTAGGCTTTATTGACAAGCCTGAAAACATTATCTCATAAATTCATTGCACATAATTCCTGAGTAATCAAGGATTTTGAGCATTTTTATGTATTTTTAAAAATGAAATATGCATATTACAGATTGAAAATAATGAATGTTATGATTGGGAGAAATGTATCACTTATATGTACTCAAAGCCTTCAACCAAACCCTTTCATTAAAGAAGAATAATTTCAGGCTAAATATTAAAGAAGTTGGAGACTCCTTCAGGTAGAAATCTCCAGTTTGTGCTTTCTGGTAGCAAAAAAAACCTTACAATGCCATTTGTTTTAATATAAAACACATTTAAACAGAACATAAAAACATAGTGAGGTCCACCTGAGACCACAGCAACTCAAATTAAGGATGTACAGTGATAAAAGCAGGGCTTTAGAGTCACATGTCCATGTTCACCATTTGCTAATATAATTTTATGAAGTCCAAGTTTGGAAAGAGGAAAAGGTATAGCCTAGCCCCCATCTGACCCACTGGATCTAAGGCAAAGTGAGATGACTACACCCCTGGAATAACCTTGGCTAACTTACCCTGAGTATTCTGAAATCCCACAGTACAACACCAGACCTTTTCAAGAGCAAATTGCATTTTCCATGTCTTCCCATTGCTGACATCACTGGAAGAAGTCCCTGAAAAGGACAGCACAAGGATGCTGAGCATACACAGATACAACCAGGACCTGCCCATCCATCCCTCAGGGAAGTGCAGCCCGAGGCCTTTGCTAAGAGGCAGCAGAAGCTCGGCTTTCCCCCTTTTCCATATTTCAGAGATCTCCCAAAAGTGGTGATTTTGGATCTCTGCTCAATTAGTTTGGATTACAGGAGATAATCCCATCTGCCAAGTATTGAACTGCAATGAAGGCATGCACATCCAAACTACTTGGCTGAATGCCCTTTACAGTAACCTTAATTCATCTTACACTAAATTAGGATATCTAAATCACTGCCACCAAACCACCTTACAGCTCAGAGGCAAAGAACATACTTAATTTTCCAGTAAGCTCTACTATTTACCTGTTCTTTCCATGAATTGCCATGTCTTTCCTTAAACATTATTCCTTGTTCACTAATGAAGTGTCCCTTTATGTCTTTATTCTCTGTCCCCCATAGAAATTTTTCAATAACAATAAGATTCTTCAGATGATATTAGCAAAGTATGAACACTGCCAATATCCACTCTCATTTTCATTAAACTATCTATGTCTTTTTATAGATCCTATTCTTCTTATGTCCTTGTGTAATGGTGAGCAACAGGTTTCTTAATTTTTCATGCAATATAGCTTTCATTTATATTTTATTCATTTAAACTGTCCTTGTCTATAGGGAACATGCTACATCCGTGTAATAGAATTCAAGGGTCCATTGTTTCTGCACTAAGCATCAGGATAAAGGACTGGAAAAGACAGTTACAATAAGGATAAAGGACTAGAAAAAGACAGTTATATTTGAAGAACTTACTGTACACACTTAGACACTCCTTTGAGAGCCTCTTTTCCTCCATAGGCTAGACTCACTCTTGGAAGAGCCCTGGGTTCAAATGGCAGCTACATATATTTGATTGCCTATAAAACTGGTATAATTGTACTGTCTTACTTCTTCACATAAGGATAACAACAGTTTAGTCAATATTAAATCATTTGAAAGGTGTTCTGTCAGCTGAAAAAAATAAGTACAGACCTCAAATCTCTGGTTCCAAGGAGAGGTGAAATTGAACTTCAAAAGGCAAATCCCATAACATGTGAAAGGTCTCTGAAGAAGGTCAAACCCAATTCAAACGTTACTGTGACGTCTTTGTCCTGAGGAAAACTGGTCTAAATCACCAAGATTAATTGATGTAGAATGTATCTCTCTGATTAAAGTGTCCAAAATTGCCAGGAAGAATCGCCAAACAGGTGCTGCTGAACAAGAACCCAGGTCAAAAAGTGTGAAACATATAGCACTGCTCTGTCAGACTGCAGCTCTGAGGACATAATACCTGAAGTCAGTTTGTTCAACCCATTTTTTCCTGGCTCTCTACTATGGAATTAACTAAAGACTGGATGCAGTCAATACCATGCAGTGCCAGAACCATTGCATTCAACCAAAACTGTAGCTTTTCTGCATTTCTGTTATGTGCCACAGACTTCAAGTTATTCTGTACTGAAAGCAGCTACTTCTGCTTGTTTTTTTTTTTCTTTGTCCAGATGAGTAACATGTAATGACCCATAAAATTCTGCAAAATATCATTGATGTCAGTGCTTAAAATGCAAGCAAATATTAATATTAAAAATGCAATCTACAAAATATCCATTTTAATTAGTACATTTGACATATTAAAAATCAATACTTAAGTTGTAAAAGATTCTGCAGTTTAGGCTACACTCGTCATAAATGATAATTTCAAATTAAGAGATGCAAATTTAATCAATAGATTTAAAGCTTTACATCACTTGAAGTACTTGAATTACTTCTAATCAGCCTAAATTGAAAAGCATCATTTAATTGTTGTTTCTTCCCCCTCTTTGAAAGACAAGCCCACCTCCAGGCTAGATTTTGCTCAGAATGAACTAGATTATCTGCAATCTTTGCTCTTCTTTGTCATTCTTGACAATTAAAGGTATATTATAATGTCAGGAAAACAAACTGCTTAAAATCCCAGATACCCTTCCATGATTTAAGAAACTTGAGCCAAATCAATGGATTTAAAAAGATAATATTGGTAAAGTTTTATTTTCTCATTGTGATACCTTTAACAAAGCTGAAGTAATTTTTTGCTGACGAGAGATCAACCTTTATATTTAAATCAGCTTTTAAGTCTATGTGCATATTTTCCAGAATTATTTTAAAAATTGCTCATTTTGTGAAACAGGCTGTGTAAAGCTCTCATGTTCTGGTAACTTATAGTATGAACCAAAATTTGTAGAAAGTTAAAATTCTTTCTTTTTTCCCCTCCCCATTTTTAATTTTACAATCTACATGTTAACAGTGTTGTCACAGACATTTGTTAAAATATCTGCAGGACACCTTGGAATACAATTCATACTGAATTTTAGCCCTGAAATACATTTTTTTTTTACAGATTGTTCATCAATAACTTTTTGAATGTAATTCTGAAAAAGAGCAAGAAAGACTGAAGACCCAGTTTTACATTTTTGCTTGAAAAGTCACTAACATTGACAGAACTACTCTCTTACTTGATTATTTTTTACATCTGGAATTAGTATGATTTTTTTCATTGTATTTTCTAGAATTATATCTGTACAGTAATAATTATGTATTAGGCAGTTGAAAGTGTCTTTAAAGTTTTTCAGCTCAATATATAGCCTGAAGGTTTTCAGGCTATAGATCTTTTGACAGCATGCATAAAGCCTATATTTCCTTTGAAATGGACAGGTGGAATTATAATGGAGAAGACTATGACAGTTTTATTTTTTTTCTTTAAAGTTGTCTGTGGTAAGTGCTGCATGGGAAAGCCCCACACTTTGAAATGGAACAGAATAACCTCTTCATAAATTCTGGTATGCCACTACCCAGCTATTTAGCCTGTATTGTATTTATATAAAGAAACTTGTCGACAACATACTTGAACTGTAGCTCACCCAGTTTTCCCATAAGCCACCAGAATTACATAAATAATGATAACCTGGAGTTACTAGCAGCTTGTCTTCAGTAAAAAGTCAGCTTCTGAGTCATGGACAATAGGATGCTTAGACATTGGCATGATGTGAACTGGGTCAGCAATCTTTTCTTTCCACAAATTTCAAGGACAAAAATCATATGACACACTTAAGGAAAAAACCCCCGGGCACCGCAACAGAACCACTCTTGTATCCTCTGATACAGATGAGTCACTCCAGCAGGAGTTTCCAGTGCAAAGTATTTTTGGACAGCAGTGGAAAGCAGAAGATTATGTTTAATCTCTGAATTGTACACAGGCTGTTGCATGGTCTCAGCACAGTGACTTCCTAGAAGACGTGAGGTAAAAACAGCCACAGATTTCTGACACTGGTCTGCAGCAAGCAAACATTGCTTACTTTGTGGTGTTGTGAGGACACTCAGCAACATATTCAGAAGTACCAGTGTCTCAGGGTAAGATAAACTAACAGTATAAACTCATAGGTTGGTGTGAAGGTAATGTCCTTTCCATACATGCAAACCCACCTGGAATTCTGACTTAAAAACGGAGTTACTCCCGCAACCCTACACATCATGGCTGTCAGAGGTTCGGTGGGAAAAGATAAACCCCATAACAACATCTTAAAGCTTTACCATGCATCACCATGCCTTCATTAAATAAATGGTGTTAGCATGACTAAAGAAGGATCTAGCAGACAGCTTTTGAAGGAAAGGCTTGGCCTGCAACTGGAGAGTGGGCAGCAGCTATTCTTTCGTATACAGCAAAGTCAGATTTTTCTTCTTTTGCTACCAAATGGGAACTACATCCCATACTATAATGTCCTTTGACAAGGGTGACAAAGCACTGCTCAAGGAACCCATCCCCTTCTCTTCTCCTCCACTCACAGATGTTATGTAGAGTGCTTGAAAACACTGGTCTTGTCACCTATGTTCGTAGAGGGTCATGGGAGGGGAAAATCCAAAGAGAACTGAAAGAAAAGCACAGAAAGAGTTTTCAATTTGATTCAAGTACATTCTGTCAAGAGTTTATTCTTCACCTATGACTGTGAACTGCTCTTGGAAAATTCAAGTCATACCCCAGCCCCTGGAATGTTTGGTATGATTTGCAGTACAGATTTTGTTTTTAAGAGTGGAAACTGTCATCTAGCAAGCATACATTTTCTTTTGTTATCCATTTGAATAGAGTGCTTCCCTGTGAAGCATTTTAACCTAAATTTCACAGGCATTCTGCAGGAAATAAGAAACTTCCAAATTGTTGTATTTCCAAATTGTCATGTAATGCAAAAGGAACATTGTTCTTTCCAGAAATTTAATGCATTATTTACTGAGTAAAAATCTATACTGCTTGTATTTTTCATAGTTTCCAACTTGTATGAAATAGTTAAAATTTGGAAGCATTCAATATTTTATTTCTTAATAGAAAGATGATTTAATACCATCTCTGAGCAGTTGTGTTCAGGAATCCACCCATATATTGTCCGTAACAGTCAAGTTGTGGGCTTTTCACTGATTTTTCAGAGACTAAAATGTCAGTTATTTATTTTTCTTTACTAGATAATGTATGAGCAATCAGTTATCCTCTGACCTCAGATCCCCTGGGCACTTCCCATCTGTCAGAGATTTCTGTAACTACATGTTTTTTTTTCCCAACATCAGACTAATGCACTAGGCTTGTACACATCCCTTACAATGAAAAAGCTGCAACAAAAACAAGAAAGGTGTCACATCCAAAAAACTAACCTTTGTTTTCCATGTTCCTCTGCAAAACTCCAGGGAATCATTGTTTTTACTATGTTTTTGAGCTTCATAATATTATACATCTGTAAGACCATCATGTTTGGTTTTTTTTTCCTTTGTGAGACTAAAAACTTGAACTCTGTTCACTAAGGCAAAAAAAAAAAAATATTTTCAATGAGGCAGGACCTCAAGGGACCCTCTGAGATTATGTGACAGACCCATCACAAATATGAGCTCTAAGGGTTGTTTATTTTCCTCTCATTAATTCCTTGAGAAGGTAATTTTAATGAAATATAGAGTAATCGGACATCGTTTAATGGTTAAACGCAAAGCTTCCTGGAAATGTTTTCCCTATGTATTTACACAGGAACATCTAAAGTGTAAATATAGTCCCTGGGTAGTTATCTCACATTGTAATGGATTTAATGCAGTGGTTCAGATTCAGAGTTGACATAAGTGTTTTGCAAATATAGTGCCATTAAAGTCAATGAGGCTAAGTCAATTTACACCAGTTAAGGGTATGACAGTGTGTACAGAAGATTTTTTTGGCTTAATCATCCTGAGTTTGACAGCTTCATGGGCTGAGAGAGCCTTTTATTCAATTGTGGGACTTCCCATAAAAAGGATTTCTTCTGACATACAGAGGAAATCTATGGGGGAAAGGAGAGGAAAAAATTTAAAAGTCTGCTTATGATGCAATAATGTTGAAAACCTCTGCATTATAAGAATAATGTATTGGAGTATGCCTTCTTTTTCCAGATGTTGTAAAGCAACAGCACAACACCCTGAGAAGGAATCACAATGGTAGCCACCTGAGGGCATGCTAGGAAAAGAAAAAATTTGAGTCTTGTGTACAAGTTTGACTCACCCAAACCAACAAAAACTTCCTGGAATTATATCTTTTATTTGTATTTATTTAGTTCATTGATTTCCCACAGATTATTTCCCTTTCATTTTCGTGATTCATCCATGGGGAGCTAAGAACATCTGAGGTATGGGCCTGAAAGGGGACGTGCTGGGCTGTTAAAACAAGTTTGCTGCTCTTCTGTGCAATGCATCCTTCTGCTTTGGGAAGCAGTTCTCTGTAAGTAGGTAACATGAACAGAAAAGTAAAGTCATCCCTTTTACAATTATTCTAAACAGTTTAAAGTTTTCTTTGTTATTTGTTTTTCAGTATTCTCCTCTAATTCCCTCCTCTAATCCCCACCTATGCAGAATATTTGTCCTGATTACAAGGGCCCAACACACAAAAGGCAATTTTTAAATACATAGAGGTTACATATTAAGCCTCATTTTCTGATTTATTTCCTCACGATGTTCACTTTGCCTAGCCTGGTTGCCATGGCCTTTATTGCTAAAGTTACCTGACAAGTTTATTATCACCACCTGGCCTTTAATATAGAAATATTGAAATAATACAACTGAAAATTAATGTGACTTATTAACAACTTTTACCCCGTTACTGAAACAAATGCTTGCTTTTATTCACTAAAGGCTTTCTTGTTGCTTTAAAAAAAAATTAGAATATGTTTTGGGAAATTCAGGTTATGTTTTCTTTATGTTATATATTTTCTTTATGTCAATTATAAAAGAAAAAAGGCTAGAAACTGTTTCTATGTGGTTGTGAAACTATCTTGCCAAATTGTGCTGGGAAAGGTAGTGGCACATATTTGGTGTAAAGTGTAGCACTACATACTCATTCTTTCAGAATAATTTTTGTACATTTTCGGAATTTTGCAACAGCCTAGGAAGACTTCATGGAGGCATTTGCACTTTTCCTTTTGGGAGAATGGGAAATATTTTCAGTGTTAAACACAAAAGGAAGGAAATCAAAACCCTACTTGCAACGTTAATTAAAAAAGGGAATCATCCAAGATTTGTTCATTTCCTCTGGAAGACTCAAATTACAGTGTTACAAATAGATTTTGCAAGTGTGGAGTTTTGACTTGAAAAAATAATAACACATAATAGCCTTATCTGATGTGAGGAAGAGATGCAAACCAAATGAGAGGGAGCACAATAATTAGTAAAAAAACCCAGAAAAGGAGCTCTGATGTGGTTATATTGTGAAAAATAATGGAAATGAATAATGCTTGCACAGAGAATATTCCACTTGATATATATACTTTCTAAGTTTACCAGTGGGAAAGTTATGTCAGGCACATGCACGAGCTTCAGTCTGCATTTTTCAACACGTCATTTAAAGAACAGGCTGGTACATACCTACTCAGGTTTTACTCATTGCTCCAGGATGCAACTACATTTCCCTTAATATGCTTGGATAATAAAACAGTTGGTGGTAATTAGCTTAATGATTTCAGCATGAAGATTAGTAACCCTTGTAATTTTTATCCTTGCTAGTATAAACCAATTTACAAGGGCTCAAAGTACCTGTTAAACTGCCAAAGTAGTGTATGCATTTTTGGTACTCAAATTAACCTCTGAGTATAGAACAGCAATGCCTTTTTAGACAAAAGAGATGTCTCTCCATTTCTTGAATAGGAAGCATAAGTAATTGAAGTACTAGTTGGGAACAGACCTTGGATTTAAAGCACTTTTTCCAGAAGGAATGAGGAAATGCTACCCTTCAAAATGAAATTAAAATGGAATACAAATGATCCAAGAAAAAAAAACCCCTCATTTTCCTTTGTTTTTGTAGAGTTTTCATACAGCTGAATTATCATCATTACTATAGCAATACATTATGTGTATTCTTTATAGACTATATAAAAACCACTATAATTATATATATATATATATGTATATATATATATGATCAAAGTTAGTGAAGACCCTCAATTTAACAGTTCAAAGGCACTTAACTGGATGCATGGTGCAGCCCCTCTTTATTCTGTCAGTTCAATAAATTCTGCTGCAGTGTGAGGCTAGGTAGCCCCACAACCTAAACAGACAAACAGATCTTGCAGTTACACCAAGAGCCACTTGTGCAGTGGCTAATCTGCCTGTAAAAACTTCCATTGAAGAATTGCTATCCCATGTACCATCAGTGAAACAAAATACATGCATATTTGTACAGATGAAGATTGCAAAGCAGTCAAATATTGTTTTTAAAAGACTGCTAGATACATACTTGTCCAGTAGTTCAATTTTCTGTTGAACCTGTGTACTTTTTAATTACATAACAAATAGTCCATGTCTCTTAAGTAGAAATTTTTTTAACTAAATATGAAAAAAAAATTCCTAAAGGAACACCTTAAAAGGCAAATTAGACCTTTCAATATATAAAAACTATCTTCATAATTAATTACTGTTCAATCAGCCTTAGTGTCATTTACACATTTTCTCAGTACTAAGTCCACATATTTTCTTCCAGATTTTTTACTATGCTTCTAATGGCACTGGGACAAGTTGGTAAGGATTCTCATTAGAAATATCCACAGCAGATTATGATATAAAACTAGATAAAGTACTTTTTGCCACCTACTACTTAAGCAGTGTGACCAAGCACTTTAGTCTTTTAAGGTTGTTTCCATTAACCCTGTGTCCATCTTCTAAGATGAGCTGAATTTAGGAGAAAAACCCATCATATATATATATATATATATATATATATCTCTAACACTTTGGATATCTAAATGGCTAACAGAAAACCTAAGAGACCTTGCAAACTAGGTTTTATACTCAGAAGCCAATGTTGTTTGGAAGATCTTAATTGAAAAAAAAAATTGTTAAATTGATGAGCAACAATCAAATGCAGATGATGCTAACAAAGTTTTAAGGAGCATAAGCTTCATATAGGTTTAAAAAAATCTGAGATAGAATTAAATTGTCTTCTCTTGTAACTCTTAAGCACTGAGATGATCTAATTTGTAATTAATGGTTATTGGTGGCATACAATAGACACTTCAGTTTTACAGGGCACATCAGAGTAGAAATGCAATGAAATATGGGTGCAACTAAGTGACTAATTAAAATACTAATTTCTGGAGGCTTGTGTAATTCTGTTGCATATAATTTTGAAATGGATGCCAGTTACTTTATTAACCTTTCAATTATTCTGCACCAAGAAGTTTGCAATATGAATAGATATTAAGGTCAAAGAGTATTATTTGATCACATCCTCAAATATTTTGCATATACGAAAACTGTTCTACTATTATTCTAGGAAAATAAGACATATGTATACTGTTTATAGAAACAATAAAGCTATAAAATTTTCCCATGCAGCATAAGTAATTCACCTTCAGGAAGGTGTTAAACAATTCTTGAGGTCTCTTCCAAATATTAACTCACAAGTTCTGAAACAACAGTGTTCAAGAGCATAAAAGTATATAATAAACTGCTTAATTCCTGTCTTGACTGCAAGTCTAAGACAACTTTTATTGTGGAAATCCTCTTGCCTTTCCATTAAATTTTCCCTCTTCTGAGCAGATGGGGGAAGGGAGGAGGAATTATTGCCACTGATTTAATTAAGCTACTAAAATTACTGGTCCAGTCCATTGGGAAATGACAAGTTTGAGATTGCAAATTGGATGTAATCATCTCACCTCATTATTATTTTTGGCATAAAAATAAATTAATTTTGTGTATTTTCTGTACTCATTACTGTACTTGTCATAAGAGGGAACTATCAAACTTTTAATAATACCTGATGTGCTTTGGTAATGATGGTGTTATGCTCCACATCTTTGACATTTTCAACCCTGTCCTTGATTTGCTGGCTATTCCATTCTTCCCTGTCAGGTTAATAAAGGCTGTAAATCTGGAATCAGCAAGGCAATTTTCTACAAAATGCAATTGCCCCACTTTATCCCTTTCTAGTTTTCAAATAGAAAAAGGGGAGGGAGCGAAGAGAAAATTAAGCTGAACTGCATTGATATTCCTGCAGTTTAAGGTATTGGAATTATTGTTGTGCACTGAATAAATAATAAATGTGAGATAATATCTCTGGATATCATATTTACATTCAGGTCCAAAGATTAGGCTTTTTTTTTTCTTTTTTCTGGAAGTAGGCAGGTTTTGCTAATGGAACTAAACCACAATTGCATAAGTTACAACCAAAAAAACCTGGGTTTGCCCGTTTTTACTTAGAAATGTTGTTATAGACTATTAGAGAAACAAAATCTTGGTTAGTAAAATTTGCATCAAAAGCAAAAAAAGAAAATCAGAAGCTTCAAACAAGAGAGTTATTACATTACTGGTCCTTTTCTTTTTGGACCTTTGGCAGAGGACACAGGACAGGCTGGTTTAGCTGTCAACAGTGTTCCAGTAACATACTGCTATATACCATTTATTTTCAGCTAAAGCAATCATTAAACCCTCTTCAAAATAGAAGACCTCATAGCTTGTGAATGAACACACAGAACTGAGAAAAGACCAAAATCATGCTAGATAGCAGAAAAACTCAAAAATTATATCCAACTTTATCTCCAATACCAGCAAAATCTGCCCCTTGAAGTGATGCAAAATTAAACTTTGAATGGCAGTGTTTTCCAAAAATACTTTTCACCACCCCTACTTTTCTAGAAACATGTTTCTCCTGGATGAAGGAATAGCTAAACTGGCACATGGCTTCATAATCTTGTGCTCTATTTTTGTAATTGTTAGGTAAGTCCAAAAATCAGAGTTACAGATCCTGATGGTGACTATGTGACTGACTTCCTCTTTCCAGGGCTTTGGGTTGAGTAGAAAATGAAGCTTATGCTGAAAAACTGCCACTGGCATCCAGTCACGTTCTTACACAAGCTGAAAGCCTTAATTCAAATTTTCAAAGCAGTTAGGGGATCAAGCACCAGCTACATCAGAGAATATATTTTGATCTATAAATCACAGAAACAGAGATATTTTTGAGGGAACACAGAGAATGATGATCACAAAAGCCAGAACAAAGCATGCAAGAGCCAGGGAGAAGGCATTTTCTCTTTAAAGAGGCAGAGCTCTGAAGGGATCCTCTGTCTTTCAGAGGACACCAGACAGAGTGGGTTTGATTGCCTTTCAGATGCAGCACATGGCTCCATTTTAAGTGACAGAACACACTTTTGATCTCCAGCTCACTAATCCTCCAAGAATCCCTCTCCAACTGCACTTGCAAACAAAAAATTTAAATGCCTACTCCTCATAAAGTTTTCTAATCAAAATGACAAAAGCATCAAAGTCCTCATACATTTGATGAGTTATTGTAATGTTATTAGGGTATATGAGGCCAGGTACTACCTGGCTTCTCAACCATTGTCTTCTTGATCAATGCTAATGAGAAGTTTTGTCCTAAGACCCATAGCAAAATGAGCAATCTTGGAGATCAAAAATAAGAGTTATTTGGGAAAAGTGGCACTAGTGTGCAGAAGAATTGGACAATATGCATTAACTGCAAAAAGAAACAGGTGCTGAGATGCTGGCACTTGATCAAAAGTATTGTTTCAGAATTTGACATCACATTGCAAGCAACTTTCCTAAGTGGAATGTTGTGAAGTTGTGTAAGCACCAGTGAACATCTTGATATAGAACTGGGATTTCAAATCACTTCAAAGTCTGACACTCTTATCTTCTTTCTTCTCTAAGGATAAATATCTCCCACATCCCAAAATAAATGTAGATGTCCCATCAGTCTAGATCTTTCTAGCACATATTCTCTAAATATAGAATTTACAGCTTTGAGCAAATGCCTATAGTGAAAGACCAAATTCTTGCAGAGAAGCCAAGGGTTATAGAAAGAACATCACATAAAAAAACTTGCAACCACTGAAACAACTTCTATGGAAAGGACTCCAAGTGGCTAGAAAATCTGGTAGAAGAAATAAAAGAGAAAATTACTTTTAGTAGATATAGTAATCATTTGAAGCTTTTAAATCAATTGAAACACATCTGTGGAGAAAAAAAAAAAAAAAAAAACCACAAAATTTTTTTTTTTTTTTTTTTTTTTTTTTTTTT
>VZRH01001265.1:351626-364892 GCA_013397555.1 Urocynchramus pylzowi
AACCCAGTTTGGGAAAAAAAAAAAAAAAAAAAAACCAGCAAACTTGTTTCTCTTAAATTTAGAGCCATATTGTCACTGACCTTAATAAAATCAGTGGGTGTCTAACATGATTCTGCTGTGTTTGGCTTATTATTTTGTCTAGACAAAAGACGAGATCATATCTGTAAGTCACATAACAGTTTTGTATTTGTTGGGAAACAATAGTACTAAACAAAAAAGATTAAAGATAAATTGCTGCAAAGATTTAGTTTCTTCTGGGGACACATGACCTATGCAAGAAAGATACACATCTATCACCCTGTAGAAAAGATACACATCTATCACCTCTGACTCTGTTAGCAGAAATAATTCTCTTTAGTTGGCTTTCTCCTTTATATAGAAACTATACTAAGGTTCATTTTTAAGAAGTTGGGAAATCCCACATTTGCAGTCTGCCTTGTGCTGCTTTTTAAACCTTCTAAATAACCAGAAATTCATTAGCAGCTCACTTTTTCTTTGGAACCCAAAAGCTCAGAGGCAGGTATTAAATACTCCCAACTTTAAAGCATTCAAAACAAATTCACAATCTGTTCCATATTTACTAATTCACAAAAGCTTGATGGCCACTGGAAAGCAGATGTTAAGGCTTTCCTGTCAACATCTGTGTTTGCTATGAATAAGTGGAGCTCTTCTAATACAAAAAACATGATGAAGGAGAGAATAAAAACCTTCAAAGAATTTGATAAAAATTAACCTGTACTAAGCAATGTATTTTTGCAGCAAGGATCTGAATGTTAGTTCTTTCCAAGAGATCTAAGGAAGCTCCAGGCTATATTTCCAGACAGTATATAACAGGAAAAAAAATAGCAGTTACATAAACATGTGTAGATTTTTAGTGGTTGCCAAAGAGATTCATTTGATATTTTTATGATCCAAGTGTTTTCCATTTAGCCAGCAGACACTGGTAATTTTGTTCTGCAGAGAAAGCCATAACAAACCAAATAAACTACTTGATACAATAAAGCTGTTCTGCCCTTAAGGTACAGAGCTTTTCCATACTGTTTCCATTTGAAAGTTTATTCAGATTATGAACCCCCTGCTGACACCAATACCTCTACTCTCTCTCTCCCTTCCTAGCTCTTAAGTCAAATTGTTGGGCCAGCACTTTTACTTGGATTATATGAAGTCCCTGTGGAAATATACAGCACATTCTAAAACATCTTTATTTTACAGTCTGCTGTGATCTTAAATATTTGAATGTCTAATTTACAGGCATGCTTAGGGAAGTGTTGATGCAAGGAAACTGGCTATTGGTATACAACCCAGATCAAAGTGGTTCTTCTCAGTAACATGCTCTATAGCATTAGTTAAATAATTGAGAAAAAGTCTACCCTAACACATCTGTAAGCAATTTCAATTAAATTTTAAAATTCATAGCTAAGTTTAGTCAGCCTGTTGTCTGGGTTTTCCTATCAAATGACCCTGTGCCCTACCCACTGTGCTGACTACCTGAACAACAGTGTTGATGCAAGCAGAGATCCGGGAAGATGTGGAGAGGTCCCAGACACATTGTCTACTGACCATAAATTTCATAAGGCACCAAATTCAGACATCTGTGCTCTGCCTCTCAGCTTTGCTTGGTAGCATGGGTTTACTATGCCCTTGGCTGTGCTCAAATGACACAAATCAGCTTTTAACACAGGCAAATCCACTTGCACCTGCCTGAGATATAGTGCACAAACCTTTTCTCATTACTGACGCCTCCATAACAGAAAATAAATCTGGAGAATTGAGATTGGTGCCTTAATGCAGATTGGTGCCTTAATGCAGCAGCTGAAATGTCTTTTTGGACGTGAAGGGTCAACATGGCTGTAAAGAGGCATCAGAACAATAGTGATGAGGCTCAGCATGAGCTGCCCCAGTGCAGACAGAGGTACAAGCCTGCAGAAACAGACATCTCATTTCTATTTATATTATCTGGGCTTTAGAATGTTAAGCAGTACAGTTCTTGTTCCTACATGTGAGAAACAACCACCTCTGTGGGCAGCCCTCAACCACAGCAGATAATGGATTCAGCCATCTAATAACACACTTGTCATTTTTTTTCCTTAAGAAGAAAATAGTTTAGTTGGATCCCAGATCAGTTCTCTTCATAGTATGGCTTTGGGCAGGAACAATGAGTGGGGATGAAATAGTTTAACCGAATATTGGTGCCTATTTTAATGTTGAAAGACACCCTGAGATATGGTTTTGATTAAGTTAGTATTTGTATATTATATATAAATATATATTTATTTACACATTAGAAGATGTGCTCAGAACTTTAGGATTGCTCAGGATGCCAGATTAAGAAATTATCAGTAAAATCAAAAACTTTAGTGATGTTGCTGTTGAGCACACCAAGAGTAATCACAGTCATTGCACCTTAGGGAAGTAGAGGAACCACTTGTGTTGTTGCCTGATACTTGTGTATCAAGACTAAAAGTCATAGAGTAAACTAAGAATAAGCAAGGGCTTGGTCAGAAATCACAACATATGCAGTAGAATTTATGAACCATTTTTGAAATGTCAAGATGATTTTTCACATGTTCTTACATGGACTAATAAAATGGTTGAAATTTGCTGTGGTTCTATATGTTCTAGCATCTGCAGTAATTAAGGTGGATTTTCACATTTGTCTTGAAGGAGACTTTGGTTATATGACTTTCCTCAAAATGAGGATGAATAAAATAAAAGCAAAGAGACACAGTTGTATGAAAGACTGAAATGCTGAAGGTTAATGACCCAAAACAATCAGCCATTTGCAAAATCATTAGGGTGCCTTGCTGAGGCCAGGTTTGCACCACCAGCTGAAGGGGACGAGGAGGTTTTGATGTCTGGTGACTGTGACAAACCAACCTTTGTTTAGCAATGAATTGGGCTTTGAGCCAGATGAGGGAGAAGGCCAATAAGGAATATCTCCTGAGGAGCTGGGATACTGCTTTTTATCATGCCAATGTCCTCCCTTGCACAACTGGCTCCGGTATAAAACTCCCCTCCAGGAGAGGTATCAGGTCATTCACACATAGGCCTGAGGGTTTTCATCTCTTCTGATGGGGCATAACTGGCTCAACTACGCTGACATGAGAAAGAGCAGTCATGTCTTAGAAGGGTCACAAACCATCAAAGAGCCCTGAAGCATCCCCAGACTAATTTCTGAGGCCTTCCACCAGAGGACTGCACATATTTCACAGTGCTGCAAATGACAGTGCAAAAAGCCTCCGCTACCAGGGGAGGTACTTGGGCATTCCCACCTGAACCTGAATGTGTATTAACCCATTGAACTCGGTGTTATAATTTTGAAATTAAGGGGCTTTCAGGCAAAGATATGGGAATAGGAATAATTTTTCTATAATAATAGGAAAATTAAAAATACAAATGCAATAGTACAAAAAAAAANTTATCATGCCAATGTCCTCCCTTGCACAACTGGCTCCGGTATAAATCTCCCCTCCAGGAGAGGTATCAGGTCATTCACACATAGGCCTGAGGGTTTTCATCCCTTCTGATGGGGCATAACTGGCTCAACTACGCTGACATGAGAAAGAGCAGTCATGTCTTAGAAGGGTCACAAACCATCAAAGAGCCCTGAAGCATCCCCAGACTAATTTCTGAGGCCTTCCACCAGAGGACTGCACATATTTCACAGTGCTGCAAATGACAGTGCAAAAAGCCTCCGCTACCAGGGGAGGTACTTGGGCATTCCCACCTGAACCTGAATGTGTATTAACCCATTGAACTCGGTGTTATAATTTTGAAATTAAGGGGCTTTCAGGCAAAGATATGGGAATAGGAATAATTTTTCTATAATAATAGGAAAATTAAAAATACAAATGCAATAGTACAAAAAAAAACAACCACTGAGAGAGTCAGAATATGACCTGACACCATGTGGGTGAGGGTGTTGGTAGCAGTCTGATTGAATGGTGGCTGCAGTCCTCCTGCAGTGACAGATGTGGTTCTGTTGAAGCAGTGATCCTGTAGAAGGGTGTTGTTTTCCTCTGAAGGTCCAGTGGTGGTGTAGATGGGCCTGGTCTTCCTTTGGGAATCCAGTGGAGAAGAAAGCTGCTCCTTTGGGAATCCTGTGAAAAAAGGCTGCCTGTGGTGTTCCAAATACCAGATTGTCTCCAGGTGGGAATGCTTGGCTCCTCCCCCTGGGCAGAGTATCTCCCAATGGGATGATGAAATGCAGTGTCACGCAGTGACACTCAATGGCCCATTAGCAGAAGAAATTTTCTGGAAGGAGGACTGGTTGTGAAAGAGATAAAGCAAACTGCCCCACCTGGTTTTCACAGGTGGCCCAATTAACAGAAGGCAACTGCCCCACCTTTAGCAGATGGCAGTAGAATACATACCCCTGGGCACATCTTGCATTTGCAACCTAAGACAGGAAAGATTAGTCAAAAGATATCACTGCCAGGTGGATCCCTATGGCATCCCACTGGTCCTTCTTCACCCTGGCCTTCTCAGTAGTGGGGGTCCTGGCATTGATTTCCTGGGGTATCACCTTATACAGTCCAAGTTCCAGGTTTCCACAGGGCACAGATGCTATTCCCATAACTTGAGAAAGTATGTGTACAAGCACTTGCTTCCTTTCCCACAGTTTGCCATGGTGGGAATTTTTGTCCAGATGCTAGCTGAACCTCCACCTCTGTTAAGCCTGGAATTATCTTCTTCCTGCTGTGCTGTCTGTGCTTATATCAAATTCCTGTTATGGTGGCTTATCCTATGGGAAGTTCCTTCTTTGACAGTGTTTTGAGATGTTAACTGCATTCTTTAAATCCTTACACATCCAGGGGTGGTGGCATCTTTCTGCTTTTCTTTTTCTTTTCCTTATGTATTTTCCTAAGCAATATTTCTATACTTTTATATCTTTTCATTTCTATAGGTAACAACCAAGATGACTGTATATCTGCCTTCCACTGCTATCAAACTGTTCTAAAATAAACCCTACATATATGTATAAACACAGGTCAATCTGTGTTCTTTTGCTCTATTCAGCCCCAAGGGATCTATTAACAAGAAGCTTTGTTACCCTTGCCTTCAGGGGCAGGTCATAGCAAGATGACACACCAGTGATGGAAGCAGAGTATTCTGAAGCTAAATCTTATTTAAGTACTCCAATTTCCAAATATTCTATTTCACTTTACTTTTAAAAACAGAATAAATACAAATTGTCTTGACTAGTTATATTTAAACCCATAATCATAACTCTCTATATCTCAAATTTTGATTGAAGTTGGAAAGTCGAGATGCAAGTTAACCCAAAGAGTATGAAACCATCTTGCAAGCTCCTTTCCTCATGAACTCTCACTGACTTTGGGGAAATTATTATTGCTATTGATTATTAAAAATTACTATTGCCATCTTCTGGTGCAATTGAAAATAGGAAGTTATCCTTCTTAAAACGTCTTGAGCATGCTGATGCTATCTAGTGCTGGGAACAGTAGTGCTCCTTTTGGAACTGAACTTGGAATGCATAATAGGTGTGATTTTCCTCTAAACAAAAAGATGGGTTTCTCCAAAGAGATTTTTTGTAGACTGGTGTGTATTGAACTTAATGTTTGTCTTGAAAACGAGGTAAGAGGGGAAGAGTGATGGCGTATCAAGCTCCATAAATTTCTGAACCTTTAATAAAATTATTTTTGGATAATTTAATGGTCTGGCATGGTGTGTTTGTGTAAATACCTATGAATAGTAAGTTTCTATTACCAATTCAAAATTACCCTCATTTTTTTCTAGGTTTTCAAGGATTTGAAATCTGTAACAAAACAAATATACACTAGCTTTCACCTTCAGTGGGCAATAGCCAAATGTCTGATGCCAACAGCATATGTTGCTGGTTCATGGTTCTAGAGTGAAAAGTAGGGGAGAGATCTTTGGGCACATTCAAATCACCCTGGTGTAATTTTTACTCTGATTATGAAAAAAAAAAGTAGGCCAGCCCACTTAAGAACAATCCACTTGTCAAAATTCATCACAAAGATAATAAAATCCACCAACTCTAGGGTTAAATCTTTCTATATAAAATCCTGCCAGAAGTGTAACACATGTTCCAAGGTAAAGTATATTGACATATTTTTAATTATTTTTTAAATATTGCAAGGCTTAGTGGCTGTAAAGTAAAATGAACAAGTTTCAGCCTTGGAATAGGTCAATAAATATCTAGTCAGTAAGGACCAAATCACCAAGAAATTTCTCATTATTTGATGGCTTTATATCTCTTTGTTTATCCTTCCACCTGAGTACAACTTTTATACACCAATAGCTTTGTGAAATTTTAATGGCCTGTGTTTTATAGTCTAGGTGTTTTCAAGTTTTCAAAGCTGCACATCTGTAAATTATACAGAAGGGAATGAAATGTGCTTCCTTACCTGCTTAGGTACAGTAGACTGGTTTCAGAGTTTTTAGAGACTTCAATTCAGGACAAAAAATAAACAAGGAGCTTGCTCATGGACCCACTGGGAGTTTTTTCACTAGGTACTTTATATATTCTCCTTCACTATAAGTGGTGCTACTTAAAGTCAGTTCTTAAATTACTGGAAAGAATTCAGCATTAAAAGAAGATTAAATACATAATACCATCAAAGAAGTGTGGGGGAATTAAAGGGGAACTAAAGAGGAAAATTCACATAGATGATAAACTGTTACCCATTTTTAATTTGCAGATCTAATACAAGACTAGAAGATAATAATAATGAATAAAATAGAATCAATAATATGCTTACCTAACTACAGCACATAATACCTTGATGCTGCAGATGCTTTATTCACCCAGAACAAAGATGCAATCTTGCTGAGTTATAGGCAGAGACTGACCCACAACAGTTTATCAGTAGGAGGAAATCATGAGATATACAACGAGGTATCTGACTCCAGCTCATTCAAGTGAGACTACTCAGCCCAGATCCTTCACTCCCATAAGGTCTGAACAGGGACTGGCTTCTCTTTGTCCCACTGCCATTCTAAAGAAGTAACCAAAGGCTGAGCTGGTCTAAAAACCCTAAAGGGAGCCTTTCTAATTTTTTTTTTTTTTCCTTCAGCTGAAGGTATTATATTATGAAAAGACAGTGGGTCAAGCTAACACATTTGGCTCTGTTCCAAAAATGCCCCATCATGGCTGGTCCTGAGCCTATGGTTTTCCTCCTCTTCTCTCTATGCTTTCTTAGTGTACCCCCAAGAATCCCCCTTTCCTGCCACAGATTCTGCACCCCAAAATGCAGAGAGGTCAACCTGAATGGCTGAAAAATGTGCTTCAGGATACACCAGCCATTCTTCTGGCAGGAGAGGAAGAAGTAACTTCTAGAGAAGAAAGTTGAAGTGGGTTTATGAAGAATTATTGGTGGCGTGGCAAGAACCTTGCAATATGAATTCAATTAAATACATAGATATTTTACTCTCCATAAATTATTCATTAGCAGGCAGCCACTTAACTGATACTTGAGTTTTAACCAAACTCCATTAGAACTGAAAGACGGAGCAAATTTTTTCTGTCCTCCCCTTCTGGAACAGTTTCACTCTGAGGCTACTTCCAAATTTTATCCACCAGCAGCATACTCTGTGCATTTGCTATTAGTTCTAATCAAACTGATTCTGCCTTGTTTATTATTTATAATTGTAATTTAAAGACTATATAGACAGTTATTTGTATTTTTATAATGTTGTCTTAACCTCTTTTACATTTATTTTCAGTTTCTGGTGTCTATTTCATTATCTGAAGTGACAAAAACCCCCTCAATTTTTGCATTGATGATGTATTAATAGTTATCTTTTCTGTTTTAAATCACATACATTTGTCATGGCAAATGTTGCACTGACCCTTTATACCATGGATAGGTGAGTTTTCAGATGTCATCCCTCAATCCTCAGGGATCCTTCTTTTCCCAATTTAAATCTCTAATCAGCCTGTCTACCTTCCTACACTGACAGTTCTGGTCACACAAATGTTTGGGGACCATTCACTCACCACAAAACAGGGGACATCCTAAGCATGCCTTTTTAACAAAGGCAACCATTTTGACTATTATTGAAGGAAATAAATTACTCTCATTTTAAAGTTTTGCTGGAACCGAGTCAACCATTACTATTGCCTATCATCCACCAAAGATACATCAAATAAAAATTTAAAACTTCCACGGATGCCAAATATTTTGGCAGCCATCCACCAGTCTCTAAAAAACTTACTTAGTTTTTCATGGCACTCAGGCTTTTCCAAAGTTCATCTATCAAATATACAATTTCTTTCAAATAAGAGTAAGCCAATGACTTGAACCCTTCAAAACAGCACAACTGTTTTGACAATGCCACTGGAAGGGGTCCCCAAATGTCCCCATCACAGCAAAGGATTGTGTGGGTAGAGCAAGACTGCTGAGCTGGATGCTTTACAATTTCTGAAAGAAAACGTGTTTCCTGTCCAGACCTTCAGAAAGTATTTGATTTTCTGAATTATGGCCCCCCTCTTTCATTTTCTCTGAAAGACTGACAAAAAATTCCTACCTTCCAATCCCATTTCCCCATGGTTTTTTTTCAATAGAACTATATGTTTCCCAGCTGATACGGTTGATTTTCTTCTTGGTTCCAGCACTGACTCTGCAGGTCACTTTAGGAGAGAATTGTCACTTCCCTGCTTCTCAGGGTGTTCGTATATAGAAAGGAAAAACTAATGTCTATTTTAAGTACCCTGATATCTATAGCTGAGAACTGTTCCTTGTAAGCAGTTATTACTTAGAAATGACAACAGGAAGACAGAAAGTGCTTTCAAAATTAGAAAACAAAAATTGACCACTTCAAGGAGTATTTTTTTTTTACTCTTCACTCCTATGCACAACACGGTGTGACAGCAGCAACAGAAAGTTTTTTTGGGGCTCTTTGTCCACCAAAAACAAGTCTCTTACCACCTCTTTTTCTTACAGTTATTACTATATTTTCTACTTAATTTTTAAGAGGTTTGTTCTTCTTATATTTTACTTTTTTCTGTTTCAATGTCCTTAAAGAGAGCCTATACTAAAGTGCTGCATAAAATATGATTAAATAAAAACTGTAAGAACAACAGAGAAAATTGCCTTTTGTAGCTAACACACAGCATGCTTCAACCCAATTCACCAGAATACTGCACTCTTGTCAAGGTCTGGTCTAAAATACATTTTCCTCTGCCCCTCAGCAGTAACCTCTTTTACAAGAAAGCATAGGCAGAAATTCACTTTTCACAGATATGCCACAAATGTCTGGGAAGACAATTTCTCCTCACAATTTTTCCAGCTCTTCCATCTACCCATAAATTCAGTGATTTAAAGGAGGGAGAGAGAGAGAGAAGACTTCCCAAGGCTTTAGCCATTTGAAAGCCACAGGCAGGCTTTACCATTTTGTCACCTCACTGGTCTCTCATATTAAACAGGCAAAGACAACTAAGGTGAACAGAGGAAGAAAAGCAAAACCTTGTGATGTTTTTACTGACCATATGTAGCATTTTGATAGCTCATGAAGAAAAGTCTTTAGCATGCTAAGGCCATAAAACTGAATACAGACAGCAGAGCAACGGAATTGCTTAAGAAGACAACAAATATGGGAGCAAAAAGGAACTAGTTAAAATAGAAATAATAATACCATTTGTATTCAAGAAAGATCAAATTTCCATGTGGGAGGAAATGGAGGCATTTGGGACCTGAAAGACAAGAAAAAATTTATAAAGATGCTACCCCTCTTGCTGTTAGTCCCTCCTTTCTGTGACTATGTTGGAGTGGTTTCTCTTGCTACAGAATATTTTTAGGAGGCAGCTGCCCTTTAAACTCCCATTTATGCCTCTGCTTATTAGTGAAAAATAAGTTCTGTGAAGACATGAAAATATTTTGCTAAATAGGCTGGGTCTAGAGTTTGAAAATTTATTGTACCATATTTCACCATTCTTATCAATGTAAATACTATTTTGTACATGACAAAAATCAATGAGAACAAATCCTCTGAAGCAACTTATATTGCAAAACAAATAATAGCCAAGTATTACATAAATATAGACAGTGTGGTCTTTACTTTAGAAACTAGATTCTCCACAGTAAATTTAGACAAAGATTTCTTAAAATCCACGTGTAAAACATATGGAGAAAAATGGATTTTTGTTATGCATACAACAATGATTTCCATTGCTTTAAAGCTTTTTCACAAGCTTTTTCTGGTTTATTTTCTTGAAAAATCTAAAATTTTTATCAAAATTCTTGTTGCACTCAAGCAAATTGTTAGCAATAGAACAATACATATTTTCAGTACTAATATATTGCTAAAATATGATTTGATGTTTATCAAAGAAAACATGACAGGTACATTTTCAATAATCTCATTTGCTGTTTTGCACATAAAAACCTTGAGATTTTTTTTAGTCAAAGGGACAGGGAGGGTGAGCAGTTGTTTGGGGTTTTTTTCTGTAAACAAGTGTACTATAGATTCATCAGAAGTCTCATATGAACTTCCATGAAAATTGGGTTGTTTTCACTTGTTATTTGGTGGTACAGTAACATTTGTGTGTGGAATTTTATGTGGCTGATGCTACTGAAAAATGTTATTATTATGTAGAGTAGGCTCATAAACAGACATTAATCCTTTACATAAGTAGGACAAAAGAAAAAAGATATGGGTTTAGGAAAAAAAATTCTTAATTATGTTGTCACTGTTGATGATCTCTTCCATAAAAAAATACATTTTTATTTGGCACTACTTATTCAGTAAGGTCAAAACTTGTAAACAAAATACATGGACAGTTTTACTCTAGAAATAAACATTGACAGCTAATAAGGATCTGGCATCATGGGAAACAGAACTCAAGCAGTAATAATCAGATGAAAAGGCAAGGAGAAAAAATAAGCCATAAGAGAAGACAATGAACACACTAAGTTAATATTCACTATAATAATGAAACACATTGCAAAAGTGAGAGAGGGAAAGAGTTTGTTTCAACATTAAAACAGCCCATATGTTACAAGATTGATAAAATCAAGTGCATCTTCAGCAGCAGTAAGATTTATCTGTGGTTCCTGACAAATTTCTCATCATTTTAAGTCCAAATTGTTCTCTTGTGGCTCCATTTCCATAACCATAAGCTTATGAAGAGTTTGGGGCATTTTTCATTGAAAAAACCTGATTTCTCATGATATGAGAAAGAATATCAGTCAAAGAAATGCTATGCTATGCTTGTGTTTTCTTTGATTTTCCACCATGGCTTCAGAAACAGAGGCAACCTGCTTGCTGGCTGGTGACAAAGAAAAAGAAAAGAACACAAGTCATCAAGAGAAAACTTCCAAATTTTTATTCCTATAATGGTTTCTTCATCCTCTATTTTTTAATAGTTTTTCAATAGTCAGTAAACTCTCAGAAATTTGGATTTTCCTTTGCTGGATTTCCAGCCATGCAGCAAGCTCACTGAAGTTCTCTGCAGAAAGTTTTTTGCATCTTCAGCAAATAATGCAAGCTGTGTTCTACTCTTCTCTTTTTTCCTCTGTCTGATTTCCCTCTTATTCTCTTTGATAATTTTCATTTTGGGAGTACAATGGCTCTGCATTTTGGATGCTATCATGTGCCTTGCTTTAATCAAACCTGGGGGTGCTGATGGACTTCTTCACTGTGGTTTGTTTTTTTTTTTTTTTTTCTTGTTGACTGTTCAGAAAAATTGGCTAGATTGGGAGGGGATTTTTGCTTTCTCCTCACCAGGAATTCAAAAGATCTGCTTGGACAAAAACTTTCTGCTGTAATGTGGGACAACTGCAGATAGAAATTTTATGGTAACTCCAGGTCCTCAATAGAATGAGTCAGGAAAATAAATCCTTCCCTTTTTATTCTTACATACAAAGGAAAAAGAATAATAATAAGAAAACATTAGTGAAATATAAAGGTAAAAGTTGCTAGAGTTGCCCTCTATCAAGGGATTAATACTGTACAAGTTGTGTCTTGTTACTAGATGTGGCATTAGATAAAACTGCATTTTTTTTTTCACTTACCTTCTAATTATTACTCATTTTTTGTCCTAATCTGCCCAAAATTACAGCATACTGCAGGAAGAACCACATATGCAACTTACTTTACACAAACCAGCATTTTTTTCTTCCTGTAGAAGAAACACTTCAGAGTCAACTAGTTCCTTCCCCTTCTTGCGCATAATATTCTCTGAGCTGCCTGCAAACCTCTATCAACAGTGATTGCTATCAGCAGAAGACACACCCATCAGATCCCAGACTTTGTAGCCTTCCATCACCTATTTTTGTGGTCTTTGAAACCCACCACCCTTAGAGCACAACTGAAGGTCTAGTTTAATTTATCCTTTTCAGAAAGAAGCCATTGGTTTGCTCCAACTTGTTTTGACGCCTCAGGTTTTAGCTTTTATATTTTTCAGATTCTGTGCTGCTTTAGTGTGTGGGTCTGGGCTTCATATGAGAGGATAGTAAGCTCTCTTCACAGAGTAGGGAGACAAAACAATTCCTTATCTAGCTGGGGACCAAGGACAACTGATCCAAATCTCAGGCCCAAGAGCATAAACAACAGTGGATCAAAGAGAAAAACAAGAAGGATGGGACTTCATAATCTAAAGCTATAATTGGACAATTAATTCCAATATGCAAATGGACCAAAACCTATAAAAGTGAGAGACCCCATGACGGGTCATCCATTTTGTGACCATTCTGGGTTCACCTGGGGTGTAGCCCTGGCTGGGCTCTTGTGCTGCCCAAGGTGGATCCATTGAGGCCTTTTAATAAATACCTACTTTATTCTTTAACTCCATTAATCTCTGTTCTAGGTCAGCCTTCACAAGGCATCAGTTTCATACAATGCAGAGTAAAGCCAAGGCCATACTTTCCTGGTTACCACAACATAAGAGCATGCACTTACACCAGGCTATCTGGCTATCTAACGGTACCTTGCAAGCATGAGTCTAAATTAAGGGTTCTTGCTCATGGGTACCATGCTTTAAACAATGACAATACCAGGCTATCACTCACCAAACTGATATTACATTAAAACTTTATGACAGCAAGAAAACTCATGCTGACAAGCACAGTCTAACTACATTTTGTCATTCATCATAATTAGGAGCTTGTGATAAATCTGGTGTTCAGCTCTTTGTGTACATATCCCTGTTAAATGTACTTGCTTTGCCTTTAATATTTAGTTTCTTTAGATATCATTAGTCATTGTGTTCAGACAAGGAAAATAGGGAACATAAACAGCAGAACATGTTTAAATCTTTCATGAAAAGGAAGGAAGGAAGGA
>VZRH01001265.1:365106-382152 GCA_013397555.1 Urocynchramus pylzowi
GGAAGGAAGGAAGGAAGGAGGGAAGGAAGGAAGGAAGGAAGGAAGGAAGGAAGGAAGGAAGGGAAAAGAGAATTTTAAAAAGTTATATATACCCAACTGACAAAAGCTGAAGGAACTGGCTTGTGAGGGAGACACAAATCCTTGGTCTGTTGGGATCCAATCTTCGTAGACTCTATTTTCATGCTGGATTAACTCCTGATGATGACTTCAAAAGGACAAGGTTTTCACCTCAAGTGTTCAAAGCAAAACTGAAAAGAAAAAAGCCCACACAAGACTCCCCAACCTGTTTTTGATGTGGAATATGCGGCACAAGATGACTGGGACTTGCTGAGCAGCCCTGATCCTCTAATCTACATTGTTCAAGAAAATGACTTTGAAATGCATTTTGTGGTGTAGAATTATTTTGTGGTGCAAATGATTATGTAACCTGTAGTAACCTTTTATATAATTCAACATGTAATCATCAGGTTCTGTGCAAGGAAAATCTAGACAAAATGTGTGGAATAATATCTTGTTTACAGCTTCATATGGATTTGCAAAGAGATGCCTGATGCATACTCCATGTATTTTTAAAGCCCAGACAGCTTTAGGGATAACTTAGATACATATGCTACACTGATATATTATATTTTTTTTCTTATACTGCTCACTCTAAAGCTTTTGTGTATGTCAAGCTTTTTGAGTTTTAATTTTCAAGGCACGTTTAAAGCAATATATCAAGCTGAACTTCATATTTAAGCCCAGACATGGAACAGCTGCATCTTTATGTTCTGACTAGGAAACATTGGACTCTGCACCAAAAGCTGACTAAAATACATCCAAAATAGAGTGCTTGTTACAGGAGAACAAACTACAACAAAAACAAAGAATCACATTTCCTATCTTTCAACAAAGTAGAGGCAGTAATGATTCTTCTAATGGTAAGATGATTATTGTCATGTAATATTATATCATCTTTGCTTGAAGGTGCTTTTTATTTTCATTTTTAACACCTCTTTGGAAGTGAGGCCAAAAATTGACCGAAAAATTAGGTATTATACAATGTTTGGGTAAGCAACCCACTCTCAAAACTGAGCCAGGCACTAGAAAGTTTCTTCTCAGGAGAATATAATTGAAGATTCCAGCCAGAAATCAAATAGGTACGTAAGGATGAAAGGTGCTGATAATCTTGAAGATTAAATGAAGAATTGTTTCAGAACACAATTCCCCTTTTTCTAATGACAAAGTTATTTCCACTTTGTAAAGTGCTTTTGATGAGGCTTCGTCATTTGAGGGCAATGTCTGTGTGTAAAGGGCAAACATAGAATAAAAGTTGGTTCAGAAAATTACAGACCAAATGAGGAAAAACAATTTAGTAGCTTTAAATATGTCCATAGAACAGTAAATAATAAGGAATCAGAAAAACAAATATTTTTAATTTAAATGCTAATATCACCTTTGCCTTCTAGAAATAAAGAAAATTAATAGGAACAACACAAATGTACTTAGATCAAGCTCAACAACCGGTAGCAGGATATTCACCATTTTGTAACCAAATGGGACATTTCACAGCTATGTAACTTGGCAGCTATTTGTGTTGAACTAAACAACAACTAAACAAAATCCCACAGTTGTACCTGTTACCATTACCCTAGGATAAAGCTGAAACATCTAGGAGTATAGAGAGAGAAAGAACAGCACTCCTATTAATAAGACTCTTCAGCTCAAAGATGTGTGGTTTGGGATGAGTCAAAGATGCCAAACTCCAAGCCCAATTTCATGTTCTTTCTCACCCAATAGCTTTGCTGTGGGTATTTAGGTGCCTCTTCATCAAAATGATGGTGTGGTGGATGCAAAAAAAACATCCTTGTTCAGAACAGATGTAATAAAAATATGTTGATCTGAGGTGACATAAATCTCGATAACTTTTATGAAATCTCTCCCAGACCTTTGCACCTGAGTTACTTGTCATCTGCAGTCAATTTAAACACACTGGTACAGTTAGAGCAATATGCCTTCCATCCTCCCTGACTCTCACATGAGCATGCAGACATGCTGCTGCAAGCTGTCTTTCAAATGGTTTCTGTTCAGATGTGAGAAATAGGAGGAGTTTGGGAGCTGGGGGTAGCTGTAGAAGAGGGAAAAGCAAAATGTGAGAGCTGAGGGTTTGTGTATCACCATGTTGCTGAAGAACTAAACTGAGCTAAAATATTTGTAAATTATTATCAGTTTTCATTTACTTAACACTAACTCTCTTTTCAAGACTATGTAAAATTTACCAGGCATAAACTCTGTTACTTAAGCAAATCCCCCATTTTAGGATTTACAGGAATAAACTTTTATCCATGGGCCCTAACAGAACTAGGTAAACAGACTCATTGCTCAGATGTGAAACACACATGTGTACTGTGCTATCTCACAGTACATCAACTGCAGCAACACTTGGCTTCTCATTTACCAGGTCTAAGCCCTTTCACAGATACACAGAGCAAATACAGGGATCCTGTGATCTCTGCTGGCACAAGACAGGTGAGAGGGAAAAGACTAGAAAGAAACTGAAAAGGACTGCAAAAGAGGGAAAGGTCACTTTTAGCATGCTCTCCTTTTTTTTTTTTTTNGTTGTTCTCTGATAAACATGAAAATTGGGCTACATAAGCCTTTCTTCTGACCTGGTATGGGAGATCTTGGTGTATTTCATTACAAAGTATAATGCTTTGTCACAAAACACTCTCTCTCTCGTTGTCAGAAAGAGCTTAAACTGCAACCCAGAAGCATGCACAAAAGAACATTTGACTGTTTTCAAATAGAACATTTGATTAAAAATAATAAGTAACTATTTATGCAAGGAAACCTATCAACTCAAAGCATTCAAAACTTGTTAATAAAAGTGTACTGATAGGAAATTAAAACTATGGCCTAAAAGTTTTTTTAAAGGTGATCCCAAATTCAGTTTAATGTTGTTAAGTGAATCTTATATGTGGTTAGAGGAGCCCTCAAAGTAACAGCATCACATTTCCAGCACATCAGAAACTGAGTCCCAAATTCCTGCTGTGTCTTCTGTGATGCCTTGGTGTACAGCCTGCATGAGAAAGAGCTCATTATGTCCCACATGATCACAGATGCCCAGCAGAGATAACAGTCTAAATCATTTGTTCTCCTTAAAATAAATTTATTCATAGGTAGGAATATGAAAATGTGCCCTTTATGGAGTTTATCTGTGTCTATAGCAAACACAACTTAAATCAATTCTTCATCTCCAGGACTGGCAAAGTTTGACTAAGGCATTAGGGATTTTTTATTAACCTCCATTAATTCAGCAGTCCTACCACTTTAATAACAAATAAAAATGGATGGCTAAGAAGTTTCATCTCATTAAAAGGTGTGAGTGAGTACAATTAAACATGCCTTACATATCTCAAGGTATATTACACATTCTAATAAAATTCCAGGGTTATAAAGAAGTAAGTGAAGTTTATTAGGCTGTTGACTAGTGATCACATATAGCACATAATTTCTGTGGTAGGAGGAACACACAATGATTGATCTTAATTTCTCTTGCAGTTCTGATTTTATTTTTGGCATTTCTATAGAATCCTCAGATATCCCACAGCAATTTAATTTTAATTAGATGAGCAAATAAGATGATGAAAGTCTTTTTATTTTCAAAGCATTCAATGAATTGCCTACATATTACATTCTACTATTTGAAAAAGTATTAGAACCTATATGGGTTACAAATCTCTGTAAAATCCTTGTATTTCTGCTCATTTTTATTCAGAAAACTCTAATTTTCCATTAATCTAACCTATTTTAAGTGAGTGTCTCAACTACTTAGTGTCACTCCCTACCTACTTTCTTTTAAATGCAAAGTTCTAGTCCAAAATTTTAGCAGCCTAAAGTTCAGGACCAATCCATATTTAGCACATGAGAAATAAATTAAAATAATCAGACCATATAACCTTTTGAAAGTGAGAAATAATGCATAAAAGATCTGGGGAGAAAATACCAGACCACACTATTTAACATTAAACAATGAATTAGGAAGAGGGAGGAAAAAAAAGAATAGATATCAGATGATGTAAAGAAAATGGGTCCAGTATGCTACTAGTATAACAATGAAGAAAACAGGCACACAGTGTTACACCACTGAAAAGCTAAGTCAAGATAAGCCTGCTTTATGTGTCACTTAGAATGAATAGGCTATATTAATATACAGTCCATATTTTAAAATTACCTCTAAAATAAAATGAATAATGCTTTTGCTGCACAAACCAAACTCCTTTATCTGCACAATAAAACTGGGGTACTGAGTCACTTAAAAAATAAAAGTCTTTAGCACAGATAAAAATTCAATGAAGAAAAATCATCTCTATTTCATCTGTGATGAAATATGGAAAATAAATTATGTTAGTTGCTTTTGCTCCTTGCTAGAATGACATTTATAAAAGCATAACTTAATTTTGGGAAGAGATTTGCTACATTTCAAAACCTCATGTAAGTTCATCAAGCATGAAGACTCACAAATGTTAGGTGCTAAATATAAAGCTCAACTCCTTCTTCTGCATCAGTTTTCTTCAGGCATCTAATTTAATATTGCTTCTTAACTTGCACGTGTTTATGCAGAATTTGAATGCAATAATCAGCTTTGACTGGTCAAAATGGTCTACTGACATACTCATCCTCTCCAAGGCAGAAGGAACAAAAAAAAAAAAAAATCCATTGCTTTTACAATAAAATCCAATTTACTCTGGTTCTCACAGAGAATCTAAATTTATCACCCCATATTTTTCAAAATAAATATGAGAACATTTCCACATTTAAGACAATTAAGGATTTTTTCCCCTTGGTGGCTTTTTTTAATGACCTTTTTGACAGTGGAAAAAGGAATGAAAATACCTCCAACCCAGAGAAATTAAGACTGTATTTTCTTTTTAAAAAACATATTTTCCCTCTAAATATCTCTTAAAAATAGTAAGAAAGACCTCTCATTTAAGAAACTGTAATCAAAACTAGTAATAAAAATCATATAACACTTAAACATTAGAAATTTTTCCCCTAAACATGCAAAATAAAAGGCAATCTCTTTAATAGTCTAGTAATTTCTTCCATTGACAAGAATACAGAACTATTTCTATGAAGTTATTTCAGAATTCTTGAGGCATAGAGATACTAGAGAGACCAGAGAACTCAGAATAATGGTCCAGTAGAAGTACAACAGGTAATGGAAGGTATGGCCCATTTCACAGCTTTTGTTCTTATTTACAATTATTATTCCACTAGAAGGCTTCATGGGAAGAGCTGGACTTTGATTGCTATTAACTCATTGGACTTTACATGTTTTCTCTCCCTCCTGGCTATCAAAAGACTGCTGCTGCAAACTGAGACTGTGTGTATAATTTTCTCTTATTTTGTGATGACTGGATAGCCTAAAAACTAATTTTCAACCATTACATTTTAAACCCTCAGTTTAATCTCATTGTTACACCAATCAATTTCTAATTACATACTTTCATCCTTTCAAGAAATACAATTTTTAAGAAGTTCATTAGATTATTTTGTTTGTTATTATGTGACAAAGAACTCAAATACATTGATTACTCAATCAGTTACACCTCGAATGCATTATAATAAAAGCTTTGCTTTCTGATTTTTCTTCACACTGTGAGAAACAGTTTGAAACTAAATAATGGGACAAAAAAAGTGTTTTATTTTTGGTTTTGATGGAAGAAGTGACAGGCCTGATCCATTGCATTTGACAGTTTATATCCCCATAGCCTGAGCTGAAATTCCAGTTAGGATTGAACAGATTTATCTGGATTCCCTAGACTCGTCTTTACCTCAGTGATACTGGTCTGTGACAATCAGTTGAGTTTCTCTTCTGAAACAGAGAGTGAACCCGGCTGATGCCTTTCCCTTCCTAGCTGGTGGGAGAAAAGCTCATGGTTTTACAGCACAAACCTCCCTCCACCAGTGAATGGAGTGAAAACAAATCAAGAAGCAAAAGGGTTTCTTTCCTCAAGGCTGTTGTTGTCCATTCAAGGTTCCAGCACTCCAAGGCAGCAGACGGCAGCCCACCAAGTTAGCAAGGTCAGCCCAAACATAACATTTTTCTGCCAAGTCCTTGAGAGTCTTGCAGCACCCCAGGCCATCACTTAGAGCCTCTTTGCTGCTGTTGTTGCAATCAGAGGATGGTGCTGTATGGCACCATAGCATTACTGCCAGACAGGAGTGAGTAGACAGTGGACAGGAGGGAACACCATTACCCAGTGGCTTTGCCCACTGGAACTCCCCACCTCTCCAGAGAAACCTTGCCAGCAAGTCTGTGTGTGCTCTACTCTCTTAATATCAAATTGTAAGGTGCAGTGCTAGAATAGAAATAAATTATATGAAAAGAAAAGAAAAGAAAAAAAAAAAAAGAAAAGAAAAGAAAAGAAAAGAAAAGAAAAGAAAAGAAAAGAAAAGAAAAGAAAAGAAAAGAAAAGAAAAGAAAAGAAAAGAAAAGAAAAGAAAAAAGAAAAGAAAAGAAAAGAAAAGAAAAGAAAAGAAAAGAAAAGAAAAGAAAAGAAAAGAAAAGAAAAGAAAAGAAAGGAAAAGAAAAGAAAAAAAGAAAAGAAAAGAAAAAACAGAAAGGTTGACAAGATAATCCTTGAGGTCTTCTTTGCTCATGGTATTCTATGATTCTGAGATTGAAATAAAGCCAGTCATAGGTCACTGAGCCACCCTGATCACCATCAGACCTAAGAGATTGTGCAAAGTTTTTGGAAGCATTTAGTTGCCAAATTCAAAAGAAACAGAGCATATATAGAATCAAAACTCAGATGTGAAAAACAGGTAAATCAAGTCACAGAATTATGTGTTGTATTGTTTCAGTAAATATGGGCAATGGCATTTACTAATTTTTCCCCTTAATTTTTGTCACAGCATTTGTGGACTGAGTATAATAAATATTAGGAATTACATATATAATGTCTGGTATTTCACCTTGATTTTAGTAGCAGTATATTTCTAGATTAGTAAACAAAAAGCATTTTTAAGGCCACCTTTAAGATCTCTGAAAATAAATTTGAAGACAACAAAGCAACAAACCTCCCCATCAGCTTTGAAAATTGCACCTCAGCACTTCTCATCCCCCATTCTTCCTCACTGTCAATACTAGTATAGAGCTAGTGGGGCAAAAGAAGGAAATAAAAAAGCAGGATAATGTAACAAACATCACAGCACATTGTTTTAAGAGAACAAGGAAATGCAAAGTAGCAAAATGTTATAACTCAGTTTAGGATGTTGTGTTTTAATTTTAATGACTTTTGTTCTTGTTTAAAGATTCATGGACTCTTAAACAACTCTGAACTGCCAGAACCTCATCTTTAGGTTCTCTTTTATCAGATTTCCAGCACTGCAGTGCTCCCTAGAGTTACATGGATGAATTGGTTTGGTTCTGGCCAGATGCTTGACCATTGCTCAAGGACCTCCCAGGGCAAACATCAGTGGGTGCTCAGACATCCAACGTAAAGAGAAGTATCCAAGGTTCTCCCTAGCTCAGACATGGGTAGCTGACTTGTTCAATATTTGCATGTTCCTTGTAACCTACACACAACCTATTCTCCTTTCACACCTTTTTTATCTCTTTGATGGCTATCACAGTCTGTTAGCAAACAAAGATATTGACATTTTCCTTTTCTGAAGTTATTTCATTTTCCAGACTATTTCCAATGACAAACTTTATCAGGTTTCACTAACAGCATGGAATACTCATGACTGAAGATAGAGGCTACTATTAATCATGAATTATGATAGCAGATGTTTCTTTTAACATATTTTTACCAGTTTTGTATATGTTAATACAAAACAGTAAAACTTCAGCTTTGGCAGCAAAACCACATTTTAGCATTTATTTAGTATTTTCCATTATTTTAGTGGAAAATAGTGTGAGAAATACATTTTTAAGTATAATTATTTTCTTAGATCTATACCTAATATCTCAAATAATCTTTCATGCTGATTTATTCAAATTATTTAAAAAATGCATCTTTCTCTCCCTTCCATTAATACTGTTATTAAATTAAAGAACAAATTCAGTCATTAGAATTTAATATTAACAAATTGATGAAGGGCATAACAAATACTGCACTGCTATAACATCATTTTAAGAAGACCATTTATTATGAAAGATTATAATTAGTAATAATCTTGTTTAACAGCAATTATTTTCTCCAAGTCACAACATGGTCTTTTTTGCACGTCAGTGTAGGTAAGAAAAAGGAAAGTTTCATGGTTTTTAAAAAGGCCTAAGGATATTCCCCTTGGAAGGATAATCCAAATTGGGCCTAAACCTCTTATCTTTCAAAGTCTTACCTTTAAGGTTGAATATTTCCAGAGATTTTGCATTTTAAATTTCTAAATCCACTTCATGATCTTTTTTTAATTGCAAAATGTTACAGTTTTTCTTTAAAAGAAAAAGATAATTTTTTTCTAACAATGATTAGTTAAAATAATGACAACAACTTATGAGTAATTTTCAGATGAATCAGCTCTTTATCCAGGTAAGTATTACTGGAAGAAGCAGCCCTATCTAAAAACTCCACTGGGGAATTCACATTTATCTTTGGGCTGTAGATATTTACTCTGAAGTTCAACTTTTGGAAAATGTCTATCCTCCTCTCTGCACCAACCCTCCTAAAATGATTATCACAATCATCTTGTGTCTCTGTCTTTCACAGTAAAACTGAACTTCCTTGATCATGGATTCTGATAATACATTTGAGATATCAGATCCTTAGTGTATGTCACAAAACTCTTCAGATATGTACTCAGCTCTCCTGGTTCCTGTACAATGGGCTTTAGGATGACCCTGTTTGAGCAGGGAGGTTGGACCAGATGACCCACTGTGGTCTCTTCTGATCTTACCCATTTTCTTATCATAGAAATACCAGCAAGCATCAGGACCTGTTGGAGCAAATCCAGAGGAGGCCACCAAGATGATGAAAGGTCTGGAGCACTTCTCTTATGAAGACAGTCTGAGACAGCTGGGGCTGTTCAGCCTGGAGAAAAGGCTCTGGGGACACCCCACAGCAACTTCCAGTACCTGAAGGGGCTACAAGAGAGCTGGAGAGGGACTTTTTCCAAGGGTGTGTTGTGACAGGACAAGGGGGAATGGCTTTAAACTGAAGGAAGCAGGTTTAGGTTAGACATTAGGAAGGAATGCCTCGCTGTGAGGGTGGAGTCACTACCCTAGCTTGCCCAGAGCAGCTGTGGGTGCCACATCCTTGGAAGTGTTCAGTGCTAGTCAGGATGGGACCTTGAACAACCCGGTCTCCTGGAAGTGTCCTTGCCCATGGCAGCCAGGTGGAATCTATGGTTCCTTCCAACCCAAACCATTCTCTGATTCTATGACTTTGCTATTTAAGCAAGAACTTTCTTTTACAATGTTCAACTCTGCAGTCAAATTAGGAAAAACACTATTTCTTTAATGTACAGTGTGCTTTTGGGGCATAAATTTCAGAAATATGGAAAGGCCACTACTTCAACACCAAAATCTTTAGATAATTGTTAGCCAGTTGTAACAGTAAACACCACATACACTTAAGTTGTAGTATTTTGTCAATTACACTATTTACACACAAAAATTACTATTGTCAAATACTCCATGACTCAAGTTTTAATTAATTTTGAAAGGTTTCAACGAACTCCATCTTGGATGGCAGATAGCTATTCCAATGCTCCAGCAGGTGGAATACAAGTAGGCCATGTGTTTAATTTGGCTGGCTATTGATATCATAAGGTGTTTTTCTTTGCCCTCAGTGTCATCAACCATAAAGACATTTCAAGTACACATAATTAGTGCTTAACAAAAGACAATTAGATCTAATAAAACAGCTCACTTGGTCCAAGATTTTAACAAACTGAACTTGAAAATGGCACTAGTACAGTAAGAACAAACTCAAGAAAAAAAAAATATTGGAGATTATTTTTTTAATAATTGTTGAGATCTTGGTGTTTGACTTTGGTGTTTTTCTTTTCCTAAACCCATATTATGTTAATATGCATTTTCTCTTTACTTACACAATATTTAATGACCAATTTAAGTAATTTTGCAATTGTTTATTATTTTCTCTCAGTTCAGGGCACCTTAGAGTGCTTGAGTAGAACAAAATCCAGATTTGCATGCTACAGAATACATTTTGGTAAGCAGCTGCTCAGAATTGTGCTCTCTTAGTCAAAATATCCTAATCAAAATATATCAATGGTAGGGCCTTTATGTAACCGTTTTCATGATATATTAGTATCTCCTACTCTTTCATTTTACTTTTTTTTTAATCAGCAATCTCTGCTTTTCATCTCCTCTTTAGCAAAAATATTATGCTGCTGTTGTCCATTGGAAATTTGCTTAATTTTTACACTTCCCTACAACCTAAATATTTCATAACAATGTTAAGTTCTCCCTATGTTACATTGATTGGTTATTCTCACTAGTTCCCTGTATAAAACCAGAATCAATATCCCTTTCTGACAGTTCCTCTAACACATTCATAAATAAAGGGTTTTGTCTTCCTCTGACACACATGTACTTACTTGATTTATAGCAGCTTAAGTGTCTGGGAAAAATCACACATTATTACCTAGGCAAGTACAAGATTATTGTTCAGAGTTTCTATGGGAGAAAATGGGGGGGAAATCCTATCTTTCAGCTCTCCCTGTAGCAGAAGAGCTGCATGATGAATTCAATGCTGTTGCAGTGATCTGGTAGCCTTCATAAGGCATTCAAGCTAATACATGGGATTAAAATAAATAAAAGCAGTGTTTTGAGCCACATAGTCAGAGCTGCAAACCAGGCCTCTTTTGCATTACTGTCAAAAGCATTCAAGATTAACCCAGAGCAAAGAAGGACAGGCCTGTGTAGTTTCTTCAAATTCTACTGTTACCCAAATAGTCTGCCTTGTTCACTCTTTTCCCAGTCCATAAAGCCACATATAGTGCTTGTGCAATCTCTACATGGTGAGGTAATAAACCAAGAGCAACTCCAAATGACAAAATCAACTCTCTTTCCAGTTCAATGAACTGTGGCATACAGTAAGCACAATAATTTGCATGATAATTGTAACAAAAAAATTAAAATAAATATTTCATACATATGAAATATATGTATCCCTAAATTAAAGGTAAATGTTTCATGCATATATAATGTGTATGTGTGTGCGTATATATATATATATATATATATATATATATCCCTGTAGACTTGGAAGAGATGGCACCAGAAAGAAAAGAAAACAAGCCAAAACCATGTCTTAATATAATAATGACCAACTGCTTTTCAAGCAGAAGTTTAAACTAGTAATTAGAATTTGAAAGCTGGGAAGTATTTACTACAACATATAAACATATTTATAAACATTTAAATCCTTCTTAAGCAACTCCTTTACCACAATGCCTTTGTTGTCAGGTTCTTGAGTTAAAGTGTGCCATCCATGAACATGACTTAAAACTTACTTCCATTGAAGAGTTGAACAAGAAAAATTTCTGTGTTACCTGTTCAGTTTGTGCCAATTGTGGATTTCAGGCAGCATCTTGAAATTTAGAAAAAAAAAATTAGAAACTACATGTATGTTTTTAAATATTTCTGTCTCTCTGTTTTCTATGCTCATCCACCAAACCAATCATCTCACATACTCATTTCTGAAGTTAAGACTTCTATAAAAAAGCAGCAGTGAGTCATACAGAATACGCTTTGCTTGTTAGTATGATGATATCATTATTACTGTCTCAGTGACTCTCCTGTAACACCATTGCTATTGAATGTCTAAGGATGATCTCACTGGTCATCAATTTATTTAAAGCTGGAGCATTTTAAAATACTTAAAATATTGCTGTTCACAGAAATATCTTTTATTCAAGTGTAGTTAACCCAAAATAACGTCCTCAGGAAATAATTTCAGCAATATTTTAAATTTTAACTCAGAATTTTATCTCAAGTAATGGTACAGGATGTTCCAGTTTCAGAAACTTGTGTTTTTGTGTCTGCATAATGTTTTTTTTTATTTTCATAAATTTTTGAGCCTGAGAATACCAGAAAGCATTTTATTATCAGTTTAAATGGAGATGATTCATATAATAATACTTAAAGAAAATGACCCTGAAATTCTAAGCAAAATGACATGGTGGTCAAGAATATATCTTTTTCATTACATTTTTGCACTAGATGATATTAAGTTTATAATAGTTAAAAAGAATATAAATGTCATTCATATAAATAAAAATGAGTAGATGTTTTTCAAACATGAAGAAATACTAAGAAAAGGAACTGCAGACCACCAGGTTTAATCTTAATTTATGGTGGAATATCATACAAAAGGAATAAAACACAGTTGTTTTATAAAGACTATCTGAATTTAGATTAGACTACCTGAAGAGCACTTTTTTAAAAAGTTCTCAGCTAATGATTCTATACTAACAAAATGCAATAGACCCCCTTAATAGAATCAGGAACGAATTGAAGCACAGCTGAATGTCAAAAACACTTCTCTGTCTGTTTATAATAAATAGTACAAACAAAAAATGTTTGACTGCTAATAAAACAATCTAAACCTCAAATATTGTATTTAAAAGAAATATGGAAGTCCTGGTAAAAACCACTCTTACAGAAGTTGGTTATAGATCAAAATTAAAAGGGCTCTGTACCATGGGAATTTTGCTGATCTCTGCTGATAAAAATATTATTTAAAGCTATAGTAAATGTCTGTTAAAGTAGTAAAAGCTAGGGGGGGGACACACTTTCATTCTTTTGATACCACATTAATCAGGGGTTTGGTGCTGTACAAGACACAAAGGATTAGTACTGAAACATTCAGCAATTTTGGGCCCAAAACCAGGTCTCCAAGTTGGGAAACATCTCAAGCTGCAGCTCTGCTTAAAAGTAACTCTCTATTGCATACATCAACGCCCCTGTATGTAAGCTACACATGAGCACAGGCAATTTACAAAATATAAACTGCTTTTTTCTTTCTTCTAAATCTTGTTGAAGCTGGTGAGCACAGATGCTGATGCTGAAACTTTGGCAATCTCCTGACATTAAGTCAAATTGCAAATAAGAACAAAGAAATGTAAATGGGCATGTATTTTCACTCCATTTATTATAACATTTTAGAAGTGTTACAGGGGGTTGGTTGTTGTGTTGGGTTTTGTTTTTTTTCCCCTGCTTTGAAGTTGCAGGTTTTGTTCTGAAGGTGGTTCCCACACAGGGATTGTCCTCGCCGCTCCCCTTCCCTTCAGACCGACCCACCCCTGCTGTGTCAGCAGCACATGAGCTGAACACTTCTAAAGCTTCCTGCAATTAACTTCACCTTGTTGCATTACAGGCAAACATGTTCAGACTTATTTTGGATACATTTGGGAAATAATAGCTTTTCAGAGTCTACAATGAGAAGCAACTTGGGCTGCTAAAATAAACTGTGATGAGGACTGTGTCTTGTAGTGATTTTACATGTGGCAAATTCCCTCGTTGTCTCGGTGCTTTCATCAGAAAATAAGGAACATTAATTTCTTTTGTTTTGCATCAGAACTGACATAAGTTTACAATAATGTTTGTGTCTATAGTGTATTCTTTGTGTGTGCACCTAGGATGGGATTTAGTTCACAAAAGCCGAGTATGTGGTTCCATTTCAGACACAATTTGGGCACCCTGCCTGGACTCCACTGCCTTTCCACAAAGCTTCTGGTCCCCCCTCAGTTCGTTTGTCATGTTTCCAGTCCCCATAAAAAACATTTCCGACATCCTAGGGCAACTTTAAGTTGCACAAGGCACATAGGCTTGGCAGTAGATTCCAACCCACTCAGAATTATGTAAACTACGACAGAGTAATTTTCTGGCACATTTTTATGCATGTGAAAAATGCTAGCCCAAGATCCTTCAAGGGACAGAGTGTCTCGTTTTATGCCATGACACAACAACTAATAGAGCAAAGGAAAACTGTGGATGTACAATTATCTGGGTATTTTTCAACCCTAACAAGCTGTTAACACAGTTCATTGCTGGGTAATAAGAGGTTGACTTTCTTTTGCCAGCTGGGACACAGCTCAGCAGTCAGAAGTTTCATTGGAAGAATTTCTGCCTCAACAAAGAAACAGCAAAATACCCACAACAAAACATGGACCCAGTGATCCTGTGGCTTGTGCCAGGCTGATATGCTGATGGGACCAGCACTGGGGTGCCACAGAAGTCACCTGTTAGCCTGTGAAGTGGCACTTTGTAGGAGTACTGCATCCAGCTCTGGGCTCCTCCAAACAGGAAGGACATGGACCTGTGGAAGCAGCTCCAGAGGAGGGACACAGAAATGGTCAGAGGGATGGGACAACTGAGCTGTGAACACAGGCTGAGTCTGTTCAGCCTAGAGAAGAGAATGTTCTGGGGAGACCTTAGAGCATCCACCAGTACCTGAAGGGAGCTACAAGAGAACCACAGAGGGACTTTTTACAGGGGCATGTAGTGATAGAACAAGAGAGAATGTCAGTGGGTAAGTTATGTCAAATATTGGGAAGAAATTCTTCACTACTAGGATGGTGAGACACTGGCACAGGTTGCTCAGACAAACTGTGGGTGCTCTATCCTGGAAGTGTTAAAGGCCACATTGGACAGGGATTTGAGCATCCTAATCTAGTGAAAGGGGTCCTTGCCCATGGCAGAGGGTTGGACTAGTTGACCTTTGGAAGGTTCTTTCCAACCTGAAGCATTCCATGATTCTGCGTCTTGCCCTGTCCCCAGCAAGGTCAAGTGAAGGTGCACCATGATGGCACATGAAGCTCTGGGACAGTCCTACTGTCCCTAAAACATATGTTTTACCCTGCTCAGATGGCAAATGCCACACCAAAGCCTCTCAGCCACTTCCCAAGCAACAAAAACAGCAAAAAGACAGTCCTGGATCTCTGCAGCTCCTCCTCTCTCCTCCAACCATGATGAGAAACATCAAAACAGGGCTGAAATCTGCTTTTGGCCTCCCTTAGGAGTTTTGATCTTTTTCTGCCTCAGAAAGGGAAAAGGAAACCGGCCACTACTGACACAAATCCTTTGTATCCATTTTCTCTTTCTACAGTGGTATGGAAATCAGGCTTTCCTAAAATACTGCTATTTCACCTTCATTGCCCTGACTTTTGCTTTCACAGTGCAAATTAGAGGTACTGTGGTTTTTCCCATCCTCAGACAACATGTTAGGAGACCAGATCCCTGCTTTTCTAAAAGGACTATATCCATCTGCAAGTTTAGGAGCCCAAACACATCTCCTTTTGGAAACCATTATTACATCTGCTCTTCTGAATGATCATTAGGACTGGCTGCAACTATTACTGTAAATGGGCTTCCAGCTACAAAGTTTCTCAGGGAATAGCTGCATTTCTTAGAGCAAGTGAGGTGGTGATGGGGGAAGCAGTTAAAATCTTTCAGTTCATGGCTACTTTCTAGATTTCTTTTTTTTTTTTTAACTATTAGAAGAAAGCTTTCATATTTCTGTAGTACTTTCTTTTAAAACCTCTGTGAAAGGAACATCTTCATTAAAGCTGGCCTTGAAATAGCCACTAATGGGAACGCTCAATTTTAAGATCCTCCTTTGAGGGACAGATTTACACTCCAAGGCAAACCACATAGGCATTTAAAATATTTTCAAAACCAGGGCACGGAAAGCTGAAGAATCTCAGCATCTGCGAAAATGTGACTCTAATTTGTAATGCTGAGAACATTTAAAAACAAGGTCTTTATTAAGGAAATAAAAATTAATTCTGACTCATTGATGTTAAACTGGTATTAAAAAGAATATGGAAATCACACAACAGCACTGAAGAAGAGAAAGGAGAGAGATACAAAAAAAAAAGTACAGAAGAACAGTGGAGATTAATGGATTTAAAGGAAAGAAAACTGATAGGTTTAAATATAAATGTACTATGAGATGCTATTCTTGCCTGTTCCCGTACTTTGTAGGTCTTGTTCAGATACATGGTAGAAAAGGAATGTGCTGAACCTTTTTGAGCCATTCAGTTTTAATAGTAAAAGTAATTTTCTCAGGTGGGCACTGAACAGTTGCAATTACAGTTTATTTTTCCAGAGAAATTCTTTTAAGGCACTAATGGTATGTGACAGAGGGTAAGGAATGTCAGCACAGCATGTCTCCTAAGCTTGATACCAGCAGATTTGCAGAAGACCCAGAGACAACAAATGGTATTTTTCTGTTGAATTCTCAAGGTGGTTTATTTCAAATGCACTTTACCTGTGGGTAATGAAAAATAATGAAAATATTCTAACTGCGGTCATGCAGCTATTGCTATTCTTATACTCAAGATCCATTTAAGCTGTATCACAGCTGTCTTTTGGCTATCAAAACCATAAGAATTTTCTTCCATGAAAGACTAAAATTTTCACTATCTACTTTTTATTCCCACTTGCTCCATGATTGCTTAAAAACATAACCCCCCTTCACATCTTACCTACCAATTATGCTATTTCTTGTAAAAGACCACGCTAAAGGTCTGTCTCTTTTTTGAAGCAAAGACTCCTTAAGCATCATATCATGATGGTTAGTTTTACAGACAGGTTAGTTTTACAGACAGGAACTTGTGGCAGAAAACTAACCATTAGAATAAAGTTGTCTTCTTTTAGCCCACTGATGTCATCATACCACAGAATCAATTAGGTTGGAAAAGACCTGCGAAATCATCAAGTTCAACCTTTGACCTCTTTTGAAAATTCTATTGGGGTTGGGATTTATTTTTCTGGGTTAAGAAGGTTTTGGTGTTATTATGGGTTTTGTTTTTGTCTTTTTTTTTTTTTTTTTAATTATTTGTCAACTTCTTTCAACAAGTCAGTGTTTAAAACCTCCATGTCTTGTTACCCAAGACACTGCTGGCAGCTGTTTTCTCACTGCTGGAGTAGTTCTTCATAAACTTCTATATTTAATTTAGGAGTGAACTTGGTTTTTAAAAATACTTTCTGCACACCCATTAAAAGTATGCTAGAGACCAGCATCACAATATGATAAGAGAACTACATGGAAGATATGATAAAATCCTAGGTTTTTTTTTTTTTTTTTT
>VZRH01001265.1:382539-447261 GCA_013397555.1 Urocynchramus pylzowi
AAAAAAAAAAAAAATTAGTAGTAGTGATAGCAGTTGCTGGTGGTCAGCTAACTACCAACTGCATTTTTTTCAGATATCCTTTGGTTTACAGTGATAACAAGCAGCTACTCATGTTTCTAGAATAAATGAAGTGCAAAAGGGTGCACATGTGCAGAACAGTACCAGAGGTGCAGGAGTTCTGACAGAAACCACAGCTGTAATTCAGAGGTCACTATGGGATTTCAGCCTTCCATTGCTCAGGTAAAACCAGCTTTGGAATAAAAAGTGAATGGTTGGAAACTAAGGACAAAAGTGAGCACCTAAGCTGTGTTCAAAAAAACTTCTAAAAATAAAGTCTGTGCAGGACAGGACTATCATCTCTCTTCTCCCAGTAAATGGAAGAAACTCCCTAAGACAAGACCATATGCCTCCTAGCTATGACTTCAGGATGCTGATAGATCATTCTGAGTCCATCTCTTTCTTTCAGGAGGGCTGAAGCTACCTGTCTTTGAACCCAGAGGGTTTCTAGAAAGGATTTTTTATTTCCCCCCAAAAGCAGTAACTGAATTATTATTTTTTTCTTATATTAATTTGAATTGATAATACATGTTATTGTAGCTAACAAATCAGACTATTATACTGTTAAATCATGAACTGGAATAACAATCCAGTTATTCCCAGCTTCACCTGTGACTGTGTTCCTCTTTTGCCCAAGCAAGATTATTGTATAATAAGCATAGAGCATGATGACTCTCTCTCTCTATATATATGTATAGACACACACACAGAAAAACAAACCACCAAACAGAGCTCACAACCATGTATTTAAAAGATGCACATCATTCTAATTGACAAAGGATTGTAGAAATTTAAAAGAGATGTGTGAACACCTATAGTTCTTCAATCACAGGTGTATTTACCCTGTCAAAACTTTGCAGAAATAGTTTCAGCTGTAACTTGGGAGGTTATTTCATCTGTAAACAACAGCAAAAAGAAGACATAAAAAAAAATAGCAACATCATAAACTTGCTGCAATCTGTCCTACAAGGATCAAATGAGTTTTCATCATCAAATCTTTTCAACCAGAAAATGATTTGTATTTTGTACAAAGTATTTAACTGAATACAGTGAAACTGTGATGAATTTGCAAAGATATGCAGTACTCATTTTATAGAAGTGCACTTTAAGAGGTAATTTTATGGAAATACACGTATTCCAGCTATGCTTCAGAAAAAGTCAAACTTTGTGAGGACTTTTTCTCTTTTTTTGGTGCACTTACTGGGTGTAACAGACAAGCTTTTGAGGTGTACAAATCTTTCCTTAGACCTAAAATAGAACCAATAAACTCAAAGTGGAGAATTACTATGATAATTATTTAACCAATTCAAAACAAATTGGTGGTTAGTACCAGCAAAGCAGAGGGAAACTTCAGCAAGCAAATCAATAATAAGTTCAGTAAGTCTGATGGGACAGAGAGATCAAGCACAGGTTCCAGCTGGAGAGAAAGGCCAGATATGAGGAAGCCAGTATCTCAATGGTTTTTAATGTCAGGTACACCTGTGAATGTTAGCTATGAATATACTTTTTTTTTGGTAGTTACTCCTTAAGAATCAGGGCTGGAAGTTCAGAAATGCAGTCTTCCTTTTCTGAGATACTGTGCTTCTGGCAAATATACATATTTTATCTTCATAAATTAATTGTAGAAGGCCATGCTAGTGACTATCTGATCTTGTCCATGGAGTATCCACAGGGGGCTTTTGGTGCAGTGATACCTTGTGAAGGCTGACCTAGACCAGAGACTAGACAGAGTTAAAAAATTAAGTAGGTATTTATTGTAAGGCCTCAATGGATGCGCCTTGGGCAACACAAGAGCTCAGCCAGGGCTACACCCCAGGTGAACCCAAAATGTCACAAAATGGATGACCGGTCACAAGGTCTCTCACTTTTATAGGTTTTGGTCCATTAGCATATTGGAGTTAACTGTCTAATTACAGCTTTAGATTATGAAGTCCCATCCTTCTTGTTTTTCTCTCTTCAATCCACCATTGTTTATACTCTTGGGCCTGAAATCTGGATTGGTTGTCCTTGGTCCCCAGCTAGATAAGGAATTGTTTTGTCTCCCTACTGTGTTATGAGAGCTTACTATCCCCTAATATGGACCTCAGCAGTACAGAATCTGAAAAATATAGAAGCTAAAACCTGAGGCATCACCAGTATAGGAAAATTAATTTCTGAAAGCTTTGCTTTGAGAGACATCTAAGGCTTGGAAAATATGCCTGAAGTTTTGCGTATTCTCAGGTTTTTCAGGCTGGTATCACTGGGTAAAATTTCACCTCTGACACACCTCTTTACACAAGGTTTTTAAGCCACCTCAGTGCCAGTAGAAGGGCTGGAACATGCCAAGGATGCTTGGTACACTTCAAGTAACTTCAATTTTTTTTGAGGTAAATATACTGGTCTTACTTAAAGTAGATGGTGTTATTTCTGCCTTATGAGACTCACCAACAACACCATCGTGAAGACTTTGCAAAGACAGTTGAAGGAAGTACAGTTGCTAAGTTGATTTCTTAATTGTTCTAGAATTAAAATCACAAATCTATTTTAAAATATGATGATTTAATGAATGATTTTAAAAGAAAATATATCAAAGAAACCCACACCCCACTCTGCCTTACTCTGGATTAAACATACTCAAAATGAAGAACATTTTGAATAAGGATACTGTCCATTTGAAAATTGTTTTAAATATTCTATGTGGTCAGTGGTTTTTTTTTTAATTTATAAGATTCAAAACTTACATTTTTGCATCCCCATCAAAAGCTTTATTAGAAATTCTCCAAACAGCTCTATTAGTAATACATATGCAATCATCATCACACTGTATTTAATTGGGACAGATACAAGAGGCATAGCTGTTTCCATGAGAGTTTCAAGCTAAATTACATTTTTGATTGACTTACTTGAGTGGCAAATCTCCATTAGTCAGTTATATACTACATGCTGTGCTATCACTCTCAGGAAAGCAAAAACTCCATTAAGCATTACTAGAGCTCTCTATCAAACAGGTTTTTTCGTATGCATTCATTACATAATTTCTATTTGAATATCCCCCCATAAAAAACCCAAACCAACCAAACAAAAAGCCCACCACAACTCAATAGTCTTTACTATTTAAAGTATTATAGTAAATGTCACTCTTTTTAATAAATAGTATGCTCAAGTATTTTCAAGTGTTACACAAATAAATAGTCTTCTTTTAATACTTGCAACTAATCTATGTTAGTTTATAAGTAATAATTCTGCTAAAATGAGAAGAAAGAAGATTGGATTACAAGTTCCTTTCCAAAAGAGTCAAATGTGTATATATGGAAAAGCATTAAAAAGATGAACTTTATATTAAGGTAAGCAGTATCAGTACATTTACCATATAAATACACTTCTAAGTCCATTCTTTGGTGAATGGTTACTGAAAAGACTGAAAAAGATCCATATCAAGTTAATGAATTCCACTCTGCTGACTTACAGAAAAGAATATAAAATAGAAAAATCTACATATATTATTCCCAACTGCTTATTAGATAGACTTATCTATAATATATATGTTAGGCACAAATTACATTAAAATAACATTTACAGAGCTGCAAAGGAAAAGTTTCACAAGTTAGACAATGGGAGGGGGGAATTAAAAAAATCAAGGTTGGCTGAGTAACCTCAGCTCACCCCTTTTGCTTAGGCAGTATTTTATGATCTTTTTTTAAAGCACATGACATAGCAAATGTTTATTATGACACAGCAAACATTGGAAGCCAATGCAGAGGAGCGGTGGTAGGAAGCTGGGAGACATGGAGCAAGGATAGATCACTGACATTCCCCCTTAAGGTGGTACAAGAGTGATGCCACAGTGCAGTCCTGAAGTCAGGAGAAAATACTGCTGCTTCATTAAACCCCAGACCTAGAAATCCATCAGAGGAATTTGTAGTTTGTAATTCCCAAAGTACAACATAATTAGGTTCAGTCTAATCTGCTTAATGTCATAGGTGATTCACTGCCACTGTCAAGGTTAAAAAAAACCCGAAACTCCCAGAACAGTGGTGGTAAATCAGAGCCTAGAGGTTGGGGGCCTTAGAAACACAAAGCAGAAGCTTCAAAGCATTGATAAATTTTTTTTGAGGACATTTCTGAGAGAGAAAACTAATGGGTCTGGGCAAAAATACTTTAAATTGGCAAGAAAGAATAAAGTCCTCAGTAAGAGGACAGGAAGAAACAGGAAAAGAAAAAAACAAAAAGAAAAAGCAGCCAGTACACAAGAAAATCAGTAAAAAAGATGCATCAATCAAAGAAAGAATAGAGGGCACCAAACAGGGATTCAGCAGGCAGGTAATTTAAGAGTGTTTCTAGAAAGTGTCAAGAAAGATAAAAGCAAAGCTCAGCAAAATGAAATAATGAGAAATAATGAGAAGAGTATGAGGCCACATGATATTCCCATTCCAGTGAATTAAAATGTTCTGTTTGGGACAATAACAGGAAAACTCAGAAAACCTTACTGTGGGTTAAAATGAAATAGTTGAAATGTTAGCAGAGGAAAACCCACGAGACAGAGGAGTGACTACTACATATGTACACACAGGAGGCATCCCCTACTCCAAGGTAATCATCAAAGGAGGAAGGAAAATTATGTCTTTAAATCTCTGGGTGAAAATAAAAGTAGAGAGACAAAGAAAGCTTTCTTTCAGAGAAAGTTTATCAGCAAAACACACATGAGATGAAGTCCAGAAAGTGACAGCACATACCGAAATTAGGTGAAGAACCATTAAAAGCAATATTAATTGTAATACAGAAATTATTTTAGAAATAAGATTATACCGAGTAGAATCAATTATTCTCACATTTATTGAGCAGACATGGCTCCTATGCACAGTGCAGGGAACATCAGGATCCTGGAAAAGGAAAACTCAAGGAAAAACGCTTTTAAATGCCCTGCCCCCTGGAATATCTGTTGATGAAATTGTAGCTACAATGGCCCAAAAATACCTCCAGATGTCATAAATTTTGCCCTTTCTAAGGCAGGAGTCTCTTGAAGGATCAAATGTTTATCTTGTTTTGTTCCTAAATCTACACAACATCTTCATGCAGCTAGACTATTTTCCATGTAAAAGCATTTCCCACTAGAAATTAATCTTTATTCCCCTAAAGTTTATATTTATTCTAGGCTATGAAGCTTTCTAAAAACATCTAAGAATTCCTTGGCTGTATTTGCATTGTGCTCACTTTTCTCTGCAATCAGACATATTCTTAATTTTCAAGTTAATAGCATCAATCAATGGTTTTGCATTAGATCTCATTTTTGTGACAGATTTCTACTTTAAAATGGCCCTATACAGTGACCTGGCCACAGCCCTCTGTGAATTCAGCAAAGGCCGTGACCTCTTGCAGTTGTTCCTTATTGTGACCTCCTTAATTGTACATGTTAGGAGACACCAGCAAGTCAATAGCCATCAATCTCTCTACTCCATTCAGCTTTTAAGGCCATATTTCAGACTGCACAAAACAATATAGAGTTGATTTTTATTCCTAAATCAATGGCACTTAAGCATATTAAACATCTTCATAAACACAGTGCTTCATAAACAGCACTCTAATACTGAAATATATTATTTTCTGGTGTGTTTCCTCTTGTATGTAATGTCTGCGTAGAACAGCTGAGGGACTATATGCATTTTTGCTAGATGATCCTCAGCAAAGTTATTACTTAGAGCAGTTCAACAATGTTCTCCCTCTTTAAGAGTCACACTCTGAGGACACTTCTGATAAAATAAGATAAATAGATGAGCTGAAGGAAGCTCCACAGGATTCATGGCTCTATCTCTATTAGAATTTTGACCAAAATCCAACCATGGGCAGACAGCATTTCATCTTTTCCTACTCTATCAGATCTCCTGATTGCTATTTTCTTGCATATTTATTAGGCTAAATTCTCTCAAGAGCAGACTGTAATAAAGCAGAATACTTAGTGTAGTTTCTTTTTTTTTTAATCCCTCCAATGGGGAGAGTCGTACACCAGAAGATTTAAAATTGGCAAAAATGACCTTGCACAAATCAGTCGAAGGTGTAGCTAGCTTTTCTGGAGCAATGCTGTGTGAAGAAGTATAGCAACTTACCTGGATAGCTCAAAATATTTTTATTTTTCTATTTTTTATTGAGGGAATGAGCTGCTGCATCTATAGAGAGATTCAATTACTATTTCTCCTTATCAGGCCTGAAGTTCTGCTACCTAATACATCATGTCTTCCTGAATCTTTGTCATGGAACTGCAGATCTCATAACGTTTCTTGAGGATTTTTTTTTTTAACATTTCAGAGGATTTTTCATTTTGCTTTGGTGGCAGTTTTTTAATACAGAAATTGCCTATTTAAATTGGGATGCATTTTCTGGCTTCTGGAGCTCTGGTGTTGTCATATGGTTTTACAAAAATAGTAGTGTCTCAGGTGTCTCAGTTCCTAGATACCCTTACATAATAACGTAATAAGTGTTCTTGTATATACATATACATATATATATATATACACGTATTCTTAATGACCTATCACCATTTATTCTATACATAAATATCCAGAGACCATTTGTAAACATTGAATTCCTCAACACTTTCTTGTAATGCATTTCTTTCTCCAAAAGATTTCTACCTAATCTGTTGTATTTCCTTAATCTGGACTGAGGACATGACTACCTTCAATGAAGAATGAAGAATATTTTGGTTTACACTGCCTTTTTCTACTAGTAAGATGTATAAGGAAGAAGCATTCTAACATTTTTAGTAACTTTTAATTAAAAGTTTTGTTTTTCTGCTTCTGTTTGACCACAGCATTAATCCAAAGGCTAAGGATACCTGTTAGCATAAGGCATTAATTCCAAATCACAAATTTAAGCTTGATATTTTAAAATGGGTAGCATAAGAATTGTTTGATGACTACCACAGACTTTAACAGATGTTGAAGATTATAAAAATAAGCGTTACTTTTAAGTTAATGTGATGTTTAATAGGAAAAAGTTGTATTTATAGCAGTAAGAAAAGGACTTCCTTTGTTCTGGTACATCACCTTTGTTTATCCTGCTCTTTGCGCCCACAGGTTTCACTTCAAACTGTTCTTCTAGGCAACCAGGGAAAAATAAGGATTTTTAATCTGTGATTAACAGAATTTAGCTCAATATATACAGGGTTTGCATATATTTTCAATATTTTAAGGAAAACCTTGAAAGCAGCTAAAGAGGTCATTGAGTTGAATGTTTACACATGCTCTCTGTATATTTACACATATAAGAAATGGAACTATGTTTTTAAGAAGAGCTGTTCTGTTAAGCTAAACTCTCCTGCACTTGACTTTGCTTGGACCCCTCAGCTTTCACCTCTCTTCTCTCTTTCAAATGTGTGTTGGGATCGTATGGTATAGTACTCACTAAATTTTTTTGATGACATAAGAATAGCAATTTGAAAGCTTTTGAAAAATAAATTGATAAAAATGTGTCACTTTCTCAAGTTCTTACTTTTTTTTTCATAATGATTCTGAAAACTAAATATTTTATTTCAATTTCCTCTGCAAAGAAATTTCATAGGAATTGGGTTGATCTTTTTGGCAATGAATTTTTTTTTTTTTTTTGAGATACAGTTTGCATTTTGAGATACAGTANATAAATTGATAAAAATGTGTCACTTTCTCAAGTTCTTACTTTTTTTCATAATTATTCAGAAAACTAAATATTTTATTTCAATTCCTTCTGCAGAGAAATTTCATAGGAAATGGGTTATCTTTTTGGCAATTAATTTTTTTTTTTTTTTTTGAGATACAGTTTGCATTTTGAGATACAGTAATGTATTTGCAGGGACCCTTGTGGTAGGGAAGAATGACGAATCTGACTCTATGTTTTCAGAAGGTTAATTTATTATTTTATAATACTATATTATATTAAAGAATACTATACTAAACTATGCTAAAGAATATAGAAAAGATACTTACTGAATGTTAAAAAGATAATAATGAAAACTTGTGACTTTTTTCAGAGTCCCGACACAGCTTGGCCCTAATTAGCAAATGAGTTAAAATAACTTACACTGGAGTCGAATCAGGCAATCACCTTCAGGTAAACAATCTTCTATAATACATTCCACTTATACACAAACACAAGAGAAGTAAATGAGATAAAAATTGTTTTCCTTTTTTTTTCTAGAGCCTCTCACTACCTTTTCAACTTCCCAAGAAAAAAATCCTAAGCAAAAGAATCATGTTCAGAAAATGTAGATACTACACATACACATTCAGTCCTCTGCAACTTAAATTTTCCTTAGAGACTTTGAGTTTATAAATAGGAGATTTGGACTCAAGTGTCTTGATGCAACAATTTGGAACAAGTTAAATCATTATCCCAGAGTGGATAATATATATTGTCTTACATGTATTCTGTGAAGACAAAAAAGGAGCAGAGGTCCTGTGTCACCAGCAAGAAAACACCATTTTTTGTGTCTAAAGGCAGATTTCAGACATACTTTCTACCTACGAAAAACTAAAACTACTTCTGTTTATACATGCCCCTGGTCCTGCTTTTGGCTCTAAGAAACACCACGACTGACAGTTGTACTGCAAAGTTTCCGTGAAAAACAAAGTCTCAGAAAGGGGATTGCTTTGCATAATCCATCTACAATCCTACCATCCTGCTGCTCCAGACACCCTTGGCTATCCTGCAATCCCTGAAGGAGAAGACTCATGATTCTATAGTGGAGAAAGCTTTATTATAACTGTCTAATGGGTGGCAATGAGGGCCATGGGATAGATGACTCACTAATCTCTTAACAAAAGATTTATGTCTCAACCATAACCACAACCACAAGCAATATATTTGAAGTGATTTACTAACTATGTGAAAAATGACAGTAACTAATTAAAATGAGAAGTACAATCCTGAAAGTGTTCCAATAGTTTCCACTAACATATATCTGGCATACAATCACAGGTAGCCACAGGGAACACGCAGAGCGAGCACACCAAGACACAACCACGTGTGGAAAATGGAAAACATTCCCACCTCCACACAGGCAAATGGAGTGGAAGCAAGTTTTTCAGTTGAACACAAAATATACCTCTCATCAAGGGATTTAGTACAGGAAACCTCCCCAGATAACACTGTGCCTTTACTCAGTTCTCCTCCAAACACAGGGCAAAGTAACACGAGGTGATGATAACTTGCTGACAAGTTTGGCTGCACTTCATAACAAACCTGTTCATAAGCTGCCTGATTGTACTGCATTACAACCAAGGTATTATCTCAGTGATATGACTCAGAGCACTTAAATAGATAATTTCTCTGTGACAGAATCTCACCTACCCTAATGTAGAGGTTAACTTCACAAGCCATAGCATAAAGAATCTTGTCATTAACCGCAATAATTACAAATCACAGATCAAGCCAGACCCTGAAAGGAGCTGCAAACACCTTTACAGTCAGTTCTGTTACAGTCAAAGGGCAGAGAAACAGGAACCACCAGATGAAAACTGTTGGAACAGCTATGTCAATCCATATGACACAAAGTTCAAATCATGCAGAATGATTATTGTGTTATCAGACACAATATTGTGTTATCAGAGTTGTTGAAATGCTTTTGCTGTGGCAAAAATTTGTTTTGCCACAGGTTTACCTGCATACAGAATGATTGGGTTTAAGATGTTCCTTGAGTTGCATGGACCTGTAACCTAAACTATTCAGCATAGCTATATCAATAGAGGTTCATAAAACTCAGGCCTAAAATAACAATGCTGATAAGGAAAAAATACATGTTTTTTTAAAATTATATTTCCCGTTCCAAGCACAGTCTGTGAAGGCACATGTTTGTCCTTCATAAATAATTTGGGAGACTGAAACATAAGGAGGAAGAAATACTTCTGAAATTAAAAAAAAAAAAAAAAAAAAAAAAAAAAAAAAAAAAAAAAAAAAAGATAATTGCCTGTAAGAGGAATGTCTTCACTTTCTGCAGCAGTGAAGTTCCTGAACAGGATGGAATAATATTCAAAGGATCTTTGATCTGTTTGTAAAAGGGATAAAAGGGATGGGGTGATATTGCTGAGACCAGAACAGAGAGCTTGATGACACCTAGCAGGTCTGTCCAGCTGATATTAAAGTACACCAACTTTAAAAAAAAAAAAAAATACAGACCACTCTGTTAAAAAGACCACAAGGAAAATAACATGCTAAACAAATTGTTCATGAATAAATAAAATATTGTGCAGAGGAGTAATTTAAGTCCTGTAATAATCCAGGCTGAGCTAGCACTTTCATTCTGAAATGTCTGTGCTCAGCTTTAGAAGGGAAACCTTCAGCACATTTTGGTCTAAACACAAAATTCTTGGGTTTTCCACTTCTTGTAACACTGACCCTTGGTCTTTTCAGGTTATGCTGGTATCAGGTTATGCTGGTTAACATATTTTCCACAGTTCATTTTGGTTTATGTTCACATTATCAAACACCTGTCCTTCAGATAAAATTTTGTCAGTGGTTATTTTATTCATGACAAAGTCGCTTCATCTGCCTGGAAACACTGAAGTCACACTGATGTCCAGTAAAATTGGTGGATGTGGCTGCCACGTTGATACCTCTCCACACTGACTAAATTATTTCAGCATTCTACATAATAATTGCAAACAGTAGGTCCCTTGAAAACTATCTGAAAGAAATGTTCATTTATTTAGTTAGGTCTTTTCACATTGCATTAACTTGCAGGGGTTGTTGAGGGTGTGATGCTTAAAAGTAAGAGCAACTGCATGAAAATATCAACTGTTGACTAATCATTAACACCTTTGCAGACCAAAGTTTATGCCAACAGTAAACTGGGATCATAGTCATGTGCTCAAACACATCTTCATATTACTTGTTTCAGCAGAACCTAAGGAAGTAATAAAGCACCTAAAAGTGCTTGCATTCTCTTTCATTGGCTCAAAACCACTGCCTACTATTGAATTTTCTGCTATGCACTTTCTTCTCTTCTCCTTCTCAGTCTCAGAAAAAAAAAAAGCACCCCCCCCAAACAAAACAAAACAAAAACAAAAAAAAAAAAAAAAACACCCCCCCAAAAAAAAAAAAAAAAAAACACCCCCCCAAAAAAAAAAAAAAAAAAACAAACCAACAAAACAAAACCAAAAAAAAAACACCAACCAAAACAAAAATCCTGAAAAACATAATTTCTGGACTGAAAATTCCTTTATTTTCCAAACTTCAAACTTCTCAAATTTGGCCATGAGCCACAAGTGCTCAATTGGATGTTAAATACCAATGTGTTTAGAATAAAATACTGCTTAAAGTCAACAAAGTGTCATTCAGATGTTCCAATATCTTTCAGTATAGCAGAGGTTCAACCTATTTAAGCTAAAAGTGGATTTGTTTGAATGGCTAAAAATTAGCAGCAGCACAGCATTACTCACCAGTGCCTGAAAAGTGCAATTCTTTTTCCTTCAGAGACTTCACAACTGCTTGCTTTCATTGAAGCTTAAGTTTCATTAAAAAGTGGTCTTATTTTCCAGGTATTTTTAAAAATAGCACTCACAACATTTGCATTATTCTTCAGAAAAGTTCCTACTTAATTGAATCATCTCATACTTGGGCCCTCTGGCCCCCATTTGGTAATATTTTAAAGCAAATATGTATTGAAGAAAAGGTTCACTAAGTCATTTGCTTGGTAACATAATTTCTAATGATTCATATAATCACGCATATCTTTTTAAATATATTCTGAGCAATAAACCATGATTGAAATTAAGTAAAATACACTCTTAAGATTGATTTAATCTCTTTTACTAAATAACCATTAAAAATAAAATTCTCTCCCAGGATGCTCAAGTCAAAATGACAAACATGATAATAAACATTTGGTAATAAAAATAAATTAAAAATCAAAGCTTTATGATATATTTTCTTATCAAAATGAAAGTGGTAAATTGAAAACAATAATGATGCTCATACACAGTTACAGTTCCAACAGAACACTTCAGAGTTTGATTTACAATTAGTAGCAGCTTGAAAATGAGCCTTAATTTTACATTTTAAACTGCTACTGCTCAATCCATCAAGTATTAAAAGCTTGATGTTGATTGATGTCATTCTCTCACGCTGTTTCTCTTGATGAAGCTACACAGAAACTGAAGCAACAATATTCACCATGTTATGAGTTTGCACACATCCTCCATGCCCAGTTCAGTTGCTACCACCATGTTCATATGCACCAGGCATATTTTTGATGGTTTGAGAAATTTTAATATCTTCACCAGGATGCAAGTATGGGACACACACTTTAGCGGCTTTCAAACTTTTATTGGTACAGGTTTCCAGCAGCTGGAACAAGTGGGCTGAATACAATCAGTAACCTCAATAATCAGTTTTCCAGCTGCCATGCTACTTCCTAAGAAACTGCAGTGACCAAGCAACACCATTTGGTTTTCTTTTCTCATGGAAGTTTCACTGCCAAGAAAGGGCTCAGAGACTAAGATTCCTTGGAGTTCTTATCCCTGGTGCAAGGTGATGCAATAACACCAGTAGAATACTGGCTGGTCCAAGCAATTTCCCTAGTGGTATTTCAGGTTTGCTCCTCCTGCTAAGTTTGTCTCAGCTTTTGAGGTTTCACCTCCCATCCAAACTACTGTTGCAGTGGGTTATACAAACCCTGCATGTTTTAGTCGCACTGACCCACTTGTTCTTAGCATCATACCTTTTATTGGCCACAGGACTGGAAGAGCCTAAACTGCCTTTCCTTCCTTTTTCACTTATTATTAGCTCCCATCTGGGTTTGTACAGTGGCAAAAAGAAACTAGAAATTAGAAAATAGGCATATCCTGAAAATAGTACCTGTAGCATCAGTTCAGACTATAAGCAATGAAGTTTACTCTAATTTGCAGAAAAACAGTGAACCATAAACCTTTTTTACTGCTATTTCTTTTAAATGTTGATATCACCAAGAACATTTGCAGCTTGGATATTTCAAAAAACACACAGGCCAGTTCATAAACTTTTGACCTGGGGGAAGACTAGGACTAAAAACTTTCTTCCATTAATATTTTCAGGAATTTTTAATGCATAAGAATAACAGGCACAGACAGCCCAAGTTAAATAACAAGAATACACATTTCAAAAAAAGAAAAAAGCGCTTATAAATATCACCATAGTTGAGAGCTATTTCATACTTTCATTCTTTAATACTAAACAACATCTAGGTGTTAATCTCTCCTAAAAAAGACACAGTTATTTCAATTGGAAGAAATACATTATTTTTGCCATATGTAATATTATGTAAAACTGAACATCATGTGGAATATTTAATTATAATATTCTATAGTTTTAATAAAATTTTAAATGCATTTAATGATAGGCAAAAATGCCATTCCATCTTAAATGTTATTTACTTATTTGATGTGGCATTCCTAGACTATAAAAAATAATTAAATTATAAAACCAAATTAGTAAATATTACATAGGCTATTATACAATCTGACAAATTGATTTTGTGCACTATATTATGACTGGATTAATTAGTATAAAATAAACAATGAAACTGTCTGTTAATGGCTCTGGAAAGAAACTGATTTTATTTTATTTTGAGCCAGTTCCAAATCTTCAAGAAATGTGAACATCATCTTCAGTGGATGGATGATAAGATCTTTTGTGCTTTGAAAACAGTTCTTGTAAAAATTTTCAAAGGAATGATCCAGGTCTTAAAGTGGGAATATGGAATGTCTGTGACTAAACAAGCAAGAAAACACCTTCAGGGCTTAAATCGGCTACACCCTTTTGTTTGAAGTGACAAGGCCTATCATTAAGAAGAAAAAAAATTGCTTCTCCAGCACAACAGAGACACCAACAATGCATTCTCACTTTTTCTTCCCTCCTGCTATTACCTTTTCAAGTATAATTGATTTCACACATTTCTGAGGAGCCTGAGTTGAAAGCCGTTTGTTTCCCCAATAACACGCCCAGCCCTGCGCACATCTGATGAAAGTATTTCACATCCCCAATCACTGCTTTATCTCTCCAACAAGTTTTTCCTTCTGTATTGTGCTTCCTAATATTAACATTTCTTTATGCTGTTTCAGGGTAGATATTTATCTATATGCATATATTGTTTTTCTCCTTTAATTTATCACCGTTTCTTAATCTTTCTCAAAGAAACAAAAAGGAAAATGTGTGTTAATTGCTGGGAGAAAATCTGATTTGCAGCATGCACACAGAAGTTACATAGAGTCCTATAAGGCCCCAAAACTTGAACTATGAGACTTTTCAAAGTCTTTTCAATTGTTCATGTACTCTGAGTTAGAGGCATGGGAGAAATACTGACAAGTTATTCTCAAGAGGTCAAAACAACAATAAAAACTTTAGTGGCAACTTTAGAAAATTAGAAAACTTTGGCAAAAAGTTGCTCTAAAAGAGCAGCATTCAATCTACATAAAGCATTTCTCAAAGCATTAACGTGACCCATTCAACTTGGCAAATTCTAAGCCTGTTTGATTTTAAGTTACTTAAAAATTCTGAGGAGAAAGAATTAGAAGAAAGAGAGAAGGACAGAAAAGATATAGATAAGAACAAATATAGCTACCACTCCTGGTTCCAGCGGTGTTCAGCTGATAGAAACTCCAAGAGGAGGTAGGGTCAAGACATGTGGTCCTTACTTTCTATTTCTAGTAGTCTATAAGTGTACTACAAGAATTCTATTAAAAAAAAAATAAAAAAAAAAAAAAAAAAAAGGGAGGGGGTGGAGAGAAAGTAGTTTCAAAAATTAGAAAAAAAATGGAAAGAAAATATAAAAAACTAAAAATCCCCCAACAAGAAAAAATATGTAATCAGAACTGCACATAGGTATGGATGATTGCCTGGAAAACCCTGGTGGCAGTAGGGAGACCACTATAGCATGAGTCATTCGTGTAAGGGATCAAAATGCTCTTATGAAGTGTTGGATATGGCCTGAAATCCATGTGTGAACAGCCTGACAGGATCTAATGTTAAATTTCCCTCTATTTGCAACGTATCTGGATGTACAACTAGGGTTAAACCCATCAGCAGAGCAATAACTGATACAGGCAGTAACACATGCATGCAGTATGGTATGCTAAAAACACATGCTGCCTCAAAACACAATAACCAGATGGATTTTGGTGTTCTAAAAATGCCTAAATTTGTGTCTCCACATGCATACAGCTATGCCTTTTGAAGTCTGACCTAGAACACAGACTAGACAGAGCTAAAGCATAAAGTAGGGATTTATTAGGACGCTTCAATAGTTCCACCTTGGGCAGCACAACCCAAAATGGCCACAAAAAAATGGGCGACCAGTCATGGGATCTCACGCTTTTATAAATTCTGGTCCATTAGCATATTGGAGTTAACTGGCAATTATAACTTTAGATTATGAAGTCCCATCCTTCTTGTTTTCTCTCCTCGGTCCGTGTTGTTTATGATCTTAGGCCTGAATTTGGATTGGTTGTCCTTGGTCCCCAGCTAGAGAAGGAATTGTTTTGTCTCCCTGCTCTGTGAAGAGAGCTCACTACCCCCTCATATGAAGCCCAGACATACACACTTAAGCAGAACAGAATTTGAAAAATATAAAAGCTAAAACCTGAGGCAGAAACAGTACTCTGGGCTGTGTGTTCAGGATGATGCTGTTGAGCTTCAAGTCCTGGGCTAAGACAGCCAGACATCTGCCAGCCATGGAACAAGGGACAAAAGGTGATTCTGACAGGAAGAATGCGGGACCTGCATTCATTCCCTCTCACTATCCACAGAAACAAGAGCGAAACAGCTAGCTAGACCCCGGGGGAGCAGAATGAAGCAAGAAATGTGACAAAACCACAAGACATGAGAAAGAAAAGCTGAGGCTGTCAAGAATATGACAGAGCCTGCAACTGGACTGAGAAAGCTCCAGAGAAATTACAAATCTAAATACTACATGGCAAACAAAGCAAAGAAGGGGTTGTTAAATGCTTCCAAAATGCAGATGAGATCGAGAAATCCCCAAGGAACAGCAGGTGCTTTTACAAAAAGCAGAAGCTTTTCCTAAAAAAACAAATAATAATAAAAAAAAAAAACTGAATTAATACTGTCCATGTAACTGATGAGGAAAAAGAAAAAGGATTGATATCAAGCATTATGACTTTAAATTGGTGAAATAAGCACTTCATCCCTACCCACACATTCCTCTGAGTCAAAAACCTATTCTTTAAATTATATACTGATGACACTGGGATTGAAAGCCACCTAATCATCCTCTCTCCCCTGTCATGAGAGGAAAGACCTCCTATATGACATATGCAGCCATATAATCAAGATATCTATCAAGAGCTTTAATAAAGTAAAATATTAAATGCCATTTTGTAATCAAGAAATTAGTGTTTATGCTTGTCTACCCATTTCTCAATGTGCACTTTCATTTACTCTTTTTTTTTTCCTCTCCAGCATCAGTTTTCTTTCATTCCTTTTAGCTGCTTAATTTCACTGAAAATAAGGATTTTTCCCTTAAAAAAAAAAAGAAAACAACCATTTTCTGCTCTTTATATTTTGTTAAACCTCATAATCCTTTTCCCTGTGTCAACCACTTTGCCACCAAAATGACTTTGTCTGACATTCTTCCTTTACAAGTAATAGTTCAAATCTGATGATCTTTTGGAAAACATTACCTCTCATAATGGTATGTATGAGTTCATTACCTCATTTCTCCCAGTTATATTATCCTGCTACAAGATACACAGTGACTTTTGAACTTTAAGACTTTTCCAGCCCTACAGGAGCTGATGATCAGGGGATTTTTGCTTTGTCTTTCTTTGCATTGAATCAGAATAGATTTAGCGTCATCTTGACCTGGAGATTGAATTGAACCATTAGCTAAAATTGAATGCTTCTAGAAAATATGTAAAATAGTGTAGTCATATATAATGTAATGGAGTCTTTCAAAAGCTCTTCCATATAATTGTGCAGATGCTAAGGAGGCTATTTACTGTGCCTCAGACTTTCATTCTATTTGTTCTTAATGAAAGCTTCCAGATAAATTCATACAAATTAAAGGGAAACTCTTTTTAAAAAAAGCTAAATTTGCAATCAGCATTGCCAATGACAGTTCAGCATACTTAAAAAAGAGAAATAGCTCATTTTCTTTCTAAAATCCATTGATTTCCAAGAATTATTTTTTTCTTCAATTAATATTGATAAAAGTATTCCTTCTCCATACATATATTTCTACTTTCATAGACTTCTTAAGCAGCACTTTAAAAAATATTACTAAGAAAAAAGCATAAAGTATGTTGCATTCTGTATAAGACACTAATTTACATGCCTGACCTCTGATTAAGTATTTCATTAGTGTCTCACTCCTCAGTTGTGGGAGGAAGTTTTTTTTTTTTGCTGGCTGTTGTGATCAGGTGAAAATGCTTCTTGCAAAAATCACAAACACCATTAAACTAAACTGCCAGTTCCTGGGAAAATTTGTACAAAGAAAGTTTCTCTTTAAATTTGATCCATAAAACTGAAACAGAAGTTTAAGAGACTGGACTACCTTTTCCTTATCATAAGGATATATAATTTGAATGAAAGTGTCTTGCTTTTCTTTACTTTATTTTCAACTCTGATTTTTCTCTAATTCAAAGTCAATTGTATTTTCTGGCAGGCATAAAGAGTTTTTTCCTCTGAAGTGCCTTATACTTAATTATAAAAAGCAATAGTTCATTTGGTTTGAAAATGGGATCATTAAGTCTCCATGTCCTGATAATAGAATAACCTGTGAAAATAACTCATTTTTTTGAGCTACAGAAGTTAATCAGATAGACCCTTGAAGTCCTCCTGGACTATTACAGTTTGAGTCTTGTGTCCTGTTTCCAACCTCCTCCTCTCAGCGAAGAAGAATTTCGTTCTTCACCTTAGCCTAACCAAGATTCCCCATTCCTCCAGGATCTTTTTTTCCCCCTACATCTCCTGATATGAAAATGCTGCAAGTACACCAATAGAAACAAAAACAGTTAAAAAAAAACCCCACTGAAATAATGTTTGTAACAAAGACTAGTAAATTTGGTATTACAAAGAAAGCCTATTTTACTTACCAGATGCTAAATACCTGGAAATACATACAAAGCCACCCTACAGCTTGTATTTTTGTGTCCTGTTGGAAATTGCTGTCATTTTTACAGAGCTTTGTGACATTTTAACAGCAGACACCTTTTCATATCCATTTGCATGTTCTAAGTCAAACCAAGGGCTGAAGGTGTATTCAAAAGATCTCTTTTCAGCTGTTTGAAATTACTACTCTGAGCTAAAATCAATGTTCTATCAACAACCTGTTTTTTAAAAGTAATTTCAAAATATAATTTTAGCTATTAACTTCAGCCTGTCCTTTTTTCTTTCCCTGTGCCCTGTTCTTTTTTCAAATCTGCCACCCATTCTATCTCAAAAGCTGAAAATTAACTGAGAGACTACTGCTTAAAAACAGTAATAATTGTATAGTTTACATTTAGCAGTGATTACCTATTGCCTTCTCACAGTCAAATCAGACTGGAGTTTGTTTCTTGTCAATGCTTGCTCCTTCTGAAAACCTGCATTTCCAGCTGTGAAACAACAAATAGCCAGTCTTCCCATTCTCTATCTTCTGAACTTTCCAGGACTTTCAGACATGAAAATTAAATATTGTGTGTCTGCAGACTCTCATTAAGGGTTTTTTTTTTTTGAGTTTTTTTAGTAACTAGTTGTGGAGTGCTTAACATCAACATAAGTATGGAGGGGAAAGGAAGGGAGATGATAAAGTGTGGAAAGAGTTCAGTTCTGAACAACTCTAATGTTTAATAAACTTCTAGTTTTGCAGGTAATATTCAAATCTTCAATACCTAGATTAACATAAACCACCTCTGATTAGCTTGAAAAATACATTGATCTCATTTTTAACACACTCTTACCTTCCCTTATGTATTCATTCAGGGTTGGTGGTAAAAGATGGCTGCTGAAATCACCTGTGTGTTCTTCCATGGACTGTCCTCATACCCATCTCTCCCAAAAAATACACATCCTCTTACTTTTCATCCCCTTTCAGTTTCTACATTTTTTTTTTTTTTTTTTTTTTTTTTTTTTTTTTTTTTTTTTTTTTTTTTTTTTTTAACAGGGTCCATGTGAGAGTATTTAGCTGTGAAAGCTGCTGCATTTTAACACACAAAAATCAGCCTCTAAGACCAGGCAATGATGTATCTGTAACTATCTTTATAAAAAGAAGTCTTTTAGTGTCCAGCTTAGAAATGTAACAAGATTTCTGATATTTTAACTTAAAAATTTTTTTGTCTATTTGTTTGGTTTTGGTATTTTTTTTTTGTTTCCTCTCCCCCAGTATTTCCTAATTGTACATATTGTAATAGTGTGCGGTGTTTCCTAACTGGCAAAATTATGTTTGATTCAGAAAAGTGCTTTCAGGAGATTATTCTCAACTAAAATCCTTAAGGGTGTTATACTGTCCCTGCCTTTATAAAAGAAAGGTGCCTGCATATTTTTTACCTGCATTTTAGGTACGTTTTTTAGCAAGTAAAACTGCCTACAAAGTAAGCAAACTCCCTGTAAATTTTCATCATCCCTCATTTTAGCTGTTGCTTAAGGTGTCTTTGAGGAATTAATAAGAACTGTTGTCAGTAACAGAAATATTGGTTGTCTAAATAAAATTCAATTTTACTTCCAGGAGTTGAAAATGAAAATAAAACCTGTTCCTTTCAAATAAATTACTTTTTTTTACTGTGCTAAGATGTAACCTCCAGAGCCACTGCTGTGAATCTTGTTTTATCCAAAAAGGAGTTAATCAGCTTTACATAGGGCTAGAAAGATCCTGACAGCAAGTGACAGTGTGGTGTGATGATGAAATCCTAACTTTGTCTTACACTGTTCCATCAGGGCACCTCCCCACACAGGGACAGGGGCAGACCAGCTGCATTTCCAAATCCATCACCACATGTTGGTTCATAATCACCCTCCAGCCCCTGTAGCTCCAATGCAACATTAATTTTGCAACATTAATTATGGCTGATAAACATAATGTGAGAAAAATGTTTGAATGCAATAGTTATTAGCACATGTTAACTTCTGTCTGAAATCAGCACATATTTTCATATTTATAAAAATCAAGATGCAATAATTGAATATATTTTTAATAGAGTTTGGGAGGAAAATGTGTCATTTTCCTTTACCATTTTTTTTTTATTTCACACCTAAAATTAAATATAAAATGAAGCCTCAAGAATCATTGACTTAAAAACACCAAGCACCCAAAAGAATCTTTTACTGAGAAGAAATTTTAAGTTGTGACTTGAGTAGGACTTGAGTGGGAAGGGGTTATTTATTTCAATAGCTAGAGAATATCCATGAGGCTCTAACGAATTTAATAAGGATTTATAACAGTTTGCACTCTTTCTTCACACCACTACAAAAATCTGCAAATAAAAAATGAGGATAAGATATTTGCTGTTAGGAATCTGGAATTCAAATAGACCAGAAGAGGCAACAGCACTACTCTGTTAACATTAATACTTGTACAGCAGCCATATCTTGTTGTTTTTTTTTTTAATGGGAGATACCTCCAGGCAGATTTTACAAGGAATTCTGAAACCAGAAGCACAATTAGCCCAGGGTCAACAGCCTGAATTATGACTCAGTCCAGGGACATCAGATCATAGATCAATATCTCTAATAAAAAGAACAAAAGCAGAATTAAGCAGGTTGCATACAGGCAAAGACGTAATGAGTAGTAATATTGTCCTAGCCTAAGTTTGAAGAGGAAAATAAATAAAGAACTATGATACAACATCCCTATGTTGATAATATTGCTATATTCTTCTGGGGAAAACAAATTTAAAAATTAACCTAGGATTGTGGTGTTTAACGCCTAGTAACTGTGAACCTTAGTGATCTAATTCCATGTTCAGACTCTGTAGCTACAGACTCCCATAGATAACTTTACCCATATGAACAGTCTCAAAGATTTCAACTGGATTAAACATATACCAAACATACAGTATTAATCTGAAGGAAGTGCACTGCAGCTTGAATAAATAATGCTTAGTGAAAGGTTGAGTTTGAGACAACTTTAATCAAAGAATCATAGAAAGGCTTGGATTGGAAGGGACCTCAAACATCATCTTAGTTTCAATTTCCCCTCCATGGGCAGGGATGTCACCCAGTAGATCAGGTCACCCAGGGCCCATCCAACCTGGCTTTGGCATGGGGATGAGGAAACTTTATTTTCTTTAAAGAAAAAGGGCTATTGGGTCATTTTAAAGGCAAATGTGTCCAAATGTGAACACGCACAATCTGATGTAGTGACTTCTTTCTGCCTCTATCACCTCATCTGCCACCTCTGAGGGAAAGGAAATTGCAGAACCCTGTCTCCCTGGGACAGAGCTCTTGAGTATCAGGTATCATCTGCCAGCCAGACACCACGCTTCTCTCCCTTCAAGCCCTCTCCTAGGCTAAGAGACCACAGGAGCAGTAGGCATTGCAAAACCAAGACAATCTCCTTTTTCCTTCCACAGAAATATGACACGCTTCCACATTAAATAAGTGTTGTGGTTACCAATTTCCTTCGGTTTTGAACTTGCCTTAAGCTGCTATTAGAGAATTATTTCCTTTTTTGACAATTTGCTGACATCTTGCTAGCATGAGTGAAGTCATCACTAAATTCCCTTCTCAAGACTCACTGTAAACTTGATGGGAAAGTAAACACTTTGCACAATGGGTTTTTTGCTTGTGCCTTCCTCTACTTGCTTTTGCAACACAAGCAGCTTTGCTCAGCAGCAAATCCTATTCAAGTAGTTATTGTGATTGCCTGCACTAACATGAGACACTCATTTAAGAAGATTACAAAATAATGATGAAATTGCAGCATTACTACATTGTAAATCTCATCAGTGAGGATAGAGAGAAGCTCTCAGAAAGTAACAGATTGTTATTTCAAGTTTCTCCGTTTCCATTATCTTACTTCTCTGAACATAAGGAAACTAATGACATTGATATTTTGAACTTAATTAAATATTTCAGAGGTAGTTGTATGTAATGCCTATGTTGTAGTTTAGCTTCACCCCAGAGTTAACAAATGAATAGCAGGTGATTAAAATGTTGCTTATTGCACCAGTACCTTGTTTCATAAATGTCTATGTTGGCACTTTAACCACCTTGTGAAAGCAGGGCAGCATCAGCTTGTGCACTGGGCATTTTTGTACCAGTTGAACTATTTAAAGTGCTTAAAGCTCTGAAGCATCTATCTGCTGAAAGACTCAGCAAGATATCCACTACTTTAAAATTATATTCTTAACAAATATTCAGCTAAACAAAGTCAAGATTTCAGATCAGTTACTACAACCAGGCTGGGGAGGCACCAAATTTATAAAATTTAAATTGCTGGATTTCTTCTACTGCTTATCTGAGAGGCTCAGTTTCAGGCAAAATTGAAGACTACTGGAATTACCTGAAACTTCAGTCCCATCATAAAAACAAACTGGCTGATCTTGTTGTAGGGCATCTCACTCCCTGCAATAATCTCAGAAAAATGTTTCCTTTTTCTTCCCCCTAATTGCACACCTTGAGGGGTTTGTACCTTTCTGTGCCGTACTGTGGTCACGTGCTCTGCCGTGAAAGTGGGAATGCTGGCTGCCTCCAGGACAGCACAGTGCACCTTTAAAAAATTAGCAGCTGCTCTTCTCAGCTTGGATGTATTGGCACTTTTTACATCGCTGGCATCCTAACAGTGTTGTGAGTTACTGAGAGTAGTCAGTGCTCTCACTTGGCCTGAACACCTTTTTTGAAGCAGTTTGTATAATCAACGGAGCAATCCATGCCCATATTCACACGTGCTTCACACAGCCAGGCTCTCACTCAAAGCATTTTAAAGCACATCACCACATGTGTAAGCTTTTATGTACAGATATTCTATGTACATCCATTCCTAGATATGTCTTAATTTAACATGCTTTCTGGAAAGGACAAATATATATCTTATAGAGAGAGTCAAACACAGATATGTTTTAATATAAAACACTTTCTGAAAAGGACAAACCTCAGCAAGTGAAATCTTTCTCCTGTTGAAGTTAATAGTAAATAACCTCAAAAGTACCTCAAGCTTGGGACAAAACAAGAAAGATTATTTTCACAATGAAACTTAGGTAAGGAGCTTTTGGGAGTGACATTTCTGGTGAAGCTAGTGGATAAAAAATGGTAGTTGACGATGAATAGCTATAATCCACTACCTTTGCCTCTGCTTTGGCCCTTAAAGCAAAGTAGGTATTCCAAAGACAGGAGTATGCAAGAAAACCTGTATGTCTTACATGCAGAGAGACAAATGAAATGTTAAAAAAAAAAGATCTAGTTTTCATTTATCAGGACTACCCTAGCCACAAATAGAGCTCCATTTGAGCTACCTATTCAGGTGAGTTATCTTGAGAGGATTTTTATATTACACAATAACCTGAGAGCTGTGTTGCATCTCTCTTGTGGGTAAGGCAGCTGGCAGGAGCATATCTTTGTACACCCACTGCACTGCAGGTATCTCTGCCCCAAGACATTCTGGGCTTGCAAAATACACAACTGTTATTAGCAACTATTGGCTCAATTTGTTAAACTTTTAATTTGGTAATCTTTAGGAAAGATTCTGGTTGCAGAAGGTGCATTTTCATAGTCCTCACTGCAGCTTGCCCACACAGAAGTTTATTTTATTTCCATCCAGAAAGGAAAGAGTGATTTTGATGTGGTCATCGAAGTCAGAAGAGACCTTAAAGACCACCTTGTTCCCACCCCCCTTTGTCATAGACAGGGACATTTTCCACCAGACCAGGTTGCTCATAGCCCCATCCAACCCAGCCATGGACACTTCCAGGGATGGGGTATCCACAGCTTCTCTGGGCAACCTGTGCCAGGGCCTCTCTCTCCTCACAGCAAAAAATTTCTTCCCAATACCTAATCTAAACATATTGTCTTTCCTCTTAAAGCCATTCCCCCTCTTTCTATTCCATTCCCCCTTGTCCTGTAGTGGACATGAGAGAGTTGCAGGGATCAACAGGAAACCCTGCTAAGAATTTGCTTTTATTGTAAGGCACAAACACTTCTCAAATTCTTGGTCTGGTGATTCTGTTCTAGTAATTCTAGTTTTTAAGTAATTTGAGAAATCTCTATTGCTTGAAAATATGCCTTTATTATAGCTTTTATAGCCAAATATTAAAGCATCTGAACTTCTTGGAAAGAAAAAAAAAAAAAAAAACAACAACAACAACAAAAAAAAACAAACAAAAAAAAAAACCAAAAAAAAACAAAAAAAAAAAAAAACCACACAAAAAAAAAAAACCACCAAAAAACCCCCCTTAGTGACATAGTCAGAGTATTCTGTATTTAAAAGGAGCATTTTCCCCTAAATGTAAATGTTTTACTTTCGAAAAACAAAGTAAAGATAAACATTATTGTGCTTTCAGATTTCAAATGGCTTTTGGCAGATGACATATGTTCCCCAAAAGCATACTTTGGGGACTTGGGCCTTGACAGAAGAAAAGCACTAAAAGGATGAGCAACCAAGTGATATATTCCATCTCTGTTTTCAGTAATGCTATCATTTGTAGCATTTACAACAAAAACAACAACAAACGAGTATTCACAAAGCAACAGCTGTCCTTCTCTTCAAACTGCTCTTAAAGATTATCTCTGTCATGATGTTTATAAAACTTGACAATGGTTAGGCAGATGATATTTTCCAATTGCTTATTACTTGTGCCAAAGATGAGAATAATTTCATTCCTAAAAAGAGTTTCTTCTATCTCCTTTTTGTATTTGTCTTGGTGAATAGTGGTTATATTTTCCTCTATGTTCCAAACATAGGTAATAATGATGGAGATCCTAGATGTCACCAATATTAAAGAAAAAGGAAAGAAAATCATGTTTATTTTTCCACTGGAGCCCAAGTTCTCAGTTACAGACAGCTATGGAGAGCGAATGACTCCTGTATTTATGTGAGGCAATAATTTACTTCAATAAGTTATGAAATTACATCTAATCATTTCTCTTAGGTAACTATATAATTTTAAAAAATCTGATGTGTGAAATCAGATTTAAATGTTAAGTTGAAAGAAGTCCAGCAAACATATCTCTCAAGGTATCACAGGAAGGCTAACATTAAACTGAAGGTAGGAACACAATTAATAAAAAAACCCCTAAAACCAGAACCAAAACACAATCAAAAAAGTATATCCAGCATAAACCCGGAGGTAGTTTTTGGGATACATCACAAGAGACTTTCAGGCAAATAAAGAACTCTTTAGGAATACTGCTGAGATTCAACAATATCAAAACAGGCAGTTTTCATGAGCTGCCTTAAAATTCCTTAGCTATTGCTGTTTCTGGCACAAGCGATATAAAACCACACTTGATATCAAGGCTAGTATGATTGCAGCTCCAGGGGTACAGGCGGCAAGATTCATCTGTCACCTTGCCTCCACCTAGTACAGATCTATGTGATGGGTGATCTCAAAATATCTTATCACACTGGATTTCACAGCACACAAACCAGGAGAAAATGTGGAGGTGAAAAAAGCTGTCCTAAAACTCCAGTGCTTCAAGAACCCTTTGAATACTAAAGAATCAGCTTCTAATTCTGCTGAAATTGTGAATTCCTCTCTCTGGGACAGTGATTTCTAACTCCCAAGAAAACAGCCCAATCCTCAGGCTGTGGGCATTCTCTAAGAAAACTGGGTTTCTCCAATTCTGAATGTTTGGGGACAGGGAAGGAGGGAAAAGAAATGGAAATGCATTCTCCATTCACCTAAAAACAATCCAATGATCAGATGATTCATATCAGTCAAGTGTTGGAGAGCTATATAGAATATTCTAAAGATAAAAATCTCCTCTGAATATGTATATAAAGGCTTGAATGATTTTTTGAGTACTTCAACAACTTCAGCAGTAACCCAAGAAGCACAGGGCTGGAATTGTTCAAACAGTAGCTAATATTCAAATAACCCATCAAAACTGTATTTCCAACAGACTGGCATCATGAAAAGAATTTTGGATAAAGGGGAACAGATGAAGAGAAATAGCAAAAAGAACTCAGAGGAGCTGTCAAAGTCCCCCAGGACAGTTTTAGACAGAATTAGGACACCATTTGCAGGGAAAGTTGTTGTTATGGACACTGAAGGCTCAGCCCCAGCTTTGCATGAAGAAAGCAGTCAGAGAGGAACCTGACTGTTCAGCTCCGATCAGAATTAAATTTACATTTATTTAGTCTATAACTTGTGGATTCTAAATTTTAAAGTAGCAGTTCAGCCTTAGACTGGACTTTAATACTGGATACCCATCCAGGTGAAAGGGAAAAACCATGGAGAACCTTCTCCCTGGGAAATCTGAACAAAATTGGGATATGGAGGCACATTCAGGATACTGATACATCCTTCAGAGATGCAAGAGTTAAGGAACAGCCCTCCAAGTTAAATACTGGCAGGCAGAGTTGGGGTAGCTGCAAGTACAGGTAGAGAGACACCATCTGGGAGGTGTTAAGTGATACTTTGGAAAAGTACTTCAGGTGGCACACAGCAGGTTCACAGCCTTAGAGTGGTGTTTCAGGGCTTATCTCAGCATTCCTGGCTGCTGAATCCCAGCTATCACAGCACCGACTTGTACCTCATTTTCCCATGTCTTTGGTGAATGCTGTAGGCACTTTCTTTTTCTCTCCTCCACAGTCTTCACAGCCCAAAGCTTGGCCTTATTAATCTTTGATTAGAGATTAAAAACAGCTTTAGAAGAAGGCAGATGGTTCCCAGAACAACACAGGTGTTGTCCCACCTTGGTGTTGGGATATTCTTAGTGAAAGCAAAAAAATATTCAAAATTCTGCACCAAATAAGACTGACATTTATAAAAATTCCACTGGGACACTGGGCCACAGATGCAGAGGCTTTTTTTGCCACAAAAGGGAAATAATCTGGCATAGAGTCCAAGGGCCACTTTCTTCTTTGGAAAAACTTCCAGTTCAGCTGGGCACAGTATTCTGAGAAGTTGGACCCTGACTCCTCACCCCAGCATTTCCTAATGGCTTTAGACATTTTCCCTCCCTGTTATTGCCTGCTGTTGCCTGCTATTGCCCCTGCTATTTCCTCTGTATCACACTCTTAGCACCTCCCTGTGCGCAGTGTGAGGTTACTCAACAACTTGAGTTATCTAAATTTTGGTCGACAGTGCAGTTTCCAAGAGTTAGGGGACACAGTGACTTCAGTAGCCAGAGCTCTTTTCCAGTATTCAGTCACTGATTTATTATGTAGTGATACAACAAATGTTTTGAAACATTTGCAGAGTAAGTATTATTGGCTAAACAGTCAATATATCAAATTACTGTGTTCCAGAATGTGGAATATACCCTGGCTTTCTGATAGAGTGGAAGTAGGAGGAGGAGAGTAAATATTTCCCTTAGTAAATACTAAGAGACTGGAGAGATATATTATAAATACACATTGAAATACAGAACACTAGAAAGTAGCAACCAATTAAAGCCTTTACATTTCTCTATTTCTTATCTATATCTCAATTCTTATCTTATAAAACCTTTGAATAGAAAAGACCATTCTGAAGGCAGTAAGTGGAGTCCAAGGTAGATAAGTGATTATAAAGCCTCTGAGAGGCACACAGGGTCTTTAGAAGCAAGGATAAAATTTGGAAATTGATACTACCTCTGAATGCTCAGCCACAAGACTCTCTACACTGCTCTAGGTGATCTAGACCTAGACAGCAAGAGTCACCTTGGTTCAGAACTGTGCAAAATTGCCATCTTCCTTCCAGAGAAGGGAGCCGCAGTGGCAACATTCTGCAGGGCACAGGGCTGAACAAAGACACTTGATCTTTCAGAAGCAACTAAAGCCTTAGGCCAGTCAGCTGAGAGTACTCACACAGATTTGATAAAATGAAGTGATGGTGCAAAGCCTACTTTCAACAAAAGAAAGTAATTTAGACCAGTACTTACTATATTAATTTCTAACAGAGGTTCACTGACTAAGGGCCAGGTAGATACAGCAAGCACATGCACAAAACTTAACTGTGCCAAAACCCTCTTTTCTTTAAATCTGTCTCTAAAATTACTGTGTAAAACTTGGCACAACAATGAGTTGAACTACAACAATTATTTCCCTAAAACCAGAGCTGGTAACATGCTCTACATTACTGGCTTGCATAAATGCCTATTCTTCAGGTGGTTTAATGCACCATTCAACAAGTCATCACAGGCTGCTATAAATTATTTGTGCATAATTCAGGAAGCAGCTGTTAGGAAGCCTCACAGGTCTAGATGTAAATCACATGGCTACATGTGATTTACCTGGGAGAGGTAAGCACAGCTCATGCCAAGATACTTCTTGTATTAAAGAAAGGAAAGGAAATGTTAAAATAATGCTCTAGATTTGGAGCATTTTCTTTCACTGATGAGTTGAAAGTTAAGAGACCAGCTCCAGCGAAAGAAACTGACCGGAAATCGTGGTAGTCATTTTATTATTTTTTTTAAACATGCAGCCTCAGGATGTGATAAAAATGTTTTATTCAGAACTAATTTTACCTAAAACAAGATAAAGGAGAAGGTAGTGTCATGTATAAATAAAAATGTTAAAGACAGAAATTCAGCTGTCTGATCCAAATCCCAATTAGATGGGCTAACTTTGAATTTGAAAGCTGGATGTGGGTTAAAGCACAAAGGTTTTAAACCTCTTTCAAACTCATGCAAAGTTAGTCAGCTCAAGAAACAAGTTTTACCTGTTATCCAGAGCCTTCTGGCTTTCTGGCTGAAAATCTAAACTTGGCCACTCTGAAAAAAAATAAACGTGTCATGGAATTGAGCCAAAAAACTTAATGCAAGTTCAGGCATTTAAATATACTAAGGCTGAAAAGCCACGCAATACTGGTCATGAAATTCTAGCAATCTTTCACTATCTGCTTGTTCACAGCAATAAAAAAATTGTTATGAGTTTCCCAGAATAAATAATTTAAGTATTAAGAAAACTAATGAGCCAGAATACTGTTCAAAAAGAAGAATGTGTGTTTCAGAGAATTTGTGTATGCAAAAACTTTTAAACTTGCATTTACAAACTTTAAATAGATTTAAAAAAAAAAAAATAAAATTTATGGAGACCTAAAATCTCTGCTGTCCCATTCCCTTTCTCCCTCTGATACTGCCTATGTCTTCTGAGCCCACCAACCAGACCTTTTCTGTTTTGCTCTAATGAACATTAAAATAAAGCAATTATTCTGTGTAAAGCCAAAATACAGTGTTTCAGATTGACACCAGAACTCACCAAAACTGTTGAATTCAGCTGCATACATCCACCTTTAATTAAGATTGCTGCAAGTGCAGGTATTCCCAAGCTGTCCAAATCATGACCTGCTGAGGAAATCAAGCAACCAGGGTCAGAGATTCTACCTGGAAATTATTTTGTCCATTAGGAAGACATGAGAGAAGATAAATGTAGCAGAGAGGTGGCTCAGAGAGAAAAGCATTACCCAAGCAAACTCTGGTAGGACAGTGCTGCAGGGGATTCCCCCTTGGGAAAGGTGGGAGAAGCAAGAGCTGAGCTGTGACCAAGCATCTCCTCTCCTTCTGTGTTGAGGCAGACACCTTTCTGTATGTGTCTGAGAATGAATAAGAGAGCACCAAAGGTTAATGTGGTATCACAACATGATACACGGTGCCTTGGCTGCTGCTCACCTCTGCAGGCTGGATGGGTGACAAGGAAGAGCCTGTCAAAAGCCTGGGCACTTTCAATTATTCACATCCCCTTCTCTTGAGTACATACATACTGAAGAAAATGCAAGTACATTTTTAGTCATCTTCACACTGCATGCACATATATATATATATATAAATACACACACAGACACACACAAAACCTCTTTGGAAGCCATAAAAACAGATAAGCCATTCTTAGCACCGCTCCAGAACCTTCTGGAATTACACAGGCACTCAGACAGGACCTCTCATCACTGTGGAGACCAGTCCACTTTGCAGCACACTGCTAGCCAAACAAGGCACAAGCAGGAAACATAACTGGCTCCTTGCTCCAGAATGGCCTATAAACAAAATACAGGATGTTGTCACGTTGCACCAAGGGAGGTTTTGATTAGACATTATGAAAAACTTCTTCATGGAAAGGGTTGTCAAGCACTGGCAAAGGCTGCCGAGGGAAGGGGTGGATTCACCATTCTTGGAAATGTTCAAAAAATGCTTGGATATGGCACTTGAGGACACTGTTTAGTGGTTAACATAGTGGTGGTGCTGGGTTAATGGTTGGACTTGATGATCTTAAAGGTCTTTTCCAATCTTAATGATTCTGTGATTCTCAGAACTAAATGAAAAATAAAGCCATGCAGGCACTGAAAAAAAATATAAACGGGTGTCCTGTTTCAAAACTTCCGCTTTAATCTAAAAAATGGAAACTTTTGATGGACATAAGGTTGTGTGTCCCTGAAATGAAATATGGATCTCTAGCTTTTATGAAAGTAAAGTATTTCAAAGAAGGCATGGAAGAGAAAAGACATCTCAAATATAATGTCTTTCTTCAGGAAAGAATCTCTCTCAGTATCAGTTCATGACACTGCAGACTTTGATGTTGCTTTGATAAATATTTTCTCTAAGGTGAACTTTAAGTTCCTTTAGTTTAGTTTTACCATTTTATTTTTTCCTCTTTTAGTTTATGTAGGAATTGCATTGAAATGATAACCTCTATTCCCTCCAAACAGATGGATTGGAGAATAAAGACCATTTATTTCTATTAAACTGTACCACTTCTTATTAAGGTTATCCAGGCCACTAGCTCATGACAAAATATCTTGTTCAATGTAATTTCAATTTTGACGTGCAAGAAAAAGCAGAAGAAGATACACTTGAAAGAGCAGTGCAAGGTTTATTTTTTTTTAATTTCCTTCAAGAAAAAGGAAAAAAAATAAAAAAAAAAGTTATTTGTAATTCTGAAAAACTAATGAAAAATTACCCTGATATTTTTCTTTTTTTCTTCCAATTTTGAAAGGGCCTGAAATTTTCAAGATGTTGTTTTAAAATTTTGTCTCATGTTCTTTTCTTAAATTTTTTGCGAAAGGCAAGTTAGCTCCTCATTCCACATTGCTTTGCAATCTCAAAATAGTCATCTAACATGAGAACACAGTCAGAGCTGTAACAAGCAGAGCTGCCAAGATTACAGCAAGAAATTCCATCCTTTGCTTTCACCTTAGTCTAAAATGTAAAGTACAGCATTTTAAAATGTTTCATTTTGAACTATTATTTGAAGTTTAGATTGAAAAAAAGGTAAAACGGTCTATGCCATCTGAAAAGCTTCAGTTGAGTTTCAATTCAGATTTCCTTTTTCTCATTTAATGCATGAGCTTAGAGAAGAAATTATTTCCCTGCTCTTTAACTTAGTCACTCCATTTTCCCTTGCACAATTTTTATGGACTGCCATTTCTAGCTCTTCAAATTTTTTCCTTCCATTCATCTGCTGTCATTTCTTGAAGGATAATGTAATGGCATCTTACACAGTGGCACAAGATAATGGTTTATTTCTTTGCTCTTGCTATGTTTAACAAGGAATACTTTTCTGTGCATATGTTGAGCCTTTTCTGTAAAAGAACTACAACTTTTCAAGTCTCCATTTGAGCTTTGAAATTTTCTTCAAAAAGCCCCCCTTAAATCTTTTAAGTGTAATTGTACCTTCCATATTTTAACATTTTCCAAGAATCAAAAGCACATGTTTTCAGTTTTGCTGGAAAACTTTTTCCTTTATAATATAAGACTATGGTTTCTGGTCTCTGTATTTCAGGAATTTACAGTCATGAAGTTATACCTACATGAAAAGTTGTCAGTAGTCAAGGCTGAAAGTTACTCATTTACACCTCAAGCAGCAGCTGATGCATAGGAAGGAAAAATCTCCCCATTGTGGACTCAAAATGCTTTCAGCATTCTTAAAGCACTAGTGTAGAGCAGAAACAGAATGAAACAGTTCCAGTAAAACAAATGAAAAAAAGAAAACAACCTTTGAGACATTTCTCCAAACTAGTCTATTAGATGTGGCCTACTAGAAGGTGTCCCTGCCCATGGCAGAGGGGTTGGAACTGGATGATCCTTAGGGTCCCTTCCAACTCAAACCATCCCATGATTCTGCAAGATGCTCTTATTTGTCATGAGTGGTCTAAGTGGAGTTTTGTATCTTCTTCACTAAATCCACAAAGAAAGGTAGAAGAATACAAGCACAGCTAAGAAAAGTAAAAAGTCAAAAAGTAAAAGCAAACTACTTTTTCCAGCAACGTGTAAGAAAGTCCTGATTCAGAATAGCATTATTTCACCAAAAAAAAAAAAAAAAAGTGTTTGCAGGTTAATTTCTTTGCCAAACCCCTGTTTGGCATGGGACCATGGGGAAGCATTTCAGCTCCAGCCATGCCTCCTCAGAGTTACAGTTTGTGTATTCAATTTGAGAGCCAAAAATTTGGTATCCACCAATTCTCCAAACAAAGTAAGAATATAAATAAAACATCTAAAGCAAGGTCTACCTCTGTACTTCTCAGTGCAGCATCACTTTGTATCAAACCAGGAGGCATTAATGAGGCAGCAACTGATGGTAATATGTGTTGTGAAGTTTGAAAACTAAGAACCAAGCAGAAAGCCATACAATTAAGGCTGCTGAGGTCAAAATTGATATCCCAGACCACTTGCAGAGCAGTTATCACGGTAACATGGCTTAAAATAAATGAACTAACTTTAGCGTTCAGTTTTGTTTCTGTTATAGAAGTTAGATGAAGCTTGACACTGATTTTCTTAAACATGATTAAATTTTTTTAAACTAGTAAATTTGATGAAAGGGCACATTTTGATGCAATTATGTTCAAACTGTCTTCTTGGCATGTAAAGCTTACCAGTTGTTTCACTTGAGGAAGGAAACAGATGTAGGGATAAAGAGCGGTTGGTAAACCTTGAACTTATTCCTTATGAAAAAACCATCCTAAAATGAAAATAATAAATGGAATACAATGCTTCTGTCAGGGTAACTGGGACAGTGAGGACAAAGGAAGCTTAAAAGCTAAAAGAACACTTGAATATTTTCAAATAATCCACAAAATCCTATATTTCATGTAATAAAAAAACAAAATGGGAAAAAAGAAGATTTCTTAGCTAATATTAAGATGATCAAAATTAAAGATTATAAGAAAAATATTTCTGTTTCCTACATGGGAATATGTTTGACTCGGGTTTTCAGATCAGGGTGGATTTTTCTTACTCCTTCTTCCATGTTTCCTTCAGGGAAAACACTGTGCTAGGAAATTAATGATTATCCTTCGTGGGTCCATCAAAGTGAACAGTATTGTGTTCATATAATGAACAGCATAGAGGAAACAAAAGCCAAGTCTTTTATTGGCTCAGCAGTTCAGCTGGGAGATGGATTTCCTAGCAGAACTTGTTTAGACTGCCTATCTCCACATGATTAGACAGGAGGCTGCTGGTGGCAAATTGAAATATTCAAATGTCTATTGAAAGGAAGAGGGGACCAGAAGGAGAGAGGCAGCATTCACCAGACAATGGCGCATGATGGAGAAGTAAATGATGCTGTAACTCCAACACCTGGGCATCCCCAGGGATCCCAAATAGTTGCCATACAGCACAGACAGTAACTCCAGTCTTATCCCTTCATTGTAAACTCCTCTGATCGAGCTCCCTGCCATTCTCCCACATCCCAGGAAGTAGCACTGCATGACATGCCATAGATTTCCCTTTCTATTGCCATGGAAAAGCTGTGCTTTTGGACTCTGCTCAGTTTGAGCCAGCAAGGAACTTAGCCCTGTGCACCATACACTGTGCTTCAGTACAAAAGCAAGAGCTAACATTTAAGCCTAGAGATGTTTTGGCTTCTACATCAGCCACATGAAAATAGAAACACTATATATATATATATATAATGTTAATAATGCTCTCATTTTTGAATCTCACTCTTACTCACCCTTTCTTGAATTTTTAAATGCCTTTTGAGTGACTCCTGACCTCCAGTTAATAATCAGTGCTCCGCCTAAATCACAAGTCTTAAGTACTGGAGTCCCCAAACCTTGTCCTTTCTCCTCTGAGAAATATGTTAACATTGGGTTGCTTCAAATGAAAATTTGTAGCATTTATGAAACAGGAAGGACATTGAAAAAAACACCAAAACAGAAAAATATTTTAATTTAATAATACATCTACTTTTAAAATTTCAACTAATGGCTGCATGATTTCTTTATATTTTGCTTAAAAGTGATTTTATTTGGAACAGAGAAGCATTCAGATCATCAAAACATAGAATGAAAGATTAACCCACATGTTGTTATGAACTTTTATGCACATCTTGGATCTGTGGTGAAACTAGGTCCAAATAATTATCCTAAGCCAACCAAGGCAGAATTAATGGTAGGCTCAGTTACATCAAAAACATGACAGACTTTCCTTACACTGATTCACATTTTTTTACAAACAGGATTTTACAGGCAGAACCCTAAATCTGCTCTAAAATAATTTTAACAATAATAATGCAATTATAAAATAGCTGGCAATCAAAATGTATTCCACAATGTTGACCAAGCATTTTTTTCATTCTAATAGTCAGCTTGAGAAATTTTATTTAAAATATTCAAAGCTTTAAACAACAGCAAAATAAATTTTCACCTCAAAAATATTTGTTAATGGCACATCAAACCTTTATATGCTGTGGATAAAGGTATAGATAAAGATAAAGGTAACTATTTCCAGAAAAGAACCTCTGTTACTCATTAGGATAAAAAATGGTGACCTGACACATTTAAAAACTGAAACTATCAGTTCATTTATAAGAAACTCACAACAGGGACAGGAGCAATATAAAAATTCAGAACTCTTTACAATCATTATGAGTAATTCTGATGAAGGATTATCTTGTGCTTACATTTGTGGCAGTCTGTGATATGCAAATTTTCACCCCCAAAAAACCAAAACAGTAAATATTGCATTTACAGCTGCTCCTGTTAGATGTCTAGCTATAAATTTATTTAGGAATGGGAGCATGATACACCCACTTCCATGGGTGTAAGCAATGATACATAATGACTAACACCAGCCTAATTTGTTCTTTAAGAACTCATTGAACCTTTACATACCAGTTCCCTCATTTTCAAATGCATGTTTTTACAGTTATTGGCATTCAGAAAAGCCTGTTACTCTTTCAAGTGCATCATTTCTTCAAGAATCTGAGTATGCAAGATACAGTCATTGGGGAAAGGGTGGGTAGAAGAGAAGGAAAGGAGGGTTATGATAGTACTTCTCCCTAAGGACTTCTGCAGTTTAAATATTTTATTATGCATTTTTTAATGTTAATCTAACTTTTCAGCAATTTTTTTTTTAAATTAAATCAAATTAAATTTAATAAAATTTCACTAATGTATCATTTTAATTTTAAATTACATTTATTTTTGATAAAGAGGGCAAAACAGTGAAGAGGGGCACTTAGAAACATCAATATGCAGCATCTTTTCTCTCTAGATTCAAGATCATAATCAGCTACATTTTCATGACAGGAAGGATATATTCAGAGCTACCTAAGAAGACTCTGGAAATAAAGAGTTGTTTATGTGCCTTCTGTCAACATACAATTCAAACCACTGCCAAGTCCTCCTCTTTTCCATCATGGACTAATGGCCTCTGGGCAGCTGCCAGGGAAGAACAAAGGATATGCCCATGTCACTGTCTGAAGCATTTGATAGTAATTCCACATCACTGCACTGGTATCTACTGGTGACAGCAGAGGAGCCCAACAGCTGCTGGCTCTGACGCTGAAGCAGACCCAGCACTGCAGGCAAACAGCCAGCACTGGCAAGACCTGGGATGAGTGTATTAAGCTTGTGTGCTAGCCCAGCTTCTGGAGTTGCTCTTGCTCAGTCTGCATAAAAACTGGCCCAGGAGCAGTAGATCACCTGTGAAAAGTCTGTTGCTGCATGAACTTTGAGTACACTGAGCTATTAAAAAAATCCCATTTCAAAGGTTGTGGTGACCCTTTGATTTGAAAGTTTCCTTGCATACAAATGGAAAATTTTTCCACCTTCCTCCACCAGCTAGCTGTCTTACCCCATCCCTTCCTTTAATGAAATTTCCTCTTTTTTTATCTCTTCTCAGTCCTGTGGCAGTTGACACCATAAAAGATAGATGTAGAACCCTCCAGAACACTACACTAACCTTTCGTGCTAAAGGAGACCTTTAAAGGGTTTGGCTGCAGCCTGTAGACTCCAGCAATAGTGATTTGTGCTGTCACCTTTACAGATGCATAATGAATTTCAATTATCTGAACATCTATACTGAACATATCTTGTTTGGTTGTCAAAAAAAACCACCAGGGACCTCCTTTGACTCCCATTTTACAGATCCTCCACCTGAGGAATTCACAAGGATCTGCAGAAACCATATTGAATTACAAGGACCAGAAAGCTTGGGGTTTTTTCTTCTTAAATTATTGCAACAATGTCAAAGGCAAACTGAAAGTTCTTTAAAACACTTCTGACACACTAAGTAGCTTCAAGAAAATCATATCTCTGACCTCATTTAATGCATTTCACATTACTTTCACCACCTTAGTGTCATGCACTCAGGTAATTGAAGTGCTTCTGATGTCTTTCCTGTTCTACTCTATTTTTGCAGTATCTCCACAGCTGTGCAGGCTCTGGTGGCATGCAGCTGAAACACATTTCTTGAGTTGGTTAGGAGTCTCATGATGAAATCAGAGGCAAGGTTCATTATTTTTATGTTACTGCTATACAAGCACATTTATGTATCACAGGCTATTGAAGTGAATTTCGATCCAAGCAACATCATACCAAAGTTAATATGATAACTTATGGAAAAATAATAAAAAAAAAATTCTTTTTGAGAGGAATACAGGTCTCAGAGTGAAACTGGTGAGAAAGTCATGCAGCATCACAACTTGCAATGCAGCTGCTGTGTTTAAGTTTCACTTTTGCGTAGAATAAGGAGCTAATGCCAGTTGTGAAGTTCCAAGGATTGGCTCTGCAGACAGGAACTGTTGAAGAGTTTATCATCATTGCTTTTCTAATATTATGTACACACAGGAGAAGAGACAGGATTTCTTTGTAAATAATTAGTATACTGTAACTCACACACAGTTTGAGGATGGAATTTTTAGAGATTAGATCATAGACACTGATCTATATCTTTTTTATGACAGCATTAAAAAAAAATCCATTTAAGATCCCACCAGTACATACTACCAAATTAAGTTTTCTGTAATAATCAGTATATTCGTCTGATATTAAGCATTTCAGTATCAATACTATAATTCTGCATTTGCAGTGTTTTAGTTGTACAAAAGACACCAGCTAATCAAATATCCTTCAAGAGGCAAAAAGCAGTTCTATAACATAACAGCCTGGGTAGTAGTGTCTTTTATAGTAGTGTCTTTTCTTGTTGTCTCTTCATTTGGTACAATAATTTAATAGTTTCTCACCATCTTTCCCAATAATAACAAAAATTTCTTTGCTATAATTACTGGTTTATTGTGTCGTTAAACCATGAAAAAAAAAAAACAACCCAAAGCCAAATTAGACATTGCAGAGATTTCCAGCCTTACCATTTCTAAGTCCAAGTAGACAGCAAATCCAGTTTATGAAATCTGGGATGCGTCAGAAATGTGTGCCATTAAAAGAGACTTCTCTGCATCACTTTGTCTTTGTATTGCTTAGAAATATCACATGTGATGCACAAAGTTGAGCTCCATCCCTCTGCTGCCAATTCCCCCTGACTGGGATGGGGAAAAAATGGAAGTAGCAGCATCTACAAGGGTGTGCCTCTGCCACTTTTATCTCTGAATCACCACTTTCTTCCTTCAGTTCAACTACCCAATTATAGCAGAATAATTTTGTACACTTTGTGCAAAACTGAAAAGATTTTCTGTCTCTCATTTGCATGTCTTTTGGCCACTTTTTTAAGCTCATAAAGTTAGAACAGTATCATAGTTTTGAGCTTCTCAGCAGTAAGGAAAAAGAGCATAATATGGTCTCTGTTGGGAGAGCAAGGATGTAGAGGGAATAGAAGCAGCAAAATGTACAATAATTGCTTTAGGGCTTTATCTTTCTGGCTTTGCTGTGAAAAGACCTCATACAAACAAAGTGATTAGCTCATGTTACAGATCATTCCTAAAAAAAACTCAGAACTTCTCCAGCAACAGCTCACTTGAGATAGGGTTGCTTTTGGAGACATTTATTGTTCATGCATCACAAGTCCTCCACAAGTAGCAAAGGCAAAAAAAGAAAGTACATGCAAGCACTTCTTGTCCTTTCACAGTAAAACTAAACTGATGGCTTGCACTGAGCTCTACATAAGCCAGCTACAGGACACCCACAGCTGCAGCAACAACAGAAAGATGTGTTCCAAGCTGGTAACAGCTGTGGGAAAATCCATCTAGCAGAGGCTGAAATTTCATTCTTGCACAGCAAAGGAAGGCAAAGGAAAAGTTCCACTCAATTGTCACTTCTAAGCCAATACAGAGGCAACTGTTCTTACCAGGTTCACATTTAGAACAGATGTTGAAGACAAAGCTCATACAGCAGCATGGATAACAGGCTTCAATTTTAATGCATCTAGAGTTTGATTTTATGTATTAGTGACATGAGATGCAGTACCACTAGCTGTAGAGCAGAAAAGGCTGAAATATTTCTCATAAAAATGTCAAACAAATAGAAATTGTTCAAGTGGCATTTGGTCCTCATTTTACTGGGTCTATGAAAACACAAGTTACTTGCAGGATTAATCAGCATAAGAAAAAAAAAAGAAAGGGTTTTTTATTGCTGGCTGGTAAATTTCTCTATCCCATTTAAACATAACCTATGTAGTTATTTCCTGAAATTCAAATTTATATGTTCCTTAAAAAAATCTGAGCAGCAAAATCTTGATTTAATGTATGAATATATTGCTTTTTAATATAGGGCGGGGCAATGTGTTCTGCCAAGTCTTTTCTAAGACTGTGACCAGTGTATTTTCTGAAGAGACTGATGTGTTAAGAGTGTTGGATCAGTGTCCCTTATGAACCTTAGGAGTACAACTTACATCCAAGGGAAGTCAACACATCACCTCCACAACCCCTATATTCCATTCTGTGCAGTAAAAAGCCCTGGAGAAATAGTTATGACAGCAATTGGTTATGCTGCAAAATTTCATTTTGTCTTATTTAAATACTACTAGCGAAATTAAATACTTCCAAAGCTGGTTCATCACAGGTTTCTTCTTTATTTGGCGGCTTAGGAACTCTGAGGCATAAAAGCATCCTCTGTGAATCCATGAGAAGAAATTATCCACTGCCACCTCCTCAAAACAAAACAGCAGAAGCCAGAAAGACACGGTAACACCCAGAGGAAATCCTTACTTGGAACCACTTCCTGTTCAAACAGTATTTGTTGTGGGCTACTGGCCCTTTTCTAGACTTTCATAACAGAGCATGAGGTGTTTGGTAAATAAATCTTGCTTACTTTGAAGTATGCTCCCTTTATTGTGACTAGTACTCTGAAACCACATTGTAATTAAATATTTTAAAGGATATGTTGCAAAATTTTAAAATGTATTTTAATACAATGTACTTATAAGCATTAGCAATTACAAAAGAAATGTAAACTATTCTGCATATGTTACAATGACAGAGAAATTATTTTGCTCACTGAAAGAGAAACTAAGAAAAACCACTTTTTCCTCTTTCCATTTAAACTTTTCTCTCTGCTAGGACAAGCAGTATCACAACAGAAGCATTTAATGGCATTATTAACTCAACCACCTAAAACCAGAACCTATATTAATTACTTTCATTATGGTTAATTGAACATAATCATCTAACCTAACAATTCCTTGTACACTAATTAATAAAACAGCATGTCTTCTGGATCAGAAATGTATTAATTGATTTCCTTCCATAGTAAGATATTTAGGGGACAGGATTCATAACTTCCACAATTACTATGTTTGGACAGACTAAACTTTTGTAATCATAGTGACTCTTAAGGGCAATAAATTTCCTCGGTGGAATTGAAATTTCATGTAAATTTTCATAGGGGATTTTTTCTCTTTGGTGACATTTGAAGAGAAAGATATGACTCAGCAAGGTCATTTCCATAAAAACACTGCAAGGACTTACAAAAACTCTAAAAACTGTCATCTGTATTATAAGTAACTTTCTATAATGCTATATTTTAATGTAATGGTGTTCAAGTATATAATGTCATCTCCTTAAGAAGATAAAGAGTAAAACACTTATTTGATAAGCTTGATCAGATTAAACATCCCCAAATAAAACCAATAAATTTTTTTTTCTTCCAACAGGAAGCTCATGTTTTCTCATGAATTGTTCTGAGGTGTCTCTCATCTCTTCCTCTGCTAAGCATAAGCCAGGCTTAATTCCTCCACCTTGCTCTTGAGAAACCTGATTATTGTCAGCAGATACTTCACCCATTATTACCTTTTCTGAAGGACACAGCTGAACAAAATCAAGAAACACTTTCATCCTGATATTGTACAGTCAGGATTATCCTCTGCTAGAGGAAACTAATATAAAGATGACCCTCAGCCTGGGAAGTCATCCTAAAAACTAAACAATGGACATCTCTAAGGCAGAATTACTGTCTAACCCTATTATTAAAACTATTATAATGCCTAATAACTAAAGAAGCAATAGGCCAGAAAGAGAAAGCTCTAACCACTTTGTCATTTTGTAGTTATGTAGGTTTGCATCCTAAAGCATGCATTTCATTTCATATTGAATAAATAATTTCAGTCATATTAATAAGTAATCCTTGAAGAACAAAATTAAGGAAACAGACCTATACTTCATAATCAGGACACTTCCCTGGGAAGGGAGAGCAACGTGTGTTTGGCCCAATTAATCTTTGATGTTGCTCTGCTGTTCATAACAAAATTAAATTCAAGAGCTAGGAAATACCGCAGACTAACTCAGCAAAATAGTTTAGAAGGCAAAAAGTTAAAAACAAACAAACAAACAATGGCAAACTCCCTTCCTGAAGAAACTGGCACCTTGATTTCACATCCTGCAAAAGCATACTAACCAGTGAGCTAGATTTGGTGAATTAAGCAGGGGAAAGCGTGGAAAAGAAGAAGGGGAGCACATGCTTGCATTCCTAAATCTCTCAATCTACTTAAGACACAAAACAAAGTGAGAAAAAATCAGACTATACATCAATATCCAGAAAAAAACTGTGTTTTGTCAGTCACAAGATGAAAGTGCATCCCTCTGAGGAACGGGGAAAGGGATCTAAATTTTAGCTTTACAGGACTTTAAAGACCCTTTCCCACAGTTAGCATTTCCCTCTGATTCAGCAATAGCTGGTCAGCATCACATGAACTGACTCAGTACTGCAGGCAAAGATGTCCAGTTCTCCACCTACATCATACTGGAAGTTTAGATCCAATTCCAGGTCTCCCAGTGGAAACTGACTGCCTAAACCAGCAGCTATTCACCATGGATTGGAGCAACCTTTCCACATCTACTATTGCCCCTTGAAATTATTCGGCAACTTTGTGAACAGGATTTGTTTTTGAGCGACTCGTTTGAGGGACACTTTTTCTGTGCATAATGATCAAACACCCTTTTGTTTCAGCACATGCACTGCATGATATACATTCTTTCCCTGGAAAGTTAGACAAGCTAAACATTTGAAAGGATAAATAAATCTACCTGGTTTCATAAAAACATATTAGTAGAAAATGGTAGGATCAGTCATGGCAGAGGCAGAGTGGTTGTGTTTCTCAGCTCTCAATTAATTTAACCAAATTACACATCCTTTGAAGACTTTCTTTTTAACTTCCTCCCTTAATAAGAGTAACTGAGCAAGAGTTACATTTTATTCACACCAGATAATTAAAACTTTTGGTATTGGAATAATTTTTAAAAACTCATGAGTTCTAACATCATTTGAGTTCCAACAACACATTTTAATTGCACACACTTCTGAATTGCTACATTAATATGCTACATTCTACTTGAGGAAGAAAAAAAAAAAAAAAAAAAACAACATTTTTCTCATGAATCTCCCTTCATTCTCCTTCTCCTTTCCTCCCTAAACCTGTTTCATTAAAAAAATCTTTTCCGGTCTCTCTCTTTGTGACCTTTGCCTCTTTGAACAAGTCAATGGTGGGGATCATCTTCCCAAACTTCACCTAGGCTGTCCACAAGAATCTTTGAACTGTTTACTAAATACCTGCTCTTAAACACAGTAGAAACAGATAAAATACAACACAACTTTGATTCCCTCACCTGAATTTACAGAGAGCACGCTTGTGTGAACACCCATGCTTGCCTCTTGTGAACTCATCTACATAAACTTGATTTCAAACCAGCCATAAATGACCCTCCTTCCCCTCCTCCCTCTCCTCAACACACAATGTTTGTGAGTTTTTGACCAAGACACAATTTCAATATCCTACTGTTTGAGCTAAAAGTCTTGCAGAGACAGCATATCAATTTTCAGGCTATACCAGATCCAAATTACCTATTCTAAACCCTGATCCCTATTTTGGATTCTAATCCCATTTTCTTAGTCTCTAATTAGCAATATTACTTTAGTTCCTTATTAATAACTAATGCCACAACCTAAATTATCATCATTTCAATAAAATAATCTTTGAAATCCAATAACACAAACAAGGTAAAAGATTTCCTAGCTGTAGACAGGTATGCCATAGCATGCAATTTTCAATTTCATAGGCATAAACAGATCAAGTTTCACTAGCCTATTATTAAGTAAGTGATTATAGTAATTAATGAATTAAGCAATATTAAAAAAAAAATAATAGTTTATAAGTAGTATACATGAATCACTGGTTCCAGAGCTCCCAGCCTTTCCCAGGGAGCATGCTGCAAGTCACACCCAGACCCAGGGTCTGTTCTGTCTTGCTTTTGCATCTCAAACCCTCGAGGCTGTTATCTTTTGACACTCATAACTGCACAACATCACACAATCTGCAGCCTTACACACCATGAATAGAACAAATTTTTTCTGCAAGGGATTCCAATGTAATTTTGGTTTTGTTAAAAGCATTAAATCCTGTTAACAAACCTCACCTGATGCACTGAGTCTCAGTGGTGCAACAGGATTTCTTTATAAGGAATTTTAGGAGGAATCCAAGGCTGGAGGGACATTCCTGTCCCAAAAATATTGAACATCTTTGCAATTCCAGCAATTCTGTGTCAATGGGAATTACTTATTTTCAAGCACAGCACTGTCTTCCTTCAAAAGAAGTTAGAACGGAAAAAAAACAGACTTTTAAATTTTAATTTATTTAGAGATGTCTGTGGAAATCAAAGCTACCAGACAGATTTGAGAATGGCGTGGGTTGCATTTGTGGTGGAGATGAACAGAATTGGGATATGTTGAAACTAGCTTAGTTGGTTCCAAATGTAAACACAAGATATGTTTATGGTATGCACTCTGAAACGAAAGAAAAATTTCACTTAGTGCTGAGAAGCTGAGGCTGGAAAAACTACTTTCCTAGCATTGTTCCTCAGAAGTCCAGAGGAAAATTTCTAAATATAACCCGAATCAGAGTTGATTCCTGCCCCCACACTCCCCCTTCCTCAAACAAACAAATCATTGTCAAGGCATGACTTGCCTTATTTAACAGCCCTGTTTAGAAGACAATTGCTGCAAGATTTGGCATCATTAATTTTTCCGGAGCAGTCTGTCAGCATGTGAGCCAGTACAAATGTGGAACTCATGTATGTGTGTTACACAGTACAGAGCTTGCCTTTAGCAGTTCTCCATTTCTGACAAGCAGGAAAATAATTATCAAACTACTTGATGCACCAGCCTGAGGCAATAGCAACTAGCTACCCAATTTAAATTTTGCTGGTTTTGCCAATATGTAATTGGTTAGTATTTTATTTTTTAAATTGCCAGGTTTTTTCTCTTCTCTATCAGACTTCCCTTTATGTAACAAAACATCATCAAAGGAACAAAAAAATAATTGAGAGTTCCAGATTTTTTTTTCTCTCTAGGAAAAAAAAGAAAAATCACAGAATCATGGAATAGTTTGGGTTGAAAGGGACCTTAAAGATCTTCTAGTTTCAACCCTACCATCATAGACAGGTATACCTTCCACTAGAACAAGTTGCTGAAAATCCTGTCCAGCTAGCCCTTGAATATTTACAGGGATGAAACTTTTCTGGGTCTTACTTACCCTTATAGTAAGGAATTTCTTCATTAAATGTGAAAAAATATTATTCTTTAATGAACCTCAATTAAAGAAAAAAAAGTCTGTGGATTCAAAACTATGCTCTAAACCCAGATGTAATTTTTGTCTATCATCTCTCTCCAACTGTGAAACTGTTTTTTCACAGTTGTTTGTTTCTTAAACAGAAACTGGATCATAGCTTTACAGTTTATTGCTGTCTCTCTCTGAACCTATTGCTGATGTACTAGATCCTTTTCAAATCAGCAGGAGCCAGTGCTACATATGGTATCCAATGAAATGCAGACAAAGCTGGGATTAATATATGATGTACTCTTTTGTTGTTTGTTTGTTTCCCACCAACCCCTAATATTCTGCTTTCTTTTTTGTTTATTGCTGGCCTGAGATTTCCATGAAAGTATTTATCATAAACTCCAAGATCTACTCCTTAGTGATAATGAGGCTTCAACCTCACCAACAGAATAAACATCAGAGCAAGGACAGCAGCAGAGCAGCAGGAGAGAAACCTTTAAAGATACTTTGAGAGCTGTACTTGAGAGATACTTTGAGAGCTGTATCCCAGGCTTTTTAGTTTAGGAAATCTTACATTAAGAATTCAGAATATATTTTCATTTTCCATGAATGAAAGCATCTTTAAACAACTAGCAGTGAAAAAATACAAGAGTAATGAAGCAAGTTAACAAAGATAAATAAGGAAACAACATCAAGAATGACTAGTGAAGGGTAGAATGGTTCAGAAACCACTGAAAGCTAGTGGCTTCTGTGTTTCCCAAATCCCAAGCAAGTGTTACTTCTCATCTCTGCAACTAGCACCTGATCCTGAGGAACTACTGCTGAACCAGAGCTACTTCCAAACAATCCCTGCAACAGCTCTCTTATGCAAGAAAAGCTGAAACTGTGCCTCTAATACACTCCCTCTGTCCATGCACTGGGCTGCCATGTAAGCCAGCAAGATTCCCCAATTCTGGATAGTGATAGCGAGTGAATTGCTTCACCTGAGCTTTGAAGGCTCCTCTCAGCAGGATTTATGATCTCAGCACACCACCATGCTAAATTCAACGACATATCTGCCTATTCAGTTCCCTAGAGGGCAAGAAATGTGCTGAAGTCTGGTAGGTGGAGACCATAAAGACAGACCAGGGGGACATGTACATCTTTTTTTAAATAGGGACAGCTTGTTAGTGGACTGAGCAACTCCAGATGCTAGCCTCTGCTTGCCTTTTGCCTTTGGGCAAATAAGCAAGCATCTTTCCTGGATTAAATTAACTATAAACTCAGGGATGAGATAAAGAGTGACTTGTCTCCTCTCCTTCAATGGTGGCTAAGCTACCAAAGAACTGTCTAGCATGAGAGTAGCAGCACACATACCAGAACAAGTTACTTGTTATAAGATGCTGTTAACACTCCAGAAAATCTTACTTGGTGATAAACCACTTAGAAGAGTGCAGAGAAATTGCTGATCTAACTTTTACTGTTTGAAAAAGATTACTTACATTACAGGAGCAGGCATCTTGCAGTCAGTGTTGAACAGCCAAATAACATCGCCGAGAAAATAGCACACATTTGATACTTGTAATGCTTTCTTCTGTGAAAGGCAGATAATCTTCTTCCAGTCCTTTCCAGGGGCACAGAGTAACAGGAGTACTGTTGAAGAAATTACATAGCTAAAAGCATTAAGAGACTACACTTGCTCTTTTGGTGGCACACAATGCAGGACTGTTCTCAGGTCAGAGTCTATTCTGGTGCAACATCTTTCATCTTTACAGTAGAAACTGCTGAGTCAGGAGGATGATGTATGAAGAGAGACCTCATAAATTCACTGAGCAACAAACAGAACCAATAAAGCTTTCAGGAGAATACTGCAATGGAAAACTATAATATTTTTTTCCCTATGAACAGAAGACAGGCTGTACTTACCATCAGATCAACTACCTGCATCAAAATCTGATGGATCAAAGTTGACAACAGTGACTAAATACTCTGTTCAAGTGTTATCTGTGCAAGAATTGGCTTGATTTGTCACTTTATAAAGTCTGGAAACCATTGAAGTTGATAAATGGTTGCCCACCAATAAAGATCGTCATTTAATTTCTAGGCTTGCCCCAGTAAATGCCAACTTTTTCTTAATCTCTGAAGCACTTTCTCAAAATGTAAAGTATGCTAACTAATTCAGGACTTTCAAAATTACCATTTTATCTAAATTCACTATATAAGACACTTGACAGGTGTTTGGAAGAAAAATTAACACAAACAAATCCTGAGGGGTGGAGGAGTGGGCAGCATGCACAGGAGGGAAGTTCAAGAAGACTTGAAGACTATCTTACCAATAAATTCTCAGCTGAATATTTCCAGAAAATGGCATGGGTGTATCCAAAACTTGACACAAAAACAAGCATGTAACACATGAGCTTTATCTGATGTGTTCATTTTTCTTGGACTTTCGAGAGAAGATGACAGACAAGATTATCCTCCTTTCAGGTCATTGACAGATTCTAGGATAAACAATACAGGAAGCTGGAAATCCTTATCTGAAAAGAAACTAGTATTATTATTAATAAAGAAGGACCTAAAGCAGCATGCAGGTCTTGGTATTGTATTTCATGGTCATTTAGCCAGGTGGAAATCCATGCTCAGTTAATGGAACTACAAATCCTTTTGTGCTAAGGAAGCATAAAACATGAGGCAGTTTCATGTTTTCTGGAGCATGGGGTAATTCAGCTCGCATACTTTGCTATTGCTTCGTCACCAAACCAGTATAAAAACTGGTTATTTCCACTGTGGCAAACGATCAAGCACAGATACTGATTCAGTCCCACATCACACTTGGTAAGGTTGACAGATTCAGAAGGGGGAAAATCTGTAACTGCTTATTTGGCCAGATTGTCATGAAATGATGTGGGCATTTGCTGCACAGCAGGGGATGGCTTTTACTAGACAGGAGCTCAGCAGACAGGAAAGCTGTGTTTTGAAACTTGCAGACCTTGAGTTTCAATCCTGTTTTCTAGTGCAGGTCATATTGAGACAGACCTCTCTTTGTAACTTGTTTCACACTGTTGGAACTGCTACTGCAAGTCTATTTGCTCACATACATTATTAATTTCAGCTTCTTGTGTCATCACCCTTCTAACCTTCAGTCCAGCTATTTGAATTTCATTAGGCTATAACTAGAGCCAGTTGAAATTTGGGGCTGAAAACAGAAAAATTGCAAAAATTCTCTTACCTCATTATTAAAGATTTATATTACAGCAGAAAAGATAAAGTTTACAAACTTCGTGATTTTAAATGGGGAATAAAACGTTCTTCTCTGGTGAGGACAAAATGAAGCAGTCCTAAAATGCCATTTTTTGCTTAATATTATTTTAGAAGACTGCAAAACTTGGTCAATTCCCTGAGAAGGTTACAGTTGCAAAGAAATGTAGTTTTCCCAATGCAAAAGCATTTCTTTTGGGTCCTCTTCCAAAAGCAAGAATCCACAGTAACATAAGGATTTTCAAGAAATACAAGAGAGGAAGTGCATATGGATTTCCAGTCTTGGCAACTATTCCTCATTCTCTTCTTCTCTCAAGAAGCCTGAGACATGAGTGATCAGAGATACTCTACCACGTGCAGTAGCAGAACATACAGCATTTCCTCCAAAGAAGAAAAGGTATGACTATTGTTTTGTGAGGGTTTTTTTACATTTTAAAACAATGCCTCGGCCATTGGCCAAAAAATAAAAAACCTTCATAAAAGAGGCTTACCTTAAGGTTAGCATTTGAGAATTTCTTTTAATGTTAAATAGTTTTTGCGCATAGGTTTGGTGGTTCCATACCCACATCCACACAAGTAACCAAGGTTCACAAAAGATTTTTTCTTTTTCCATACTTTCACCATCTGAAAGGTCCTTCTTTTGGACAGTAGAGAATTACAACATTTAAGTTTTTGACAAACATCTCTGAATATTGCAAAACCAGGAGTTGTTAGTCTTTCTGTTAATTCTAATTTCTCTTTATATACAGTTGTAATGATTACTACAGTAATTCTCCTGCAGTTTTCTTAGCTGGCTTTCCCTTTTCTTCCATTCCCATCCATATACTCTCTGGTACACTAGCTGTCCTTGACATTTCCTTATTAGGTTTACAAATAATCATTAATTTGTTTTATGTTCTGCCTCCTGTTTCAGTGATGTATAGGCATGTCACTACCTTTCTATAGTGTATTCATTATTTTTCTTCAAAAACAGCTCACTACTTCTCACACAGGGTTCAAGACAATTTGCATTGTACACACGTAATGGTATATACTGATCATTGCACCTTCACTGAAGTGTGTGCTATCTATTCTTTAGCTTTCATAATAAATGAACTTGTGATCTGAAGTCTCTTTCACTGTTTGATTGTTCTTTCCCTTGGCCTGTTTGAAAGGCATAGTCCTGTAGGCAACAGAATACTAAACTTGAGAATACTCAGGCTTGTTTGATTCTCCTCTTTTTGTCCCAGGCCTTTTGATTGCACCTTCTCCATGGTCTTCCCACCACTGTGGAAGCAATACATACATAAAATATGGATTTGTGCAAGGTGGGGTTTTTTTGGTGTGGGGGATGTGAGTTAGTGATCACCAGACTTGAGACTCTTGTGTGCCAAGAAGCTAGCCTGGGAAGACTTGCTTAAAGACTCAGCAATCTGCTGTGGCTGGCTTGATCGACATTTACTGGCAAATAATCTGAATTTGAAGCCCTCAAAGAAAAAAATTATTCTTTCTGTTATGTTCCCCCNACTACCGTTTTAAATTTGGTGAAAGTATATTTTTAATTAAAAAGTTAAAACCACATCACACCAGTTCAAAGTTTCACTCTCATTTCTTATATTTAGATGCTATATTTTAAAAGTTAACAGCATTTTAATAGCCAAATTAAGAGATAACTATGTTTTCTTTAAGGTTTCTATTATAAAGAGAAACTGAGAGACCAAGATAGAAGGCAGTTCATCTCTCAGTGATTTTAAAACAGCAGAAGACAGATGACCTCAAGAAAGGCACTTTAAAAAGAAAAGAATTAGAGCAAGATTAATCTGATTTATAGTGGAGAACCAGTATTTTGTGTCCTGCCTTAAAGAAAACATTAACAAAAATCAGTTGTCATGGGGATTACATTTTTTCCTCATGCACTCAAAACTAATATTGAAAAAGTGATGTGCTTTGTTATGTTATAAACAAAGTCAGATTTCAAATTCAACCAAAGAAGTTACCTGTCCTACACTCCTAGCTGTGCATTTACCTGATCCATGCTGAGCATCTTATTTTTCTTTATACTACTTTTCAAGACAGCGTCCTTTATTTTGCTCTGGACCTTATGTCAACACCTGCATATGTGCAAACCAAGTGTGAAACACAATCATGTCAGCAGTGATGGTATTTCCCACCCACTCTGAGAAAAGAATTATGCTGTGTTTAAGGCTGTTGGGCAATCTGCTCTAGAGTGTCTTGTAGCAGCCTTTTCCAAAACAATCCAATTAAATTAAGTCCTGTGCAATTCTCCATGTAATGTTCTGAAACTATAATGTCAAAATTAGGCACCTTAGAGTTGAATGAGATTTATTTTTATGTGTGTTTCAATTGTTGACACAGTTGAGATGAATTAAGTGCTATCTTCCTTTCTTCTCAAGTGCTGAAAAAGGTTAGTTATTGCAGTTTCTTGGAAGTAATATCTTACAGTGACAGATTCCTTTTTCCCCTTGTATACTGTATTTGTACAAATGACAACAAGAACATGCAGCAGCATGTAGGATATTCTCAGCATTTTATTAAACATATTTGCAATATGTTTGTCAGCATTTTTCTAATAAGTCTCTGTATTCAGGAGCCCATAACTCTACTGAAATTTCAGTCTCAACTGGAACTTCCCAAACAGATCCTCCACTCAACTAATCTTTCTCAAGTGAGCACAAAAAAAAAAAAAGCCATCAGATAGGAACACATATGCATACCTTAGTACAGAAATGACACTACAACTGAAAAAAAACAATACTTATTTTATTAGTTCCTACACCAATGGGAACTCCATAAGCTATAGAATTGGAAATTGTTTCTCAAGAAAAAATAAAAACTACAAAGAAGGAATACTTCACCCTTCCTGAAAGAGGAAGTTATTAGTGTAAGCTTTAAGAGAAGAATAGAAGACTTTTTTGAAAGGTAAATTATCATATATCCATTCCTTTCTTTGAGTTAGCTGGCTCACAATTATCTGTACCTATGCTAATAGTGGGAATGTCTGAAATAAATTACATGCAAGTAAGATATAATCAAGAATTATGTAGGTATATTCAAAGAAAATTTGAACTAAAGCTTAAAAGTCAGAGTCAACCCACAAAAGATTCATAAGCAGGAAAAAAAATAGGTTTTTCTATAGATGCAAGAAAGTGATTTACAAATCCAAAATACAGTAGTGCCATGCATTAACAGAATTAAAACCTGTTGTTCAGTAGGAGTAACACAAAAAAGGAAATAGCAGTCAACACATAACAAGTTTCTGCTGCTTTAATGCAGTAAAACTTGAGTGTCACAATGCAGCCAGTGTCAAAAACCAAATGACTGAGCTGCCCCACAGCATTTCCATGGAATCAAAGTCTATTAACTGCCTGCACATCAAAATTCCTTTGCAAAAACCACTTTAAATCTCAAGGCTAGAGACACACTCTCAAATGAAGTACATCATCAAGTACCAAATAATTTAAAAGGTCATGAAGAAAGTTATGCTTGAGTAGTGTTGTAACAAATAAGCAAACCAAACAAGCAATAGCTCAACCCCTTCCAGTTTCTGCCTCACTTAGCACCATCCCTCCCTTCTTCACACTGGGGTTTGAAACCTCAGATAATAAAAGCTGTCATGTGTTTATTAAGGTCATGAACATACAATACCTGAATGATCTTAATATCCTTGCTACAACTCCTGAACCACATAAACCAGCCACACCTGGCATTTTAAGAGCATCAATAGTGCATATTTTATAACACATGTATAACTTTGACAGTGGCGATATTTGCATCCTTCCTAAGTGTTTTAGAGTGGGGAAAAAAGTGGCATTCAAAGCTCTTCCATATTAATTTGCTTGCATCATATCTTACTGAAGATGACCTCAAAGATTATACACGTATCAGAATTCTCTAAGCATAACCTATAGCAGCACTGAGAATCTAATTCAGACAGGCTTTCATGCATGACTAACATTAATCAACTTATAAATCTTGATGTATAACTTCAGCTTAAGAAAAATACAGTAATTTAATCAGTGTTGTACACTGTGGTTCTATTTTGCTCATCACTACCCATAATACTGTATCATTAAGCTCATTTAATTCCACATAAAGCAGTCAAGCAGTGAACGCTAAAGCCTTCCTCAGACATCATTTAACCCAGCAAGCCTCAGGCACCACTGGAAAAAGCCTGCAATTCGAGAATGGGGATAAATCAAATCATAACATGAGTTTGGAAATATTTTATGTCTCAATGACCAAATGCAACAAGATTGTATTAGTAACAAAATCCTGACATTGATAATACTAATTATTCATAGCAAGACATACTCCAAAAGAGGACTGTGATATTCTGAGGTATATATTAGGATGTTAAATACATAAATCCAAGATAAATACAGGCTAATTTACTACTCCATTACCCTCTTTAAGTTCCAGAGCAAAATGTGGATGCAAGACTGGAAAACACCCCAACATGGGGAAGCCTTTCTCAATCACTCTTCCCTTCTGAAGTGATCAAAGAGGAATCTGTCAGTCACAGCAGGATGTATAAACAATGTTTACTTCTCTGTCCTTCACAAGTCAATCTTCTGTCCTCAGTCAAAAACAGTGCAATAGGGAGATTAAAAAAACCAACCTGTTACGCATCCACAGGTGGGTTTTTTTAGGTTTCCACGACCCCTGAGGGTTTATCTCTCAAAATGTGAAATGAAAACTGCAGCATCCCCCCTCTTTGTAATAAGAAAACTGATGAGCAAATCCTTATTTTCCTTTTTATGCTCAGAGTTACAGATGACCATTCTCCCACAGCAACAGAATCCCATTAAAACCAAACCCTCCATTGTCTGGCAATGATACAGGAGAGTGTAATTCTTCTCTGAAAACAGCCTATCAATTGTCACTGGGCAGTGACAGTGGAGAAAATGCTGTCCTGTGGAGACCTGAGTCATCGGCCTGAATTTCTGCAACATTCTTGCATTAGGCATTTGCCTGCTGAGCAGTTATTTGCCAACACAGCAAGAGATAAACATGTTAGCCATGAGAACAGAAGGGGAGGGGGGAACCAACAAAAAAAGCTAAAAAATAGTGAGGAAACAGTATAAAATTTTGTAAATATGTGAAACAATAAGTAGGAATAATCCTCACCCCAGGACTCATAAAGCACAAAAGGTTTTGTAACATGCTCCTTCTACGGACTTCTCTGAGAACTGAGTATCTGCTCATAGACCTCAGAATTTATCCCTCTATTTCCACATGCTTTTTGACCCAGCAAATTTCTGTTTGTTGTTTTCTTTCAGCTCCAAGTACCAGGCTATAAAACCCTGAATGAGCTGTTCAGACCACCAACTAAACTGAACAATTTCATATCAACTGAACTCAATTATTCTGTTTTAATTAACCACAAAAAGATCTAACCCCTTAGAAATTAACAGTTCTTTCATCTTCCAAGCATGTAACAGAGTACAAACATCAATAAATTCTAAAATGCCAGTTAAAATTGAAACTTCCCAGATGTTTTATTATTTCAATATGTGTAGATGCCTGTTGGAATAATCAGCATTCAATAACTCCCCCCCCAGCCACACCACTTCATTAATAGCAAAGCCATTGATGCAGTAAATAAAATGGGCCACAATGGCACAAAAAAACCCACTTCCAAAACCCCGTGGATCAAGTGATATCAAAGAAGTGTTGTCAAGGAGAAAAGAAAGAGACCACATGGGAAGAAACTATTTGGGATAAAAATAAGTGGATTATTTTGAATTTCGGAAAAGTTTAAGAAGGAAGGTGCTACAAAAGCCTACACACTGGTTTGTCAAACCCTTTTTTCTTTTTTTTCCCTTTTGTAGTAATTTTCTACAGTGCTGTCTCAGGTGTGACTGTTTAGACCACGCAGCCTGACCAAGCCAGCAGAGGCTGTGGGCATGTTGGCATTATGCCATAGACTTCAGATTTTATGCTAAATTATATGTACAATTATGCAATCGCCTTTTTAAGTCATGGAATGTAAAATATACCAAGGGAAATACAGGTTGGATATTAGGAAAAGGTTTTTTATGGAAAGAGTGATAAAGTACTGTAATGGTCTGCCCTGGGAGGTGGTACAGTCACCATCCTTGGATGTGTTTAAAAAAAGATTGGATGTGGCACTCAGTGCCATGGTTTAGGTGTTGGGGCATGGCTTAGACTTGATGATCTCTTCCAACCTTGTGATTCTGTGATATAGTTCCATGGAGAAGCTACCATCAAGAAGTATAATCCAATTTTTCTTTTGTGAGAGAAATCTAATTATACGTTCAAATCTCCAAACATTTGAACTGCAATTTAAAAGAAAAATAGGTGAATTGAAAGCAAAGATAATAAAAATTAAACAGTTGTGAGTGCCTGTAATATGGCTAGACAATATCTGTTTTACTCAAATCATACACATTTTTAAAAAATCTCTCTTCACAGATTAATGTTTTCCTTGCTCAACAAGAAGGAATGATCCAGTTCACTAAAGAAATATCTAAAGGGAGCTTAAAAAATATTATATCAGCCTCCAACTTAATTGAAACTTGTAGAGTCAGTGAAAGGTAGAGGGAGGAGATAGACACAATACTGAGGATGTCATTTTATTCAGTTTCATGCAATCAGTGTGAGCCATCACTCAAAACGTGTAAAGAGTCTTCATGGACTCAAAAGACAAATATTGAACCTGTGGAGAGATTAATACCATTCACAAAACTATGCTCTTATCAGATAATGGAAGTGTCTTCAAATTCATTCTCCTCTAAAAAAAAAACCCCAATTGCTATTTGCCATTGACGAAAAGAGAGCCGAAATTCATTCTTACTCCTAAATTCACCTCTACTTAGTGACTATATTTATTTGAAGTAGAGGTGAACAAACACACCCACGGAAAAACACTGAAAAATGTAGATTTCAACTCTAAATCCACTGTCAAAATTATAAACCTTCCAACTAAAAATGTCCTACGCTGTGGTATTTGCAGATATCTGCACTTTGTCTTCATGGTGTCTCTGTCAAACTCAGCTTTCATAAACTCTGCAAATTAGTTCTGAATTATTGTTGAAACAACTCCACCACAATTTAGAGTTTAGCAAGTCTCTTAAACAGCTTACAGATACGCATAACTAATCTATAATTTTATATTCTAAATCTGTGATCTTGTTATGAGGACACACAACTGCACTACAAAGAAATCACGATTCAGATGACCACAATTTCTCTCACCTCTCTTCCATAATGTGAAGGATAAAAAATTATTTCACCTGCAAACCTTTCTTGAAATGTTTTGGTTTATTTTTTTCTATTTTTTATTTTTAAAATCTCAAAGCTCAGCCTTTTAAGGCATGCTATCTGAAGAAAATGTTCATGTCAGATTTCATGTGAGTTTCTAGTCTTCACTGTATGGGAAGATACCTGATGATATCAGCCATATATTAAAAAGAAAAATACAGACATTATTATATTTTTTAAAAGCTGTACTTTAAAGCTTCTTCCCCTCTTTATTACTTTTCATAGAACAGTTTCATCTCATTACATGCCTAATAAGGAAGGACTAACGTGATGCCTTTCAGTAACTCCTGCTCTTTTTATTTTTTCAAGAGAATTTGACTGCACATGTTCCTTCCTTGTGTGACTTAATGACAGGCTAGTCTAATAAAGTGAGAATGAAGATCCTGTCCTCTTTGACAAGACCAAACTCAAGGCCTTGAGTGGAGAAACCTGTTCATACAACGCTTCCTGGTGAGCAAGTAGGGACAGAAGGATTTTAGGCCCAGAGAGACTTGTAGAGAAAATACTCTTTGCAAATTAATTCTGATTCCCTAACAGCTTGAAAGGACTCAAATATAAGGAAAGTAGTTTGAATTTTACTCCTGAAAAAATACATTTGCTACTTCTATGTTATATGACAACACAGTAATTAACACATCTAATATAGGGACATAACTGGTCATCACCCAGCCATGAAAGGAGTTTTCAGAATTAAGAACTGTTTCAAAGGACAACTTTTTTTGCTGGAAAATGCTAACAAGTTGATTGCATTAAAGGCATTACTAAAAATGTCACTGACTTTGAGAGAATGAATGCAAAAGTGGAGGTACCTCTAGAAGAAAAATAATATAATGTGCTGATGAATCACATATGCAGTACAGAGGTCTTCCTCAGTGTCATTCTAGGTCAGTTTTCTTCATTAGAAATTGCTTTTCTACTCTTTCTAAACTTAGTACAAAAACCAACCCAAAAAAGATAACCTAAAGAAGACTTGATCAGTAACTTGCTTATTTTTCAAGTGTAGGGAATTTCAGTTATAGCCTGTGTCAAAAAAAAACAAAAACAAAAACAAAAAGAACAAAATAAAAACTATGAAAGGACTTAAAAAAACCCAGAAGCCAAAGCCCCAAAACTCCAACATACTTATATTAACATTAGGCCATTAATTAGTGGAAGACACAAGCAAAATCTACTACAAATATACCCCCAGCAAGATTGGCTGGACTAGAAAGCTAAAACATAAGGTGCATAGCAGTAACTCAACAACACAAATACTCAGTGTTTGATACTGGTAATGAGTGCCTTCACCACATTAAACTGAGCACATCAGACAGGTTGTATATTGGGATTCTGCAAAAAAACACAGCTGTGAAGCTGTGTTTCCTTAAACTGAAATCCATGTTTTCTATTTCTTAAAAATTTGATATCAAATTTAATATAGTAAGCATCTCCTTCCTTTAGTAAGGCTTCACAAAACATTTTCAATATCTCGTACTTGAATAATCACATCAGGGCACACAAAGAACATGATGAACTGTGCTGTATTATTCAAACTATTTTCATGTAACAGTAAAATGTGTGAGCGAGTGAGGTGCTCAAAGAGTTAAGTCAAACAAATTTAACATGTATAAGTTGAGCTTCAAAGCACTAACCTCAGAAAAAAATGGGCTTAACAAGATTTAAAAACACCAGGTTTAGGGTCTGTGCAGCAGAATGTTTTTAAGTTGCAGTTATTTCCAAGTCAAAATCACCTCCATCTACATTTATTTCAGAAAAAGGGAAATATGTTTTGATTACTTGTTTTAACTCCAGCTGTAATCCTAAGCAACGCATTTTCTGATTTCTTGAGAGGGCAGCTATTTACAAGAAAGCAAGAGATTTTGCTTCTTTAATACATGTTTTCAGTTTGTGTACATTCATGAATTGCTTTTTATGCCTATTTGAAACACTACAAACTGCTTCAAAAGTATTAGAGATTCATGTAAAAAACCAAGCATTAACGCAAGATGATTTCTCCAAAGAGAACTCTGTAAAAGCAGGCCATTCATTTAAAACCAAAACCTCCTTTCTGGTGGAGTTAATAATAGAGCATGGACACAGAAAAAAGCATATGCTCAGTTTAACATACAAACAAATGTATTTTTTTAATATTAAATTTTAGTAGCTCCTCATTTCAGCCACATGTACATTCTACTTACTTATCTGATACTGTAGTGATTATTTTCTGGGATTTTACACTTTTTCTTTGAACAAGCTGATAAATTTCAAAACCTGGGAGGCAACAATATCACACAACTTGCCACAAAGTTTGAAGTTTGTGAAAAAATCAGTTCTACATCTGAAGTAGTACTATATAATGGATTACAGAAGAAAGGTTCATTAGATCTCTATCATGTGAAGACCTAATATTGAATCAGTAAGCACCTAGCTTGGAAGCAAAAACTATACAGTAATTAATGTTCTATAGTATGCATGCATTGATTTTTACATGGACTATATTTTAGCAGTAATAACATCTGGCACCAGACTACAAATCAATAGGAGCCACTATTGTGTTGTTGGTTTAAAAAAAAAAAAAATTAAGGAGAACAACCTTTTGTTTAACTGGCATAATCAGAGTTCCACACCTCAATTTTGTTATTGTAGTACCTGATACTATTCTTATCTTTTCATAAACAATGCAAGCAACACAATGTCAAATGAAGAAAAAAGCAAAATATAAACAACAAATGGAAAAGGGACTAAGTCTCCTTCATGTGAATATTCATGGAGATGTGTTTGCCATCACCTTTTAAACACCATGTTATGCTTTGCTTCCATTCACTGTTTTCTCTTAGAATTGTTAAGCAAGTTTCAGACTATATGAGAACACAAGGTGGGAAAGAAACTGCTCGGGTTTTCTGAAAATGTGATATTAAGAGTATATTAAGAATCAAAGAAAAAGAAAAATTAACTTTGAAAGTTCAGTATCTTGTTTCACTCTTGGAAGATCTCAAGGGAACAGGATGTGTAGCATCAGAGCCCAAATTCCATCTTGACCAGCTCTTTGGTGCAGACCCATGACACTGCACAAGATTCAGTGCAGTGAATTCCAATTCGCCCACAATATAGAGGAATAAGTTAAGGATCAGCTCCAAAAAAAGCTTTACTAGAGAAAGTGGCAGGCAAGTGATTCAGGATGGAGGCTACAGCGTCCAAAAAAGAAAGGCCTGTGTGTCTGGACCTGTGCAGTCATTTAATGAGCTTTCTTTCACAAACTCAAAAAAAAAAAAATTAGTTTTTAATTGTAACTTGACAGAACCCCATGAAAATGGCAGATGGAAAGAAAATCTTGCTTTAGTGAGAGTTTTAAGGTGTATAGAAATCCAAGGACAATTATGGTACATGTGAAGGTTATCTTGCCCTCTGTAAGAAGTTCTTTTACTTAGGACTTGAAGTCAGAACAACCTTCAGAACAGTATAGCCAGTATTACGGCATGCTAGAAATTATTATGGCAGACAAAAGAATACTCAATTAAGATTCACATTACTGATAACACAGCTCATTTTTAAAAGGAAAGCCTAATAAAAGAAAAATAATATTAATTTAAGAAGAAAAAAAAATCAGTGTATCAGTCTAATTTTTCTTTCTCCCTAGCACCTACAGTTCTTTTACTTCCAAGGCAATACCAATCCTGCTTCAGCTGCCTTTTTCTATTAGCTGTATACAGCCAAGAAAAGTTGGCATGGGTAACTTGAAATTCATTGTCATTAGCACACAGAATGAAGCTGATGGAAGCAATGTATTTTCCACTTTTTATACTGTGGTTAGCATTTCAGTATTTTTAAAATAAACAAAATAAATGGGATTATTATGCATGTTTATAGTATGAGGAAAATAATGTAAAAATTAAATTAGTGTAATAATCTTTAAGAGAAAGTATGCATGTAACCTCTATAAAGGTTCCTGCTAATCCACAGGAGACAAAGCATTATTTATTCTAGAATGTCTTTAGATTAGCCAGGTGGTTCTCTTACATACCAAAAGGTTGGAGTTTAAAGGCTATTACAGGCCTAGAGATCCTGTTTTGCTCAGCAGGTGTTACAAAAACACAATTCTGGGGGGAAGAAAAGAAAAAACAGAAAGAACAGCAACTCCTGTGATTTTACCTTATAATTCTTTTCTAAAATACACTGCTAATTTCAGAAATATTCAGCCAATATTTCCAGAGGGTTGTGATTTAACTATTTTATCATATAACAAGACTTAAGCCCAGAAAGTAGTAGTTTATTAAATCTAAATTAGGAAAAACTCCTCATTTGAAATTTTACCGTAGACTGAGGATTGAAAGCATTCAGCAACTCCAAGTATTTTATTTGCTATTTTTAGCCAGGAAAGTGTGTGATCTAGTGCAGCACCATTTGCTTTTTTAAATTGATTGCGCTGTCTTTTTGCTGGAAATAAATATACTATCCTAACACCATTTACATAAAAAATCTGGAATCCACACAGTGTCAAGCTGAAATGCAGAACAGCAAATCTGTGTTTGAGTGACCTTTATGTATAGTGTGCCCACAAAAACCTACTAACAAAATAAAGCTTTTTTCGTGGCTGTCAGGTTTCACCAACACAAGGTTGGAAAGGATAAATCAAGATACAGCAGAAAGAGTAGTATATGGTGAGGAAAATAAAACAAAACAACGCTCTTGAGAAGACAGGTTACTTAAAGAGAATCCAGCATTACACTCATTTGATCTGCTGGGTTTAGTATTCAGGTGATTGAGACACTGATGATTTACATTTCAAAGAAAAGAATGAAGCTTGCTGATGATCTTCCACAGAGTATGGTTGAGACTGCCTAATTCTGCATGACCCATATCCATGGTGTCAATGCAAGCACCTTCAGAGCCCACCCTTCCCAGCACTGTTCATGAAACTGAAGCCTTGTTTCTCTCACACCAAACACCCACATTTACCCATATAAAACTTGCTTCAAGCATAAAGGCAAACTGTTACAAGATTACAAGGTTTCTGGTATACCCCTTTGTGAGAGTAACAATAAATCTAGGACAACTACATCTAGGAAATAGATATAATGGCAGGTTGTTCACCTGCAGATGAATAAACAAAGTGAAGTGCTTCAACTAGCATCCATTTTTATTTCATTGATTTTACTTTTTTCCTGCAGGTGCTATTAATGCAATCAACCAACAGTCTTGTTGTTGATTTCTGTCCATGTTCATTTGAATTTGAATATATCTACAACACCAGATGTCAACATATCCCCTAACACTGTGTATCACTAAATTTCTCAGAGGAAAATTTTGCTGCCTAACTGCCAAATTTCCCTATCTTGAACCCTTTTTAGGGACACCCCCCACCCCTTCAGATAAGCTTAAGAAGACTTTTCTAATGGGCTCAAATTGTTGTTGTGTAAAGAGGTGATGTACACAAGAACAGCATTTGGCCATTCTCTTGTTAAATTTGAAGTTCATTGCAAAGTTGAGAAAGAAATTTGCTTTGGTTGAGTTTCCTGGCAAGTTTCTCCCTTGTTCACTGATAAAAAACAGATTACAAGAAATTAGGTCTGAAAGGGTTTTTTAGGAGAATAAACATATGTGAGATATTCTCTATAGAACCATGGTTGCTTCTGTCAGATATCATTGAACAGTTTGGGTTGGAAAGGACCTTAAAGATCATCTTGTCCCAAATCCCCTGCCATGGGTAGGCACACCTCTTATACCTATATATGAGGAAAAAGGATGGCATTAATTTATTTTCTCTCTCTGAAAGGCATCAATTTATAATCAACAATTCTTATCTGAAAAAAACTTTTTCTATACTCCTAGAAATAATGTATAAACATATATGAAAAAATAAGTAAACCAAAAGGACAACCTAGCTTTATTTCCTTCTTTGAAACTTAATATTTTCCAAAGAACATTTCTGAGATTTTTCCTGCCACTGACAGCAAAAGACCAGACTTCTATAACTTCACAGTCCTATTAAAGTAAATTGGGCACAACAGTTATATCTGTTTTCTCCACTGCAATTTTAAGTTCTAGTCCTAAAACAGAGTGCAAGTGGGGTGTCTTATCTTCTTCAATTCAAGAAGTCCCTCACAGTCAAAAATAGCCTTAGTGAACTTCATATCAACTTGATAGATAAAACAAGAGCATTTACATTCATCCTGCCTCTTTCTCCAAACTCAGCTGAAAAAACCTGCAGCTAAAAAAACCCCACTTGTGTCTGTCTAAAGGATCAAACTTGTCTGGAGGACTGCTTGAACACCATATTTGGTCATTATAGGTTAAAAAAATAAAATTAAAAGTTAACTTCTAAATGTTTTGATTCTTTGTGAGGACAGCAGAAACAATGTTCACTTCCCCACACACACATCTCTCCTCTTTTCTTTCACAAGAATATAATATTTTCTTCCACAGTCTGAAAATGACCTTTCATTTCAACAACTCTGTGGACTCCACTATTTGCCGAAACAAACAATTTCTTCTTGGCACAATAGCAACTATTTTAATATTCTCTCCAGACTTTCTCTTCCTTGCAATCCTAATAAATGCATTCAGGTTTACAATGAAGAGAGATTCTACCAGACAAATGGCAGCAAGGTTACAAGCATGAGCTGATGACCTTCTGAAAGCTTGTTTTCCAGAGCTGCCTGATGGGGTGAACATTCCAGTGATGTTATTCATTGAAATAGGAACTCCGAATATTCCCCTTTTCTGAGCAAAGCCATTTTATCTTGACAACATATCATCACTGGCTCTCTTCTTTACATCTCCTAGGACAGGAAAGAAAGGTGAACAATTTATCAATCATGAATCCATGATTTTAATGCAGATATTAACTGAAATCAAATTTTTATTGAACACATATTTTGAACACTATATACACATTCATATGCAGTAGCATCAAGGCACAAAGGCTAAATGTATCTGTCATCTGATCTGAACTGGGATAGAAATATAGCATTTTTTAACTACAGTTTAAAACACTGGTGACTTGTACTTCACAAATTCCTGATTTCTCTAAAACCTTTAAGCCATTTAACCATTAGAAAGCAGATAGCTTAACAGGATTTCCAGTTTTATAATTAATTTTACTTCAGCTTGCAAGAGTTAAAAAAGTGTTAGGTCACCCAGGTTCAGTTATTCTGAATACCAAACCTGTAATGATTTGTCTGCTTTCTTTCCAGGAAGAGCATTTATAAATTGGATTACACCCCACAGAGCTGTACACAAAGGTGTGCTTCCATGTTATAATCTCCTTCTTTTAGCAGAGAGATTTCACACCTAAGATACTCCCTGTGTGACAGAGATGGGCCCACCACTGTTATGTCCCACACTGAGAAAGCTGAGGCCATCTCTTCAGATGAATATGGGGTTTTCATCTGGATAATGCTGCAACCCAAACTCAAAAGCTACCTCATGAAACTTACTGTCTTTCTCTTTTCTGCCTGAAAAGCAGACAGGGTCAGTCCTTACCTTACATCCTGAAAGGGCACTTTCAATTTTCTGAGAAAGAGTCAGAAATTCAGCTTGCTTCAGCAGAGAGAATTGCAGGGTACAATCCCAAGCAAATTAATAACATACCAGGGCTACGGAAATAAGGTCACAGTGTCTTTGGCAGGTTTTTGAATAGGACACTCACAGTCAGTCTAGATTCTTATGCTAATACCCTCTTTGAAGGTACACTTTTTTCCATTGCAGTTAGTTAAAGTGGGTAAGAGAGGTGTGGAAAGCAAGCTTCATGTTTCTTTACCCACTTTAAGCTAGAAGTTTGGTTTTATAGAGTTTTTTTTATATACAGTTCCTTCCAGATCCTTGAAGGAAGATCAGCCTCGAGCTGAGGCAGTTTGGTCCCTTGCTGAGGTGAACTGCTCCGGGGCAGGGCTGTCCCACAGCAGGGCAGGGATGGGGGCACACAGGGGCTTCCCTGAGCAGGGGGAACACCAATTCCAGACCAGCCCACCCAGAGTGGCTGAAGCAGTGGGGAGAAGTGCACCATGTACCCTTCCCATGGTCAATGCCTGCACCCAGAGAGAGCTGCAGAAGAGAGAGGCTACAAAGCAGACCTCACTGAGATCCTTTTCCTGGGGCAGGGAGAGGCAGCAAACCTGCCTGCAAAGTTGGGCCCAGGTAGAGAACCTGCAGGTGGCTGAGCTGCATGGGGCAGTAAGAAGGCAGTGGAACCTCAGGGAGGCTGAGGAAGAATTAGATAGTTCAAAGCACAGCCTGCAGCTGGACCTACAGCCAAACAGGCACAAACTCCTCCCAAGCACATACAGAAGGGGATGGGAGGCAATAATGCAAATGGAAGTTTGCAACAGCAAGATGCTCAAAATGCCAGAGCACCCGTCCAATGAAGTCAGTCTGAGAGTTGTGGGGTTTCAGCCTGGAGAAGAGAAGCCTATGGGGAGATCTTAGAGCACCTTCCAGTACTCAAAGGGGCTATGAGACTTGGAGGGACTTTTGGCAAGGGCATGCAGTGGCAGGACAAGGGGGAAAGGCTTTAAACTGGAAGAGGGTAGGTTAAGATTAATTATTAGCAAGAAATTCTTCACTGTGAGGTTGGTGAGGCCCTTAACAGGTTGCCCACAAAAGCTGTGGATGCCCCGTGTCTGGAAGTGTTCAAGGACATGTTGGATAGGGCTCTGAGAAACCTGGTCTAGTGCAAGGTGTCCCTGCCCATGGCAGTGGGCTGGACCTGCAAGATATTTAAGGCTCCTTCCAACCCAAACCATTCCACCATGTGATTCTGTGATTACAGAAGAAGTATCCCCATCTTTAGAGATGTGCATGGTTTTCTATTGCTCTTCACTAAGTACATCAGCTACTACCCAATCGAGCTGCCAAGCTTATCCTGCAACAAAGGGGACTGTAAAATAACAGAACAATAGGACACTGACCTCCTTTGTCTTTCTCAAGATTATCCCAAAGGTTTTACAGACCTGTACTTGTGGATTTCCTTCTGTTACATTCTGGTAAGTAACTGTACACATTCTAAATGGTGCCTTACAATACCATGCATTCATGTTATAAGTATTTTTCTCAAAAAGAACATTTTTTTTACTGCAGTGTTAAAATAAACTTTTGTTGCTATCTTTTAAACTAACCAGCTGGTTCCTGCCAAGATCTACAGCTCAGCTGTTACCACCATAAAGGCATTTCTTCAAAACATTAAAATTTATTGTAGCTTTATTAGTTGACCCAGCTGTAATCTTAAAACTACCTTTGTCAGTGTGCATTGCCCCTACCAACGTGCTGTTCTCACTGCATCAGTTCTAAACAATGCAGTACCTTTGCCTGCAGTTACACTTTGTATAAAGGAGCCTGTAACTGGTGAATGGGAATGAATTATATCCCAGCAATTCCAGCAATGCAGAGAAACTCCTGAGATCAAAAATGTCAGAAAGTTCAGTGTCAGTTTTTCAGAGGGTAAAACAGAACAGGAAGCTAGCAAAAAAAGATCCTGCAAAGTAAGCAATAGGGCATACATGCACAGATGTTTGTCAAGCAAACAGAATTAGGTGAGGTGCCTTAGAGCTGAACTCTTTCCAGCCAGCTATATTCTCCAAATCACAATCACTAAAAGATGCTTGGGAGTTATAAGTCAACTAATATTTTTAAAAGAAGTTTTCTTCCTCTGTCAAAGATAAGAGGATTTAGTTGTCCAAAACACCACCACTTAAGACACTTATCTGTATATGAGTAAGGATCACCCTTTATAAAACAAACCTTTACCTTCAAAATTAAACTACAGGTATGTAGTTTAGTTCCAAACAAGCAACTCTTGCCAAGTGAGTGTCAGATCAGAATGCTGTGCAGTGTATTTAACAGAAAAGCTACTGTAGTAACAAGAAACAAACCCAAGATTTGGTAGTGGAGGGATTCAAAGACTGCTGAAAGAATCACACAATAAGTGCTCTCTGTAACAGCCTTTGGGATTCTTACTAATGCATACCT
>VZRH01001266.1:0-18011 GCA_013397555.1 Urocynchramus pylzowi
TGCCCCTCCACTGCCCCTTGTGATTGGAACTTTTGAATCAATTCCTAAGGAAAAAAATACTTGTCCTTTAATCAAGGGACCAAAGGAACCATCAGGCCCCTGGCTCACCCTTCATTCAGCTCTATTAGGTGGACCTGAACTCCAGGAGATGCCTGAGCTGAGCTCTAGGCTGCCTTATCTCACACCTGGCTGACTCAGGCTATGGACACAGCTGTGTCACAACTTGTCACCGTTGATTTGGGCTGGTAGTACCAATCTGTGCCAGGGCAGAGTGAGCCTGCAGCTCCATTGCTCCTCGAGGTAAAATCAAGCCCTTCATTAGTGATTGTTATCAGGAGCTGTTAGTTGAAATGGGACTTAGTGATATGCCCACAATGAGGCACATTCATATTCCTTAGGCAGGACTTAAACCACCCAAAAAGGAGAATGCACCATGCACCACGTTTCACAAATGCTGTTTCATGACAAGGTCAGCGCAGGCATCGTGGGTTTGGGAACTAAAAGGTAATCTGATTAATTAACAGAACTAAAGCTAACTAGTAAACAGATTCTGAATTTGTAATAAATAATTAGCCATCACAAATGTCTCTTAATGAACTATTAAGTGACTTAAGGGTGGAATACTCAGATGACATGAAAATATCTGACACAAAAAACCTCTTTTTCAAATAAATAATGGCCTCATTAATATTGAAAAGAACAGCATGCTTTCACTGTTTCTTGTGTCTTTAAGAACTGAACAGGTTTATAAAATAGAAATCTACCCAGTATGTGCTGACTGCTGCCAGAAACCAATTTTTTTTAAGAACTGTTATTGAGAGTCATTAATTATCTGCAGGTCCCATTTGCTCTGAATCAGTGACAAACTTTGTGAGATTTTGGACGGTTTTAATTAATGCAGGAATATGAGATGTAATATGCTTCTTGTTTGAACAATTATTGTCCTAACACAACCCTTGAATTAAAGGATTATGGGGAAAATAAAAGTAAATGAGATGCTACAGATCTGTGAGCAGAACCCGCCTGAGAAGGAACATGTGAGTCTGTGTAGGCTCACACAGTGCTGCCTGGAAAAGCTGCTGTGGCTGCACACACCTCATCCCAACACAAAGATCTTCTGAGGACAACAGACAAGTTGATGCTGAGATGCAATGCACACTTTTTTCAAACTAATGAGACAAACAGCTTATGTTTCGATTTCAAATCTAATCAAGCTGCTTGGATGGTTTTTTTCTCTTTTTGATTCAATGCAGGCTGCTTTTCCACTCCTATCCTGTCCTCTCCCTCTCCTCTTCCTCTCCCTTTCTTTCTTTTTTTCACTCTTCCCCTCTTCTTATTTTCTTTTCCTTCCTTACTGACTTAATTACAGATGCATTGGAGGAGTGAGCAGGACAGGCAGAAAATCCTGGTGTCCTTGCCCAGGCTGCTTTCCCCACACAGGCTGATCCTACTGTGCAGGGCCTTGTGCCTATGAACGGATCCCTCCATGGAGATTTTGTGTTTACAGCTGTCCTAACATGACTACCTGGCTCCCAGATGGGAGATATCTTCTTTCTGGCCAGCTCAAGCAGACATAAAGGACTTTGGATCTTCCTTGTCACTGGTTTTAATGGGTGGGGTTTCTTATCTCTCCCAAACAAGGCAGATACTGCTGCTCCAAGCAGAATTTGTGCTGTATTTAACAGGCACGAGCTGCACAGTGGAACAGACAGCAAACACTGAGCAGCTCTTCAGCATTTAGAGAGACACATCAGGAGGGTGTTGAGTCCATCAGAGCAGTGCTTTGACACTGCCACAGCTCTGCTGGCCAGGGAAGCAGTCTGGCTTAATTCACAGAGCTCCTTGGCCTTCACAGTGGTGGAAAAAAAAATGTGTCTGGGTTTTTGCCTTTGATTTCTCAAGGACCACACTTTCACTCATAATTTCACTCAAAAGACTAATATTATTCTGCTCCAGTAGGATGCTGGATCCTATTTAACTTTCAGACCTTGTCTTAAGCTGCCACATTTTCATGAATATACTGGCGCCATCTGAATGCTCACGAATAAGGGATAACATGACTGTGCATAGCAGATGAGTCAGAAACCTGGAGCTTTTGCCTATGATAATTTTTTTTTGTTATTATTTTTGTACCCTGCCAGCTGTTGATCTTGCTAATGTGGCGCTTAGCAGCCAAGTTTTGTTCCCTCTTAGTTAATGAACTGTGGGAAGAAATCACTGGCCAGTGGTTGGTTTTAAAGTTAATAGTGAATGGTCCATGAAGCAGAAATGCTCCAGACTAGTGGATCTGGAGACCAAGCAGTGCTGTTGTCAAAGATGATGGACAGAAGAAGGTAGAACAGGCTTGTATCACCCTTGGTGTAACTATGCTTCTTGGACAGGTACTGAAGTTAAATCTTTCGAGTTATTTCTTTGGGATGGACAAGGATTAGGGGTCTGCTAAAATATGCTACTCTTGACCCAAAAAACCTCGTGTCTTGCTAGAGATCTCCTGCTTCACATGACAGAGCACAGCCATACCTGCTGTCCACACCCTTGTGTAGACAACCCTCAGCCACAGAGTTTGGTGAACACGGTCTCAAGTCCAGAAAAGCTGTGAAAGTTTTGGGAATCACCTTAATTACAAATATCTTGGTGAATGGGCAGTGTGAGTCCTGCAGATGTGTCCATCACTGAGGGATAACCACCCTGAGTCCACACCATCAGTGCAGGGAGTGCAGGTGGAGAAGGGATGGCTGGGTCTGTGCTGGACGGAGTCTTTTCCTCTGGAAGGGAGCTGGGCTGTGCTGCAGCTGCTGTTCCCTGCCAGCAGCCAGCCTCATTCACATTCCAGAGTGCAACCCAGCCTGCTGCCAGCTCACCCCTCTTGCAGGGGCTGCAGGAAGAGCTGTGGTTCCCTGAAGCCCCTTCTCAAACACGTTGGCCCTCTGCTCTGTGGAGCCAGCTCTCTCTCCTCTGCCTCTTGCTTCTTCTTTTGTTGGCGCTGGGATTTCTTGTGGACCCTCCGCTCCCCCTTCCAAGCACCTCTTGGTTATTAAAATGCAGCTCAGGATAGTTCACTTTGCCTGGTACATTATCATTCCTCGTTAGAGACCCCTCCAGGGCCTGTGATATGCCTGCACCGACTTTATAATTACAAAGTCAATTTCTAAACAGACATTTGCAAATAAGTCAATTTAAATACCGAGATTTGCAAACAATAATTAAGCAGTAGCTTCTTTTTTAATATCTATATATATAATTAATGCCCATGGGCTTTCCATTTTACCTTGCCACTGTGTAGCTTGCAATTGTTTGTTGAGCTAAACCATTCTCAGGAAGCAAATCAAATCAAATCAAATCACTGATGGGTTTTAAAGCTGTTTAAGAAGATACCCTACCTCGTTTCATCCCAAATCCATATGCCCTCTCTTCTGCAGTCCCCAGTCCACCCCACAGCTGTAGGGAAATAGCAGCAGGTGCCTCACGTGAGCTGGGGAGGTTTCCCCTTCAGCATAAGGGTGGTGACCTGGTCTGCCCAAAACTACCCAAAACCACAACAAACTGGGGAAGACTGAGTGGATAAAGCTGAGCAATAAAATACTCAGTGAGTACAAGGACAAATACAAATAAATAAAAAAATACAATAAAATGCTCAGTGAGTACAAGGGAAAATGCACTCTGGAGGAGATGAACATGTCTACCTCAGGTTTCCTCCAAGGATGTGCAGTGTTGAGAGGAACAAATGGGTTTCATCCCAAAATGGGAGGAATGGCTCTCCTTTTCTTTGAGGCAGGTCCTCGTGTTATCCCTGGCTATAGCACCACGGCCTCTGTCCATCATCCCAGCTCTCCTTGTCTCCCTGCAGACAGAAGAAGGTCTGGCAGGACTCTCCTGCCCCACCAGTCTGGTTCACCAAAGCACTAACACTGTCAGGGAATCCAGACTTTGGGATCAATGGGAAGATGAGGCATGAATAGCTGACCCTGGACACAGAGGAGTGAAACAGAGTCTTGTTAGGAGGGTCCTCTTCTAAGCCTCTCCTACTACCTGATCCATGTTGCCTCCAGCTTTGTTTTGCCACAGATTGTTTCTCATACTTTGCCCTTCCTGCCTTTCCTCCAGTCCCTGTAACAGGACATTATTTTGTGGACTTGTATAAGCTGCAGAATCCATGAGAAGAGACCACAGCCTGCAGGTTTCCTGTCCTGTGCTCTCTGTTGTCCCAGCAAGTTGTGGGTGTGTGGTCAGAACACTGAGCCTGGTGAAGAATGAATCTCCACAAGGCCTTGACTAGAAAACTGTAAGGAAAGGCTGAGTGTAAACTCTTTGCATGGGCCTCATGGTGCATTAAAGATGAATTGTTTCCTGGTTCGTGCTTCTGCTCAGTAATTTCAAAGGGCTTACTCATTATTTTTATGTTGGTTCCACATTTTTGAGCGTGCTCATATCTTAGCTCATCAAACTTTAGCCAGCTGGGGCCAAAAATATCCCAGGCATAATCAGTTCGTTCATCCAAGCCCAAAACCTTCATTTCTCAATTCAAATAGACATCCACCATCAGCGTATTTGAAGGGAACGTGGTCCTCAGGATCATTTTGGGTGACATTGCTGGGAGCAGCCTTTCCTGCACCCCAGCACTCAGCATCCAATCGCTATAAATATGAGCAACAGTTATCCATCCCTTCTTTTCCCTTTTCATGGATGTTCAAGGACAATAACTTAAAGCTCTTGCTTCTACTCAGCACAAAAACAAATAACAGAACCACTCTGGCTGTGATGCATTTCAACAGCATAACTTAGACATGCCACTGTTATATGAAGTTATAAATACCTATCACTTGACAATGCCAGCATTTTTCAGCAGGGGAAGGAGGATGAAAAAAATAGGAAAAGAGCCCAAACCTTGAGCCGTGGTTGCTATAGCAATTAACAATGCATCCTCCAGGAGCCAGGGATGCTGATGCAGCTAAAACAAATGTTTGTGTTTGACCATGGCGGGGACGGTGACGGATTAGGGAGTGCTGGCCTTGAGCCTTGGTGTAATCCAATTCTAAATAAACCATAAATCTAAGTGCAGACTGGCAAGCTCGAGGGAATACCAATATGAGCAGGGTAGTTTTGGTTTCTGTGAGGGGCAGGGGTGAGAAGGGAGTGATAGTGGGATGGGTGTAAAAAATCCTGATGGAGAGGTTTGTGGTTGGGAGTTTTTTGCCAAAGGACACAACCAGCCTGAAGCCATCACCTCTCACTGGTCCCCAGTGGGATTCCCTCCTGTAGGAGCCTCTAAGCATTATGGAGCTCTTCATTCCAGGGCTGAACCCCAGAATCACAGAATGGTTTGGGTTGGAAGGGACCTTAAAGCTCATCTTGCTCCAACCCCCTGCCATGGGCAGGGACACCTTCCACTGTCCCAGGGTGCTCCAAGCCCTGTCCAACCTGGCCTTGGACACTGCCAGGTGTCTTGAACTTGAAGTGTCTTTGGTGCCTTGAACCCAGAGAAAGAAGGTGTGTTAAGGGAGTTCATTGATTCCTTCCCACCACTGGAGGTGGCCTAGGTAATCCACCCCTTCCAGCTGAGCCCAGACTATGCTGTTTCCAAAGGTTTGTGAATCCTTTGGGTCCAGGCCCTGGTGAGATAATGCCAACACATCCCCATGGCAGCCCTTGGTGTCAGGCAGTGCAGGGCAGGACTGCACACCTGGGGCTCCTTCTGGGAGAAAGAGAAACCCTGTGGAAGAGAACAGTGATCTGGTGTTTCCTGGCCTCTCTGACACACTGATTCAGCCTTGATATGGCATGAAAAATGAAAATGAGGACAGCTCAGTCAACAGCATGTCTCAGAAATTAATGAGCCCCTTTGCCTCCAACACCTGATAATTACATCTTTCAATTAAATGAACTCTCTCCCTGTCCAAGTTCTTATAAATTAACTCAAAGTGATGCATCTTTGTGGGATGCCAAATCTTCCTTCTGCCAAAATCTGTGCAAGCTCCCAGGCCCTCACAGTGCTGGAGAGTCTTAGACAGAGATATCACAAGAGGGTGCAGTCCTGGTGTCACAGCAGCCCAGCTCTGGGTCACTGTCACCTGCTGAGACCAGGGCCTTGAGCTCTGCACCTCATCTCCCTGTGAAATGAGGGATGACAAAAGCCCTGGATGATCCCAGGCAATCAGCTGCCACTGTGGGAATGCCATGGACAGGGCTGTTTCTCAAGTCCTGCTCTTTGCTTGGACTTCTCACTGCAAAGCCTGGAGCTCCTTTGACTCAGGTCACAGCTTTCGTGTGACTGCTTAGAGAAGAGAGCCTTAGCAAGGTGGTGGAGTGATGGATCCTGCTTTCTGGGGGGATCCACACCAGCATGGACAGCTGGTTACAGTAAAGGCACTTGCTGTGGCAAGGGACATGTGTCAGGGCACCAGCCACTGTGCTGAGGCCAGTTACCATATCTCCCATTTAGTTTGGGTGCAGAGGTGCACTGAGATGTGTGTTCAATTTCTTGATGAGCTCACATGAGGTAGAGAGGACTGGTAAGTTGCTGTCTCCTCCTGCACACAAACATACCATGATGCTTTGGAGGCTCCCAGTTCTACCCCATTTCATCCTTTTCACCGTGGGGAAAACCCAGATATGAAATGGGGTCTCCTGGTCTAATCCACTGTGGTGCCCACACAGACCTTCCCAGCTGGAGAAGGGAGAGGGGCTGCAGGTGGAGATCCCACCTCAGCAGGGTGATTGTGAAAAAACCAAGCAACTGCTTAATTCTCTTTCTATTCTCCCCTTCCCTTAAGTAATCAAGTGCCAGCAGTGCAGGCTAAAGCTGGGTCTTTATAAGCTCGCAGTAAATCCACCCAGCTTTTCTAAAGCACAGCAGGCAGCTGATGCAATCACATAATTCAGCCCAAGTCATGGGACAATGGCTGGGAAGGCTGAGGATGGATTTTCCTCTGAAACCCACACGGACTCATATTCCCACTTGTACACTCTCACGCCATCCCAATTAAGGCAATTAGCAGTGACCAAGGGCAACTGCAAAGCTCCAATTAAAGCAGCACAAAGGCTAACATGATCTACGGTGTCATGGAGAAGGTTTGGAACATGCTTCCCCCTACAGCCACTTCCTGGCAGATTAAAGGGTTTGTGCACTCTCTATTGTCCCCTCCCAGACTCCTGCAATCTCCTCTCCTTCACTAAGCTCAGATGTTAATCTCCAGTCTCTGTATCTCCCCATTAATTTGCCCCCTGTCAGGGGTCTCTGGGGAAGATTGTGGCTTTTCTCCTATCATTCTGTCCCATTTCATCTGCAGCCTGCAGCAACAGTGCTCTCTTCCCCTTCACCCCCTTAGGGATGGCCAGAGTGTGATTTAGGCTTCAGTGACCTTTTCCTAGCTGGGCTGGTGCTAGGCTGTGATTTTGCTCTCTGCACTGGCAGGCTGTGAGAGGAAGGAATGGAAACAAGAGCACTGCACACAGGCAAGGGCTGAGAGTGGCACAGACTGTCTTTCAAAGAGTCTGGGGACGTGAGTGCACCTGGCTGTCCCAGCCACTGCTTCAGACCCAGCAGAGATGGTAAGAGGTGCCAGTGGTCAGGTGACAGGTGACAGTGGTCCAGTGACAGGTGACAGTGGTCAGGGGACAGTGGTCAGCCTCTGCCATCTCTCAGTGGCCAGAGCTGAATGTCCAGGTCAGATCCTGAACCAAGGGTTCCCTTTGGTTCCTGGTGGTTACCTCTACTAATCTGGCAAAATCCACGAGCACATTTGGTGCTAATTGGTGTCCTCGTTAGCAGTTACTGCTGCAAAGTCACTCGTGGAATAGCCCCAACCAGTGAATGCTTTTCCTTAAAGGTGAGGGCTCCAATTAAGGGCTGACAGGCAGTCAGGGTAAGATGTTTGCTATCCTGCCTGGAGGGGATGTAGGAACTTCAGGGCTAGAGCTCAGAAACCTTCCACATATTCCCTTAAAAAAACACCCTTTGGTTTGGGTATGGTCGTGAGAGAGAAAATCAAACGGTGTATCTGATACAGAAAAAAATCTTTTTGGGGTTCTTTCACCTTTTGGCTGTGCTTAGCTTTTCCTTTCTGTTTTAGGTTTCCTTGTGTGTTAGCACTGAGGATAAAATCCATGAAATCCCTTTTTTAATGTTTTTGCTTTGTCCTGAGTAACACAGAAAAAGGGGCTGTCATGAGCTGCAAGAATGGAAATTAATTTTAAAAGCATCATCATTTATCACTTTTATAGGAAAAAAATGAGAAACCAGTGAGATTACAGCAATTGTGGCAGAAATTTCCTGTGCAAGAATAATCAAAAGTTATTTGCAAAAGGGTAACGACACGAAAGTACTCAAAAGAAATTCCAGGCAAAAAACCCCAAGGACCTGAAGCTTTGGTTGAAGTTGAACATTCACCTCTATCAGTTTGGACCACCCAAAAGTCAGGCCCTGGCAGTGTGATGGTTATTTGTAGGCAGCTGAGAGAGGCAGGTGTGTTTAGAAGGCAGCTCTGGATCAACACCTGGTGTCTGAGGCAGGTGGGATGGATGGCTCCTCCCACGAGGCTGGAAGCAGCTCCTGCAGAAAAGCTCTGATTTTCAGCAGCATCAATAACTGCAGTAATAATATTGCTGGCAAACACAGCTACCCCTGGCTGAAATGGGGATCAAAGCAGGTCATGGAATCAGGGAACTCTTTGGGTTGGGGGCTCCAGCTGGGGATGGGTCAAACAACACCAAAACCCCACAAGGACACCTGCTCTGGCTGCAGGGACCAGGAGCAGCCTGTGGGCCACTTGTTTGTGCTAAGTGGCCACCTGGAGAGGTGATGCTGTGAGCTGGGGGTGTTTTAGCTCTGCCTGGTCAGGAGCCTCATTTCACACTTCTGATCGAGGCTGCCACTCCAGAGGAGCTCATTAAATCCAGCACAACAGAGCTGCTGCTTCCTTTACTTGCTTACTTTTTTCCCCCTTCATGGAATGAATTAAAGGCCTCACATTCCTCATCCCTTCTTTCTATTAGAATTTTATCTCTTTCCAGTCTTCCCTCTCCTCTCACTCTCCTGCTTCCCTCACTTGCTCCCTCCAGGAAGTCAGCTAATTATTTCCTGAATGCCCCCAGTGTTATTTTGCCTTGAGAACCTCTCCTGCTGGGACTTCTCACACACTTATGATTCTCTATGTGACAAAAGGTTTCTCAGTTTAGCTTTGAATGGGTGTTTATTTTCTACATTTAGTCCTTTTGCCTCATCATCTGCACTTGGGCTGAGAATAGAAACTTCACTTGACATTATCTAAACCATTATCAATTAAATCCCTTCTTAACTGCCCTTTTTTTCCCCCTAAGCTGTGTGAGTTTGAGGTTTTTGCTCTTCTTTTTCCCTCCTGAACACCTTGCATTTGAAGATAAAGCCCTTTGCCCTTCTACTCTAACTTTCCAAACACGGCACATTTTTTTAACTGGTTTTTTGTTTTGTTTTTTTTTTTTTTTTTTTCCTTGTTTTTTTTTTTGTTTTTTTTTTTTTTTTTTTTTTTTGGTTGGTTGTTGTTGTTGTTGTTTAATGTCACAGCAGTGAGCAGACAGAAACATGGGATTGCAGTTTCTTTCACATTGGAAAGTCAGTGTTCCCTCTTTGAACTGGTGCAGACATCAGAGTATCTGCCCTGTGCCTTAGGGGATCTGCAGCTGGGGATGGAGAATGTGCTGCTGCTGAGTCAGGTGAGTGGTCCCATGGCTTGAAGGGACCGTGGCCACTGAGCTAGAGCAATTCTGGAGCCAGACTCATGGATGGTAACTCATGAGTTTACCCAAATATTTCCAGACTGACTTCCATATACTCCCAGTGGCTACATCTGGAGGACGTGTGAAGACAACAAAAGAAGAGAAAAAGAAAAAGCAAAGATGGCTCAGAATGAGAGGATGGGCCAGGTTGGAAGGCACCACAGCAGGGCCATCTGGCCCAAACTCACTACTCCAGCAGGCTCATCCCAGAGCACAGGATTGTGTCTACACAGTTCTGGGATATCTCCAGTGGGGGAGACTCCACACCCTCTCTGGGCAACCTGTTCAGTTTTAACTGCACAGGGAAGTCGTTCCTCGTGTTCAGGTGGAATAAAATAATATCCCAGCTTCCACAGAAAGCATCCAGCTCACAGGAAAGAGTTACTGTGGGTGGAGGAATGCCAGAGCTAATTCTGAAATGGGGGTGATTAAGGCCAAAAATGCCTCTGGCAAGATGTCTCTGAGGGGAAAATGTTGGGAGTGAAACAGTGACACAAATATATGGATTTATTAGTTCTTATGGAATGATTTGTGTCTTTTTTTGACTTAATCCCTCACCCCCCTGAACAAAACCCATGCAGAATTACAGCCCTGTGAGTAGAAGACATACAGGTCACGTCACTTTGACCCACATGTCCTTGTCACAACTGGAGACATGCCAAGCTTAAAACAAGCTACAGACACTTAACCTAACCAGAATAATTCTGCAACAGTTCATAAAGCATCAAACAAACACAGAGAGTTTTAAAAGTACTAGAAATGTAAGACTTGGCACATTGTTTTTTTTTTTTTTTAAATATGAGCCATCCCCAGATTTGCAGATCCAAAGGGCTGGAGAAAACACAGGTAAGCAGCTGAACTCCAAACCTGCAGCTCTCTGGGAGTTTGTCTTCAGGAAATGGCACAAGCAAAAGCATTAATTGTTTGCTGTTTCAACTCTTTTCTTTGTTGGATCAGCTGTTAATTCAAGGCCTGTGGCCATGTCATAACTGCTTTTATTGAGCTGTTTCAAACCCAAGTCCCAGCGAACCTGTTTGTCATTCAGGCAGTGAAGGAGACTGCTCCCAGCTCTGCAGAGGCTGCTCAGCCAGCTCAGAGCACCCTGAAATCTATCAGTGCTAATTAGGGCTCACTTAAATGCTCCCAAGCTGCCCTTGCTGGTTTGAAATGCAGAGTGGCATGTGAAAGCCCTTCTGCTTGGCTCCTGACAGGAGCAAAAGCAAACATCAGGCCCTGCTGTGACCTCCATTTACGAGACTCATTTACTGCACTGAAGGCATCAACTTCTGGGAAATCAAATGGACAAATTAGTTTTGAACCCCTACTGGTTAAGATGGACTTCTCACTGGGACAGTGTTCCTGCCTGTCTGGCTAAATATTTCCTTAATCCTCGTGTCTGTGGAGTTTCCTCGGGGAGGTAGGGTGGATGAGTTTGCTGTCAGGAGGAGGTCTGGGAGCAGGGAGGTGGCAGCTTTCCAAGTGCCCCTGGTCCCTGACACTGGGTGGGTACCAGCTGTCATGGAACTAAAACCCCATGGCTGTTTTTAACGAGCATTAATCATTTTATTTAAGCAAAGGCAGAATCCTGTGCCCTGACCCAGTGTTGCACTGCCTTTTGCATGATGACAAGAGGTCTCCATGCAGTGATGCTTTAAGTGATGTACCCCATGTCTCATCCCATGATTCATCTTCATCTCCATAAACTCAAATTTATCTTTGGGGAGTGAAGGGGATTCTAACTAATCCCTGTTCTCAGCTCTGTAAGACTCCAAGACCATCTGTCTGCTCTCAGTCAAGTCTACCCAAATCCCCTGCTCAGTGGGCACGAAGCCACCTGAGGATCCCTTCCTTCCGAGGTTCAGCCCAGCCATAGCTGCTCCCCATGTGGACTAGCTGTTGGAAAATGTGTGTAGAAAACTGGGAGCCCTCACAAACAAAAACATCCTGCCCAGGAATAACAACCCATTTAATTTGTCACCCACGGGATCCTTTAGTTCTTGTGGCAGAAATGTTTCCTGTTCCATGTCTGCCCCACTGCAGACTTATGTTCCTTTTCCTGCATTTCTCTCCTAATCTCCCTGAGACTCTATTGCCTTTCTCATTATGAGATATTTATATTTTCCGTTCCTCTGGCATATGGCTCTTGGAGCCTTCTCTTTTTTGAGAGGAATCTGAATTTATTGAACACTTCTACTGTTGGTTTGTGTCTGGGTTCCATCATCAGTGGCTGGAAGAAAGAGCTGCAGGAAGTGGGCCATGCTTTGGGACCTCGCTGCTGCCTCTTGGGGACCCACAGTTCCCTCAGGGGACAGCAGTGAGGACTCTGAACAACTTAGTGGCACAAACCACTCAGCACTGCAGGATTCTCTGAAACAACTCTTCCAGTGAATCCCCATCTCAGGGACAGAAAGAATTTTCCTTCCCAGACTGCACAGTCCACAGCCAGTGGTGTAGATAACATGTGGGGAATGCTCTCAAACCTTAGTAACCTTTAGGATTTCTGAGTCAAAGGGAACTTCTCCTCCATGTAGCACAGTGCTCTCCACCAGGTGAGCAAGAGCCCTTGATGCACCTTTCCTTCTGGACTTGCTGGCTGGGGATGCTCTGAGCAGGAAAAAGGTTTGTACTAACAGGAGGCCTCACAGCCACACCACATGTGGGTGCTGTCAGTCTGCTGCAGATGGGTGATGTGGAGAAGACAAGGTCAAACTGAGTCCAGACCCCTCTCAGAGCACTCTGAAGCCTGTTTGTCAGCTGTTGGCAGAAGCCACCTGGAGGATGGCAATGTGGTTTCCAAGGTTGTGCACAGGACGGGGAGAGCTCAGGTTTTGGAGAACACTGTTGCCACTGAGAATCACAGCAAGAAAGTGGATGAGATGAATTGACTTCTTATCTGTGAATAACATCTCTATAAATACTGCCAGATGTTCTCAACAAGCCCTGCTGACATGGCAGTGAGGTTAGGGGAACCAGCTCTCCCCATCACTTCTGCTCCCAGCTTAAGCCCAGAACCCAAACCAAACTTTGGGACCCTGTGTGCTCTTCCAGCCCCCCTCTAATTGCTCAGGAAGGATCTCTGTGGTTGCTCATGAGTGGGAGGATCCACAGCCCCAAAGAGCACAGTCTGTGTGTGCACACAGTGAATTATGACACAGACCCCAAAGTGCTCTCACGAGCTCTCCTCTCCTACATGGAGACCTGGCCTGAGCCAGGATGGAGCATGAGGGAAGCAGATGGCAGCCTGGCAGAGTGATTAAAGCTCCAGATATCTGTTTTAATAAATTGCCCACCCAGCAGCTCAAACATTGCCATAGTCAGTGCTGGTCTGTGCTGGCAGCAAGCACAGCCTTACTTACAGCACTGGGCAAATGTCACCCTCCTCCCTGTGCTGCACATTGTCAGGACAGGCTGAATTGTAAGTTGGGGTGGAGAAGAGACCTGTGGGTTTTGTCTGTCACCCCAAGTAGGTGTCACTGGGTACCACAGCTGAGGTAAAGCACCTTGCAGTAGGATCCAGTGAAGGAAATAGGCAAAGGCTGAGCTTCTGACTCATGAAGATAAATGTGTGTCCTGTGCAGATTTAGACCTGAAGACAAGTGCAATTTCTATCTACTTTGTTGTATCTCCTGCTTTCCTTTTCCCTTTCACTCCATCTCAATATCCCCAACCAGCCCTTTCTGTGCAAGGCAGTGCAAAAGCAAAGCCTTTCTGTGGTGTCCCACTGCTCCCTCACTCCTTTGCTCTTTACTGGGACATTGGCAGAGGGGCTGGTTTGGATGTGCTCTGTTAACAGGACTCCTGTCTGTGTATGTGATACAGTCAAGCAGGCTCAACAAGGCCAAGAGGAGCTGTGTGAGTGCTGAAGCCAAGCCCTGCTGCATTCATCACTCATATGGAGCACAGTGCTTTTCTGCCTCACTTTTACTTCTCTTGAGACTTCCCAGATGCAGGCCTGGAAATCATCTTCTCCCAGTCCTTTACCAGAAGAGGAATTAGTCAGAGAGGTGTTGGTAGAGCAGGACATGCTCCCATGCAGAAAAAGGGCACTTTTTCCTGAACAAAAATCCTGGTGTTTGTGGGATAAGGAATCCTGAAGACACAAGAGCCACTGAGTCCTGGTTTCTCAGACACTGACTGGCTTTGGTTTCTAATAAAGTATAAATTCCAGCTGGAGCTTTTGGGAATTTTAATACAGTGCTGCTGACAAGGAGTCTCTGAGCCAGGCATGACATAGGAGCAATGGCTTTGAAGGTATTGCTGAGCCTGAAATCCAGGGAGAAGCCTCTCCTTAGGGCATCTTGCTGGCAGAACTCAGTGTCTAAAAGCAGAAGCCTCTGTGACTGGAGAGAAAAAACAGAGCCAAGATTTTCATCCAGTATTTCCTAGAGGGAAATATGTGCTGTGCTGGGTGAGGTTCATAGAAAGGGAGTGCAGCCTGTCCAGAGTGCCTTGGATTTACAGCCCATGCAGAGAGGTGAGCACATCAATCCAGGTCCTGTTCACCTGCACTACCTGGGAGGGCTTGCTGAGCACATTGGGGCTTCTGGCTGACTCCAGACCCACCAGGGATACAGCACCTCTTCCACTGAGAAGAATATTAGAGAATGGGCCATGCAGCCAGAGCCTTCCCCGAGGATTATTTTTAGAACAGATCAGCCTTCCCAACTAAACGCTTGTCAAATCCCATGCCTTTCTTCAAAAACTCCAGGTGCAAAGAAAACACTGGGAATTTTTTTGGCTGGGAGCAAGCACAGAAGGCTTAGATGGTTGTTTTGAGGCCAGCTGTGATTTCTTTTCCCCATTCATTCATAACTGCTGCAAACAGTGAGAACCATTGGAGAATACAGGAGCAACCAATGCTTGGGTCTATGCCCTGCACCTCAGCTCTGTGTCCAGGGAGATCTTGGGAAAGTTTCCAAGCCATGGTTATTTATATTCCCCACCTCTGCTCCTGAACTTTTTTCTGTGTGCTGGTAATAATATCCCAGTACTAAACTGTACTTTCTGTGGGCATCATTTGCATGGCTGAACAGCTGTGAGCCTCTCTCCACCGCCTGCCTGCCATATTGCATAGATAATAACAGCTAATCCATATTAATTATAAATACACAAATCGGCTCCTAAATAAGGCAAACTTTTGTGAGCGATTCAAACCAGTAGGTGCCAAGAAATGTTAGTGTTACTCCTGACACCTCATCCTCTGGCTGTCATGTCATGAATAAAGAAGAGCCCCCAGCACCAGTTAAGGATGGCATCTGAGCTTTAATAGCCTGCAGCCACTGCCATCAGCCCTGCGGCGCTGATTTCATCACATCTCACCAGCTAAACTGCGCTGGGTCAGTAACAAACCTCTGTGCAGAAAGAGCCGCGGGAAGTGGGTCCGCAATTATTATTCACTACCTGGGCTTGTCGGCGGCGGATCTACGCTGGACTAACCCCACCTTGTGGTGCTGGTGGGCTCTGGCTGACCTGGCAGGGGAGAAAACACTCATTTCCATCCTGCTCGGATTTCAAGCCCCCTAAGGCTTTGCCTGCTGGAGGTGGAAGTCTAAAATAAGCCCTTGCAGTTGGCTCACTTTCCTCTGCTGGCTTTCTCAGATCTCCAAGAGAAAGCCTGTGGATGTCTCAGCACCTGTAACCCAGGCTGAAAATTCCTGATATTAAACACAAGACTCACTCTCTCCCATGTGTTGTCCATTCATTCTCTTCTACCTCCTCACTTCTATTATTCTCCATTTTGACTCTTTCATGTCTTCTCCCCAGTATGCCCTTCACAATTTCAGATGGGCAAGTTTTTTTCTTTCCCCCACTCTGTGCTGTGGAATTTCCTCATGGAAAGGGAGGTCAGGCCTAGGAAGGGGCTGCCCAGAGAGTTCCCATCCCTGGAGATGTCCAAGGAAGGCCTGGACATGGCACTCAGTGCTCTGGGCTGGTGACAAGGTGAGGATCAGCCACAGATTGGACCTGATGATACTGGAGGCATTTTCCAACCTTTAATAATTCTATGATTATATGATAATATAGCTGTCAAAAAGGCCCCATGTTTCTTTCTCCCATTTCTTTGTTTTTTTGCATTTCTTTGTAATGGCTGAAAACTTTCTAGGGCAGTTTTGGATGGTGTTTGAACAGGACAATGTCTGAAAAGCAAAAACAACATAAATGACAAAACTCTCAGCTATTTTTCTTCAGAATTATACTGTCCTGCTTCCCCTCCAGGCACATTAGTAAAAATGCCAATGAGCTCTTACCTGCAGGCAAACCAGGATCTTTGTAAACTGTCCAGCACAAATGGGGCTTTGATTGGAAAAATAACTTCATCACAATATTATTCAAGCTGGGGATAGCAATTTTTGGTTTCATGATGGCTAAAAATGACCATGCTTGCCCTTCCCCCTGCAAATTATGATGTCTTTTTCTTAACAGCATTGATTTCCTTTAACATTTCAACCAAAAGAAAGAAGTAGGAAGAGTAATTTTTGGAGAGTCAAGCCACTGAAATAGCCTAATTGTTTGCAATATAGATGATCACAGGACTCAGGGAACAGTGTTAGAGTTTTCATTTCATTATAGACACCCTTTCTTACAGATTTCAAGAGGCAGATTTTCAAGCAGAAAGAAACTTAGAAAATGTTGAAGATCCAGGAAGTTTAGCCAAGTTTTGTACCAAAGTACCCCAAACCTGTGGTTGCTCTGTACATAGAAATGTTAGCAGTATATTGCAACCTTAGCCTGTTTTGTCCTCTCTAACAAGTTTTCTGGGGTTTGTTTTTTTTGGGGTTTTTTTTTTTTGTTTGTTTATTTTTGTTTGTTTGTTTTGTTTGCTTGTTTTGTTGTTGTTTTTTGTTGTTGTTTGTTTTCCTTCTGCATAATTATTATTTAGGCTGAAATACTTTTTTATGGAAAATAACCCCAAAAAAGTCATGAGGACAGGGATAATAATTGCAGGTTGTCTCAGAACCTGGTGCAGTCTGTGGCTAAGTCCAGAGTTCTAAACCCATCTCACAAAAATTTTTAGTTAATAGATTTTGATTCTTCCCTCACTCCCTCCCACATGTTTAAAGCACAAGGCAGAGAATTCATTTGGGAATGATATATTACAGGGAGAGGTGGTGCCAATGCCTCCAAGGCTCCATCCTGACATCAGATCCATGCATGTGGCTGCTCTTTGCCTCTCTTTCCCTTCCTCCCACACCCAAAGTCCTACAGGAAATCTTGGCAGAGCCTTCCCACAGTTCCTGGGCAGGAAAATCCCTTTTCCTCTGAGGCTGAGTGAGGGGTTTGGAGGGGAGCACAGCAGTGATGCTGAACACAGATCTGCAGGAAAGCTGTGGGGCAAGGGCACATTAATTACATCAGAGGGAAACCTAGAGCTGGAGCTTTGAAAATGAGATCAGGAGGATTACTAGGAAAATAATCAGCAGGAAGCAATCTTACCTTGGAAAGAAAAAGAGCAGGAGAACACAGGTAGGAATATTCCAGTGCTGGTTCCTAGCTTGCAATAATGAACTGGAGATACATTTCATAAAACCTCTTCAGAGTGTCCTTGTTTCTTTCAGAGGTGTGTGCATTAATAAAGTGAAAAAAAAAAGAAAATGATGGTGTTACAGTGTGTTTAGTGTTGTTTTTCTCCTTAAAAAGGAGATTGACTCCTGTCTGCCTTGTCTGGGATCCAGTAGAGGGAGACAAGCCTCTGAGCTTAAGCCAGGCCTGTTTTCTCCTCTCCAACAACTTCTCCAGTTCTTTTTCTATTTTTTTTTTCCTTCTGCATTATTATTATTTGGACTGAGATACTTTTTTAATGAAAAAATAGCTCGAAATGACCCTTACCTTGCAGTTACAGAGAGGATTAGATTAAAAATGCTGCAGGGAGCTTTGGCTGAGTGAACACATGGCAACAATCCTCCTGTGGCAATAACACAAGGAGCAGATTGGCCCAGGTAGGGGCTGGGAATGCTGCAGAGTGTGTGTTTTTCTGGGTGGAAAGCCTTGAATCTGTGCTTGGGTACAGGCTTATCCCAAGCTCTGCTTTGATGGTAGAAGTGCAGGCATCAAGTTTCTCAGGATCTGGTGTAAAATTACAGATTGGATCCATAAAACACCCCTTTTTCCTGTCTCACAGCAGCTGTAGCACAGTCAGAGAAACAATGGGGTGCTGGGGTGGTGTGGGAATTGCCAGGAGCTGCTGGTACTGTGTGCAATAACCCTGGAGAGGGATGGGATGGGATGGGATGGGATGGGATGGGATGGGATGGGATGGGAGC
>VZRH01001266.1:25837-97872 GCA_013397555.1 Urocynchramus pylzowi
CTATAACTGATTAAAAAAAAAAAAAAAAAAAAAAAAGAATGCTAATGAGGGAGAAAGACACACAGAAACCCTGAAAAGAGGATTTGTTCAGGGCAAGAATAACTAAAATATTTACTAATGAGAGGGAGAAGAGAAAGTAATTTAAAAGATTTAAAATAGTTTTGTGTGGTTTTTTTTTTAATTCATGCTTCCTTTCATTTTCATTACATACTTCAATATTTGCCTACTTTTCCAGCAAAAGATTTACCTCAAGTGCGTACAAATTATCTGGCATTTGGTTAAGGACAATATGTCTAATTATGTCTCTAAAGACCTGAAATATTTTTAACTTAAGCTAAAAGTCAAACCAAAAAAAAAAAAAAAAAGAGTAAAATTAATAATCCTTTTAAAATTCATTCCCATGATCGTAGCTGTACAGAACACCTCAATGCCAAAGATTAAACCAAGGGAAATATGAGAGCAGGGAGAAAAAAGAGAGAGAAAATAGAATTTCCCACATTATGCCCTGATTTAACCTCCTCTGGAGACTTGGGAAACCTTGTGTTAAACTGTTTGGTTTTGGGTGATGGTTTTGGGTGATGTCTATCCCACACCTTCTGACTCCTGCTCTGCCATGGAGGATGCACCTGCCTGGGGAGCCAAACCCTCCAAGCTCTGCACTGCTAATGAGGTTCAAACTGTGGTGATAAATATCTATTTAATAAATACAGTAAATATAGTAAATAGATATTTACTGTACCTCCTCATCCCTGCTTCCCCTCAACCTGAGTAACTAATGAAACTCAATTGAGCATATTAATTATTTTCCCCTGGAGGTGAGGAGAAGGAAGGATGAGCAGCACCATCTCCAGAGGGCTGCCTGTGCTCCAGCAATTCATCTGTGGTTTGGAGGGAGAGTGACCCATCCTCAGGAAGACACAGAGGTTGCAGGTGTGCTAATTTCCTGAAGAAGAAAGGCACTGCCAAATAAAGAACAGATGGATCCAGTCACTAGTTATTTATTTCTATAATTAGTTACAAGCTGTGGTCTCAAAACTTTAAGAAACTGGATTTCTATGAAATTCCTTCCTGCATTGGCAGCTCTGGCATGAGCTCCAGTGAGCTCTGGCAATGGCACTTTGCAGGCTGTACCAGCTGGACACACCCTGCCTTGGGCTCCTTAAAGCATGATCAAAATCTTTTCTCTGGCTGGTGGAGCCCAAAAGAACATCAAGGACAGGCTGGTCTTGTAATGTAGAGGAGCATTTAAGTCTGGGTTAAACTCAGTTCTGTTTTCACCTTATGATGCTTCTCCTCCATCAGCTTAATTGTTCTCAGTTATTACCCCAGCCCTCTTTCTCTTTCTCTTTCTCTTTCTCTTTCTCTTTCTCTTTCTCTTTCTCTTTCTCTTTCTCTTTCTTTCTCTTTCTCTTTCTCTTTCTCTTTCTCTTTCTCTTTCTCTTTCTCTTTCTCTTTCTCTCACCAGGGTGACACTCAGACTCATTTTTAGCAGTCAGGAGTAGGCAGCACTCACTCTGGAGTCAGATTTTGGTGCAGGCTGTGCTCAGGCTCAGCTCTGACAGCCTGGTGTGTGTTGTTAGAGTCCCTGTTATCTCTCCTCCCAGAGCCTGGCCCTGCCAACCCCAGCCATATCCCTAAGCCAATCTGTTCTCAAAGGTGGGATCAGGGAGGAATATTTTATTTCCTTCTGGAAGCATCAGGTAGGAAAGGCATTTGCCAGCTCATCTAGGCATGTCTACTCTGTTTTTATTTATTTTTTTTTTAGATGAAAGCTGCTAAACTGAAAATGTTAGAAAATGCAGGTCTGCAAGACAGTGGGTGAGTAAATAATTTGCTGGGTCTGTTATAAATGTGCCAAAAGCATCTCATGAAAATACCTTTTAATGACACAGGAGAGTCAATAAATAGCAAAAGAAAAGACTTATGGGACAGATTTATCTATGCAAAATTTTTGTGCTTTTGACTTTTAAAAGGTGTGTTCTTTATTTTTGTTTGCATGGCTTCATACAGGCAAATATTAGAATAGATTCTAATTTCTCAGCTATTTAACAATAATAACAAAACAACCCCAGACAAACCCAGAAACACTCCAACTTAAACCTGAACAAAATTATCTGCCTCTATGGGAAAGAAACTAATGAAATCCAATCAAATCTCAGCTGGAAGAACAAAGAATGGTGGCTTTGGGCATAAATCAGACGTGGAATTAATTTTGTTCTTTATTACATGCCTTAAAAATAAAAAGAGGGCACCCTACCCCCGGGAGTGCTGAACAGATTGGAATGATGTCCAGAGCCTGCCAGCTCCAGAGTTCAGGCAAACAAAACCGGTTCAAAATCAATATGAATACTACTGGTGATAAAAATCCCCCAAAAGCACCGAGGGCACAGAATCCTTCTGCATTTATCAGTTTCCAGGGTGGGAAGAGGGATGTGTAGGATACAAAAGGGACCAGGTGAGGATGATTCAGGGTTTCCCTGGGGTCATGAGGTGCATTTTGCCAGGCTCATCTTAAAAATGCAGCTGTTCCCCAGGAATCACTGGAGTGGGCCAGGCTTTTATCCCAGCACCACGGACGTGTGATGGAAATGCCAAAACCTCAGCGAAGATGGAGCTGGAACCTGGGCATTGCTGAAGTTTCATGCTGTTCTCTAGGCAGAACTGTCCTTGTGATGCTTCTGTTCTCAGACTAAACAGTGATGATCCCTGCTTTGAACCTGACCAAAATTCCTCCTAAATTCATCATTGGGAGCCCACTGTGATCAACACGTGGGAAAAGAGTCTTACTCTAATTCTTCTTTTTACTGGGTCTTCATTTTCTGTCATCACAAAAAGCAGCACAGAGCTCCATTTGGAATTTCTAGCCCAGGTTTTTTTCCTAGCTTGCAATAAAAATTTTAATTAGACATTTATTATAGATGAGGAAATCTTATAAAAAAGCTGCAAAGTGAAAAAACACTGAAATGTTAACATTTCCATTGCAACTACTTCCACTTTTGAAAAATTAAAGGGAAAAAAAAAAAAAAACCAATAAAACCAAAAAACAAACCAAAACAGCACCAAAAGAAATGAAATGTTTTGGTTTGATTTCCTGAAATGTTTCAATACAGTTCAGTATTAAACATCTCTTTCTCTTTTGTGATGCATTCCTTGCTGGAGTTGTAGAATCCCAGCTTGCTGCAGAAACAGAATTCCAAAGAATATCCAAAAAATATCCTGGAGTGCTGCAATGAGCCTGATACACTGTGAATCACAAGTACAAGAGGAATTCCTCTCCAGAGATCTTAGCTGGAGAAGAAGTGTCCAGCTCCCAATTTTTATGAAGCAGTGTTTAGTGTGTCATAACTAAAATACGTTCATTATTTTGTTTGACTGCTTTCAAGCAAAGCATTTAGAAGATTGAAACATTCAAGCCATGGTTCTATTTTAATCAGTCTTTTTTTCTGGCTGAAAGTTTATTCTGCATGTTGATTTTTCCAAGTAAACAAACCAACTCCAGCAAATGTAAATTTTTCCTTTGAGGAACTGCATTTTCCATTGTGTATTACCAATTCATCCCAATGGAAAGTGCCTGAATAATTCAATAATACATAAAGAAGGTAAAAGGATGGAAGTGAAGCCTGAATGCTATTTGGCCAAAGCCCAGAATTAGGCTAGGAGGAGAAAGATGAGTGTGGAGTGATGTAAACCCTCTTAAGTGAGGCCTAATGATTCACAAATGCCATGAAATGCATAGGTGGAGTCATTTGTATCCCCCACACAGGCAGCAAGGGATTTGAAAAGTGCAGCAAAAGAAATATTGGCCTAATCAGAAAAAAAGCCAAACTCAGCTCTGTTTTATTTCTCATGACTCTGGTGGAACATGGCAGGAGCTGGGTGTCACCCTGGGGTGACCCTGACTGCTCCCAGGAGCTGAGGGCTGAGGATGGGGCTGGGTGTCCTCCTGGGGAGGAGGTGATTTAAAGGTAAAATCACTTCTGAGGCTGTCATCAGCTTTGGGGGTTTAACTGTGGGTTAGGGCACGAAGCAGAAGGTTTGCTCCTGAGAAAAACTTCTGTACCATGATCCCACTGGGGTGCAGAGACAAGAGGGGCAGGGACCTGGGACAATGCACAGGCATTGCTTTATCTCCTTCCTTCCTTCCTTCCTTCCTTCCTTCCTTCCTTCCTTCCTTCCTTCCCTCCCTCTCTGGAATTCTCCACACTTTTTATTCTAAATTAATTTTCTGAGACAAGGAGAAGATGCTGCCTTAGCTTTGTCCTTGGGAGTTGCAGATCTTGATTGAAGGAATAATTTTACACCTAAATGTGCAGGTTCTGCCCAGTTTTTGACAGGTGTGTCACTTCTCATGGCCCCCAGTCAATCTCTCCCCCTGTCTGCTTTGCCCTCTGATTGTGCCCTGCTAAATATCTCTGTGCTTGTGCCTCCCCCGGAGGTCAGAGCTGCTCTGTAACCACCTCACCTGTCAGCAGCCAGCTCTCCCAGCTCTGCAGTGGGTCAGAAAGTCACAAAATCCTGAGCAGGTAGAGGAGAACTTGGGGAAACTTCTTATAATCTGCCCCAGAAGAGAGACAGCAAGAAAAGAGCAATGGCCACTGAGAGCTCCTGGACATCTTCTCCTGCCAATGTTGCCAAGAGCAGCTTCTGAAAATGCCACTGCCATGGGGGTCTCTCTGAGCCCCACCCCAAAAAATCCTCCACAACACAAAGAGAAAGCTGGAAAAGGAAACTGCTGTGATTTCTTCACTTGTAAGCAAGGCACAGATGCATAAAGATGTTATTTACTGGGAATAAAACCTCGCCTCCTGAGTAATTCTTGAGGAGGTGAGAAGGACCATGGGCAGAAGTGGCTCACAGAGAAAATCTCGTGGGAGGAAACATAAAGGACAGGACCAATGTGTCACCATTATCATCTAACTGCCATGAAGTGGAACCATCCAAATTACTTCAGGCAAAACCTGGAGATGTGACATCAGCTTTGTCACCTGCTTAATCTGAGACAGAGCAGGTGGAGGTGAGACCAAGGTCATCATTTATCTTAACAAGGGAACTCTGAGCTCTGAGCTGAGCTGCACAAACACATAACCCCCTCCCTATCTCTCTGGCAGCTCTTGAGAGGCAGCTCTGCCAGCACTGAAGCTCATGTGTCAGTGGAGGAACACTGTTATCTTCTTATCAGGAGATGACAACCACAAATACCTCGGCCTGAAAGACTGCTCTGCTATCACCAGGGGTGAGCATCAACCTGCTTCACAAATAATCTAATTTAGGTGGATAACAGAGGGCTTGAATGTGGGAGGTGGAATTCAGAGCCCTGTGAACAGGACAGGAATTTCTCACGTGAATGCAAACCTGGTTCAGCAAAAACACACCAACTTTTTTCTCTGCTTGTGATTGAGGCAGGAAGGGAATAGGTCATCAAGCTGGTTCATATGCAAGAGATACATTAATCATTAATGGAGTATTAGTATTTAAAGTCCCCAGATCTCCCTCTAACATGCAAAATAATCCCTCCTGCCATGGATGGTTTGTTTCACCGAGTAATCCACTCATCCTGTGCTGTAATCACAACAGGCACAACTTCCACAGGGACTTTTCAGTGTCAACAGACTTTGGACTGTGATGTCTTTGGGACAGAGAATTCTCTTTTTGCTGTGTTTGTGTATCTCCAGGTAAGCTGGGGAGGGACAGCTTTTAGAAATCCCATGCACTGAGTAACTGCAGTTAGTCACTCCTCCATCCTCCTCTCTCCCTGGAGCATTCCATGTCCTTGTGTCTCTCCCAGACACATTTAAAAGAACAATTTTTCTTGTGACAAGTAAAGCAAGAAGTGTGAGCTGGTGTCTGACAGGTTCAGGGAGAAGCTCACAATGAGGCAATTAGACATGGAAAGTGCTGATTAGAAGCACCATCACCCATAGCAAGGAGAGAAAAAAATCCCAAGTAGCAGGAGGAAAAGGGAACCAGGGAAGGAAAAAAAAAGAGAAAATGAAGCATTTGATAAAACAGGTTGGTATAAAAAGTTTGTGACTGACAAGGTCTGATACCAAGCTCTGGGATTGCTCAAACCTGCTCTGGAGGGAGCTGGGCTTGGTTACCCCTGGAGACAGGAGGCTGTCCTTGATGGGAAAAAAGGCTTAACAGCTTTTCATTGCCACACTGGGCTTGCCAGTCGTCAGCCCCTCTGAGAGCTCTCCTCTAGGCCAGCCCAAAGCCATTCCTGCAGCCCTTCCATCCCTGCCCCTGGCTGCAGCAGTGACTCTGCTGCTCTCCAGATGGTCCCAGCCAGCCCCAGGGGCCTGCTGGTGTCACACAGGAGGTGTTCTTTGGAGGATCATGGAAAGTCAAGGAGGTAAAACACTTCATGCAAGTCCACTCTGTGTCTCTTTGACTGCCATGGGTTGGGCAGAGGGAACTGTCCTGTCGCCGTGGCTGTGCTGCACGAGGTCAGCAAAGAGCAGAGATGAGCCCTGGGAAGAGGCAGAGGGCTGGGAAGTGCAGCCACGGGGGCTCCAGACATCCTGATTTCAAGGAGGGTCTTTTAAAAGGGTTCTTGCACATCCTGTAATCCTCCCTGAGGAGGCAGGGAGGGATGGGAGGGAATAAAACAGCCCATACCTTCACTGAGCCATTGTTTTTGAAACACGTGTTCCCCATTTTGGTCTCTCGGTGATTTTAGCAAACAGCTGTAGCATGAGCCTGGTGTAACCATCCTAGGGAAGGTAGAGAAGGCTGCAGAGCATCCAGATCAGATATATGTGCAGCTGGATCTCCCTTGTAGAGTGGTGACAACAAGCAGTAAAATATGAACAGCATCGCAGTAATAATATCATTATAAAATGCATTAATCTCCAGGGCTGTCACTGCACTGGAGGGCCTGGCTCCAGCAGATTCCAGCCAAGCCTGGCTCCAGGGGCAGGGATCCTCTGATCTCCAGCTCCAGGAGCTGCCTGCACAGGGGTCTTGGTGACTCATGATGGGCCACGAGACAAAAGGCACCTGCTTTTACATAGAGTTCACCTGTGTGAACTGTATGTAAAATAAATGAAGCAATATTGCATCTCCCAGGACCCAAGGGAGCCTTAAAGAAACATGGAGAGGGACTATTTACAGGGGATGCAGTGACAGGACAAGGGGGAATGGCTTCAAACTGACAGAGAGTGGGCTTGGATTGGATATTGGGAAGAAATCCTTCCCTGTGAGGGTGTGAGGCCCTGCCACAGGGTGCCCAGAGCAGCTGTGGCTGCCCCTGGATCCCTGCAAGTGTCCAAGGCCAGGTTGGACAGGGCTTGGAGCAGCCTGGGACAGTGGAAGTTGTCCCTTCCCATGGCAAGGGGTGGAATGAGATGAGCTTTGAGGTCCCTGCCAACCCAAACTGTGATTCCATGATCTAACTTATTATTCATTACCTAATTTTCACCCTTTTGCTATGCAACATTCCCAACTTTTCCTGGCTACTTGGGAAGAGACCTTTGGAGCTTGACCATTTAGGTGCTCATGGCAAGCCAGGGCTGGGAACAGCAGCACACACCAGCCATTTAAGGACCCAGTAAGAAAGTGCTCTGCCTCTTATGGAATTTAGGTGAATGGACTGTAATTACCCAAGTATTTATGGGTTCTCTTTATTGTATGAGTCACTGAGGGCTTGTGAGGGGGCAGACAATTTCCATTTTGTTTAGGGCAGAAATATCCCTGGAGACCAAGCTGATCTATGGAGCTGCCATATCAAACCCTCCTAGGAAAGGAAAAAAAAAAAAAAAAAAGATAATGCGAATATTAGTCAGCTCACATTGGACTGCTGTGTGTAGAAAAGGAGAGAACTGAACTGAAAAATGCTTTTAAAACCACAATTCCATAAGCATCTGTCTCATTCCAAGTACGGCTGGGGCCTTTCTGTCTCCTGAAAGGAAAGGAGAGGGTGAATTCAAATGATCTGTAGTTCTGGAGTGCTGAAGGGGAAAAAAAGTAATTTCCAAATAGAACTTCATCCCTGCAGACAGTGACCAGGCACAGATAACCTCCTCCAGGGAGCCACACTTCCCCCAGAGTCCCTCCCCAAATGACTGGCTCTGCTCTCCCTTTGCTCTCCCTGAGGCTGAGATCAGAACTGTAGGAAGTGACCAGAAAAGAAATAACAATTCTTGACCATCAGACAAGTGGAGAAAGAGGGGGGAAAGGAGAAGGTGGGTGAGTGATGCTTGTCCCCATCCATGTCCTGTTTGTTGCATTTTAGCCACCAGCCCCCTGCCCCACGAGTGCTGCGGTTTCTGCAGGACACCCTGACCCACACAGCACATGAGGGGAGCTGTGGTGGATCCCAGCACCAGCAGGGCATGGAGGAGCCGTGGCACAGGCAGTGGAAATGCTCTTTTCCATGCTGGAGCCTGTGCAAGGCTGTGCTTTGGGCAGGGGTGCAGAAATCCCGTGTGACTGGGGCCGGGGCTGCTCCCAATCCCACAGCTCCTGCGTCTGGGCATCTGTGAAAAGGAAGGGACTGAGGGAAAAGAGGAGCCACGGAGAAGGCAGGAGCAGAAACTGCCCTGAAAATTCCTCTTTGTCCTTTGGGTCACCACAGCATCTCAGAGTCTTTGTCCACAATGGGTGGAGCAGTGCCTGCCCTGAGGGCAGTCCTGTTCCACAGAAAGGCTCTGCTGAGGCTCTCCGTGGCCAGGGAGTAGAAGCCCAGCCTTGGGTGAGGCCACAGCTCAGGACAGGCTCCTTCTGCCGTGGAGCATCCCCAGGCCAGTGCTGTCACCACTCAGGTCTGCTGTCCCCAGGCTGGGTGGCCCTGGGAGGGCAGGGGAGGAGGAGGAGGAGAGTGCAGGGCACACCACGGTGCCAGCAGGACCTGCGTGGGCGAGGCACAGCAAGCCTGGTGCTGTTGAATCTGAGGATCAACATGAGAAGGAAATGGAGAATAAAGAGCAGTAAATGAGCTGGATTAGAGGAGCTGTTTTACATAGCCCTTCATTTAATCCTTTGCTTTCCTTTCATTGTTTAATTGGTTTAGCTCTTGTACTTTTAATGCTGTAGTCAGAGAGAGCCAACCTCCTCTTTCCTTCTCTTTTCCTGCCTTTCCTATCCTCTCTTTACATCTCACTATCTAATCCCATTTCTCTCTTTCTTCCTCCATTTCTGTCTCTATCCCTTGTTCTCATTCCTCCAGCTTCTTTCTCTCTCTCTTCAGGCCCCATATTACTCAAGCAGCTTTTGTTCGTGCTGTCAACTGCATCAGCCTGTAAGTGAAATTGTACTGTAAGTGAAGTTAAAAGTATTTCTATGGTGGGATATTTAATCATTTGAATCCTTGATAGGAGCAGCTCTTTTTATTTTCACTAGCTATAAATCCAGGCTCTATCTAATCTCTGATCTCGACGAGGAGAGAATTAACCAACAGAGTGTGTGACTAGAAAGGAGAAGGCTGGAGAGAAGGGACCACTTTATCTGAGTGTGGAGTGGAGCAGCATAGGAATAAGGCAAGGAGCCATTCCCAGCTCCCTGCCATTCTTCTCACTGCCTTTCCCTGAGCCTACCTTCGTTCCCCTCCCCAGACACTCCAGCATATTGGAAATGCCATTTTCCATTTGCAGCTCTTTCTTTCCCCCCTCACTGAGTCACTCAGCCCATGATGGTGGGGAGGAGTTGTGTCTCTGACTGCAGAGCCCTGGATTTGACTCCATCTCCACTTGCACTGCTCTGGATTGGGATGACTCCAGGTGTGGATGGGCACCTGTGGGCCTAACCCTGCCTCGAGGGGACCTGTGCCAAGTCTGGGGTCTCGAGGTGACCCCTCCTCTGCTCTGCTCCAGGAGCTGCCTGTACAAATGGATTATTCACCTTTTCCTCTTCAGCTGGGTCTGCTTAGAGCAGGTAAGAGCCTCCCATGCTGCCACCTCTCCGAAGCACAGGGCCAAGTGCCTTTCTTCAGTCTCATTCCCAGGACTCCTCTGTGCAGTGAAGCCACCCATCCTGCTGCTCTAAGTTAAATCTTTTTATGTAAAGCTCTGGATGAAGGTCAAATCTCAACACCTTTCCTTCTTTAGCCCTTTGTTTCCCCTCCAGGTGTGTGGGGTGAGCCTTACAGCTCATTCCCTTTTCCATAAATCTGTTGCTGGTACACAGCACATCTCCATCAGCTAAAGAGGAGAATGGGGAGCTGATCAGAAATGTTCTGACTGATTTGGGACTCTCCTATTTTTCCTCTCAGAACGTGGTGATTTGGTGAAAGCAAAGCATTCTGCTGAGATGGGGTAATTGGAAAGGAGCCCCTGACAGACCAGGATCAGCTCTGGAAATTTTCTGCCTGGTTTACAGGCACACAGGTCATGAGGAAAAAGGAAATGTCCACAACTGTTGGAATCTGCTAGGAGAGAGGGAACTTTGGTGGCAGGATTGGATCCAGATCTTCTGGAAGAACTATGTATTTCTGTCTCCTTAGGGCTGAGATTGGAGCACCAAGTGAAAGCAGCAGCCATGTCCATCCAGGCAGGCATGAAACACAGAATCCCTGAATCCTACAATGGTTTGGGTTGGAAGGGACCTTAAAAATCATCTCATTCCACCCCCTGCCATGGGCAAGGACACCTTCCAGTATTCCAGGCTGCTCCAATCCCTGTCCAGCCTGGCCTTGGACACTTGCAGGGATCCAGGGGCAGCCACAGCTGCTCTGGGCAGAAACAGTAGGAAAAGGTGTGGGGAGCCTGGGTGAGTTATCCATACATTGCCTAAGCCTTGTCAACAATTTAAGCTCTCTTAAACCCCCAGTCCAAGAGCTCTGAGCAGAGAATTGCTGTCTGATTATACTCCATTAGGGCATCAATATTTACCTTGAGAATTTGTCTGAAGGATGAAAAGTGCTACAGGTGCTCAACATCTTGGCTGCAGTTCCTTGCAGGAAAAATCCAGGCTACCCTTTCTCCTCCTCCCTCTCACTTGCAATTCTCCAGCACTTCTCTTTTATGTCTGTGGCCTGCTTGTTTGCAAAGTCACCACAGGAATTGTGGCTTGCCAAGGAAATGCAGGAACTCTGATGACTCCAGGGTGAGGTTCCCCCCTCCTCCTCACTTTCTGGAGGTGCTGGGAGCATGGCTGGTGCTGGGCAGTGCTCTGCAAAAGTGGACAATCAGTCACTGCCACCGGGAGGGGAGGAAGCAGGGGGGATGCCGAGTTTGCAGAGAGTCCTGGTTGCACAGTGAGATTCACACAGCTGTGCTGCTCCCAGTGTAAGTGTGGACAGCCCCATTCATCACCAGCCTCCCTTCCTCAGCACACGTCCAGGGGAGAGGGATGATTTAGTGCCTGCAGCTGGAACAAGCACTAAGTTTCTCTAAAACAGCAACATTTAAGAACTGGGGATGTTTTGCATGTGTGTTTTGTGGTTCTGGGCAGAAGGGAGGAGGCAATGCCAGGAGCTGGGAGCTGCAGAAGGGGGGAGGCCTTGTAGGGAATCATCAGATTTCTGCTCCTCTCACATCTTCCACTCACAGGGATCTGCACAACACTGGCCCTAGGGATGTTCAGTTGTGGAGCAGGGTCACCCCAGGATGCTTGAAATCTGTGGGAGAGGGTATCAGGAAAAACAATAAATGAAGGGGATGGAAGAACAGGAGCAAGTATGGATGGAATTGATAAACAGGATGCACTGAGACTGAGGGGCAATGGTCCCATGAGATGAGCAGAGCTGGACACCTCCCCAGGGATCCATCCCTGCAGGCCTGTCCCCAGGCAGGGCAGTTTCCCTCTGTCACTGGTTCCCTCAGTCTTCCCTGCCAAGGGGTTCCTTCTCCTCACAGCAGAGATGTCAGAATCCCGAGGGATAGGAATATGGAAGTGGGGTTACTGGGGGTGGGGGGGGGTGTGCTGGGAGCTGAGGGCTGGGCAAAGCTGCAGAGGGGGCAGGGAGGGTGCAAACTTTCTCCTGTGTGACAGAGAAGGGTCCCCTGAGGATCTGAGTGAGGGAGGAAGGTTGGGCACCAAGACACTGGGAATACTGAGGGTCTGAAATGAATAGAAATTGAGGAAGACTTTTCTCCATCACTGAGCTGCTCCTAACCCTGTCATCCCCCGGGAGTGAATCTGCTCTCCTTTGGTGGCTGCAGCCTCCCAGCAGACAGCAGAGGAAGGAAATGGAGAGAGGGCAGCCCTTATCTTTCCATCCAGCAGCAGATTTACTCCTGCCTTGCCGGGTCACTGTGCCAAGGCTTGCTGTCCCTGCCCATGCCTGGCTGTCACTTGTGTCCATCTTGCAGGCACGTTTCCATCCTGTGTGTGGTTTGCTCAGCCTGTGCTAATTATGCCCTTGACATATGCAGCAGAAGTGCCTGTGTCTATAACAGCACGGAGGTGAGGGAGGTTAATTAACTCGGAGGAAGGAAGCTGAGTGTCCCCACATCACACCCCCTTCCATATGCATTAGTTTTGAAGCCTGAAGACACTGTTTAACCAAACACAGCCCACGACTCACTAACTGTCCTGATTCCTGCCTTCCTTCCCCGTAGCACTGATGTTGCCTGGGATGGATGGCTCCCAGCTAATGCAAAGCCTACAGAAACAATGGCCTTGCCAGAGAAGATCGTGCCTCGTTCACAGGTGGATTTTCCAGGGAGTGCAGGCAGGATGTTGCTGTGGTCAAGGTACTGGCACACTTCCCTGCCTGCTCTGCAATGAGATTTGCTGTAGGAGATGCACAACAACACCCCCAGCCTGGGGGCTTCTCCTCCCCGGGCTCCCAGACCATGTCAGCATCCTCTGCTGCTGGCAACCACAGGCACAGACCTCCCAGATTTTCCTTGCCTTGCTGGCCAGGAAGAGGACCTGCATTTCATGCAACTGCAGCACAGAGCAGCTGCCCTGCCCCTTCCCCAGCTCCAGGGAAGCCTCCTTGGAGCTGGGCTTGGGGCAAGGCTGTTTTCACTACTCTAAATATGCTTCACTTAGGGGATTCCTGCAGTCAGATAACACCTGAGAGGTACCAAAAACCTCAGGTGGAGCTGAGGCATCACTGCTGCCCTGTAGGGTGATCACACACGTAAATACAACAAGCGTGTGCCTGGGTCAAGCTGCATGTGTGTTTCTTGGAGATGAAATCTGAGAGGCTGGGTGGCAGCTGCTTGGCTTCTGACTTTTCTGTTAACACACAGCCTTGAAGGACTCGCTGTCCTTCTTCTTCCTCACCCCTCTGCACAGCCCTCCCCCCTGCACACTTTATCTCTCAGGGCTGTAAATCCTCTGCAGCGAGGCTGCTGCCTCTCTGTTTGCACAGCACCTTTTGCAGTGGGGCTTTCAGGAATATAAACAGCAATACAGCTTTAATTATAAACCCTGTGAGGAGACGGACAGCACAAGCCACAGGTTTGTGTCTCAATCAGGACACTCCACAGGGGCCACTTTGCCAGTGCAGCCCCATTTTTGTATCCATTGGGCAGCTGCTAAGAGAGGCCAGTTATGCTTCCTTCTTTCCACTCTTAATAATTACAGGTCTCACAGGAAAAGTGGCCTTGGAGTAGAAATTTTAAAAAGGTTTTAAAAGATTTTATTAGAAAGGATTTGGTTCCTGTGCAAGTATTAGTTTAACAAGGCACTTTGCTCACCCCCTGCACTAGAAATGTTATTGATCACACTGCATTTATAGAGAGAGCAAGAGGCTGGCTCTGTGTTTCTCTGTAATAGGTACACTGGCATATATTCATATTTATACATTTCCTAATGAATGTGTGCACAGATGTGTCCAGCTGTAGATATGAACACACACACAGAGCCCATGGGTGGAAAAGGCTGACAGGTATGGAATGTATGGGCTTGTCTGTCATGTTGGAGTGTGTCCATCTCATTCACTGATGGCAATTGAGGGTCATGGTCTGGGGGTTTGGGGAGCAGACACCCAACAGGCCCTGCTCAAACAGCAGGGAACAGCTGCTCTGTGTCCTAGTCACAGTTTTGGCCACATTTGCCTGGAAAGACTCGAGTGACACAGTCCAGGGTTAGGTCTGGAATCTTACACAGGGAAAGGCTCAAGGTTGTGCCAGATGATGAGTTATTACCCCCAAAGCAGAGAGAGTGGAGCTGTAAAGATCCAGAGTGCTTGACATCTTGCAGTGACAAGTGCCATGTGCAACAATTATTGTTATTCCTTGCATTAGCAAATTTTGCTGCTGCTCATGATCTTCATTTTCATCAGAAAGCATTCTGGTGCAAGTGATTGCTTCAAGCCAGCAGGATCTTGAAAATTACTCTATAAACACCTGAGCCTTCTCAAAACCTATCCTTGCCCCAGCTGCAAACCTGGTTCTGATTTCCTGACCAGAGCCTCATCCAGCACCAGTGCCTGGTGCTCCCAGCACTGTGTCTTTCCCCTCTGGATGGCAGCCTGGTACCAGCAGCCCATCTCAAAGGCAGCTCCAGGCACCTGCATGGTAGAGACAGGAGGGAAAAAGCAAATTAGGATAAAATTCTCAGCTGCTGGCTGATGCCAAACCAGCTCCTTTTGCAAAACAGCAGAACTGGTCCAGGCAGAATGTATGAGCACTGTGTCCCTTGTCATATGAAACCTGGAGTAATGGAGAGATGGAAGGAGCAAATCCTGTTAAACCTGTTGTACCCTGGGCACCCCTGGGATGTGCTGGTGCAGAGTGGGGAAGGGAAGGCAGCAACACCCTCTTCTCCCCAGCCTGATCTCCCTTTCCACATTGCCCAAAAGTTATCCCACTCTCAGCTCAGGGAGGTTTAAATTTGCACCTCCCAGCCCTGCTGCTGTCCACAGGCTGGACTAAGGAATCTGAAATACAGAGAAAATCAGAGTGGAGAACAACAAACTGAAATTGCTGGTGCCCTGATGCACAGCCAGATTCTTGAGACATGTTTAACTTAGGGGTTTGCTGCCTTCAACGTGTGCTGATATGATTGCCTGCATTCAGAGGCTTCCCTGAGCCTGGGTCACAAAATCAGACAGGTCCTGCCTGTCATTCTGTTTGTAGCTTGGAGGTTTCATGGTGTTCACGTGGCTCACAGGGTCCTTGGGTGCTCATCACTCCCCAATAACCTCCATGTCTTTCCACAGGGAACAAGTTTGGTGTGAAACAACTGGAGACGAGCAGAGGAAAGATATTTTCATTCACATTTTTACCCACGTGAGGTTTCCCCTTGGCTAGCTCTGGGGCTCTGATTTACCCTGTGGGAGGTTGGTCAGTGTATACAGAGGGGTTTCATTGCTTTTTTTTTTAGCAGTGCAGGAGACATTTCAAATTTGTGCTGTCGCTGGGCTTAAACCTGCAGCTCAGCTTGGCTGTGCAGAGGCAGGACTGAGGCTGGAGGCAGCACTTTGCCCAGCCAATCCATTTCTCTCCCTTTGCATGGCAGTGGGGATTTTTCTTCACACCCGTGTGCCTTTCCCTCCCGGTGCTCACACACCTCTCCTGCAGCAAATGACTCAGTGTGTTTACAGAGAAGGAGAGTTAATAGAAACCAGGCAGAATTCGAGCCTCTCTGGGACTGCTTTACACACTGACAAAATCATTCTTTCCTCCCACGTTAAATATTCATGACACTCAGATTTTTAGATACAAAGGTACATTTTGTTACTAAATGTGTTGATCCAGAATAGGCTCCTCAGCACGGGGAGTTTTCCACCCGTTTTCAGAGGGGGAAGAAAAAAATACTAAGCAGGGAGTGCGCCCTGAAAGCAATGCAGTCTGACTTCATTTCCATCATGTCTCTTTTGGGGGTTGTTTTGATTCGGGAGCAATTTTGCCAAGATATTTATGGCCTGAACTGCTATTTGTACAATGTTGTGCTTTTGTGTACACGTGAGTGTGTGTCCCTTGTACAAATAACACATCAACAGCTCCGTGCTTCCCACCCTGTGCTTAAGCCCATGAAACAAGATGCTTTAACAAAAGCCCCATATATTACTGCCATTCTGAATATTTGTAATTTTGAGACAATATTTACATAGCCTGTTCAGACTAAGCTCCTGGGCCCGCTGACAGATCACAGGCAGCTGAAAGCACAATGCGTGTGCTGCAGTTTAGTGCTAAGCAGGGAAAAGGAAAAAAAAAAAAAAAAACCCAAACAAAAAATACAAGCAAGATAAAAAAGAGCAGACTTAGGCATTAACAGACACATAAAGCAAACAGCAGAGAGAGAATCAGGTAGAAAATCAAATTGTACACAACAGTGCTGGAAGGGATTTTTGCAGGGGAGCTTCCAGAAAGGTGCTTGGAAGTGGGACATCATCTTTGCCCCCCTCTCCACCTTTTCATAGCAAGTTCAAAGCAAGATTTTTTCCAAGAATTCAACTCCAGATTTGAGGTAAAGATAAATTTTCCCCAATGAAAATATCACTAAATGTAAAAAAACCCAAACAGCCAAAAAACCAAAGCAGAAATTTGGTCCTCTGCTATTTTCTGTTGAATTTGTTCTTGTTTACAAGCACAGCAATGTTACAAGTTCACTTTGGTTTCATTCTGTGGAATTGATTTTGAGTACACAGGGAACAAATTGAGATACTGCAAAAAACCTGGAAAAATTATGTCCATAGTTCCCTTTTTCTTTTTAAAGGAGAAAGCTGTGTGGGGATGCAGCTGTGGCTTGGGGAAGCTGGCAGTGGTGTGTGCTACGTGCCAGATCCTGTCCCCAAACCTGGGGAGCTGCTTCCCGTGCCTGGAATGGCAATGCCAGGATCCACCTTGTCCTCTCTTCTTCCTGAGATATTAAAATAATCCTCACTAATTAACCTTTCCCTCGAATATATTCAGCATCTGATTACTGAGCCATTCATGCAAGGAGTTGGACCAAAGGTGCCTCCTCAGCCACCCAGAGCTCTGCACTAAATAACCCTTGCTGTTTCATGGGATTTGTCCCCTCCTTTTGTGCCAATTTGTAGTTTTGTGGTCTTATTTTGGTGGTATCTGGCACACACAGAGTGCACATATGGAGCCAGGAATTAGGGTGTGACTTTGGGAAACAGAAATGATGAGTGAATGGATGTCAGCCTGAACACCTTCAGAGCCAGCCTAACCAGCAGCTGGGGCTGAGCAAAACATTTAAACAGGGCTGGGGGCAGAGCCTCAAATTCCTGCTGTCCATTGGGGAAGATCCACTAAGCTGCAGTGCCAGATCAGCTGGGTGTGAAAGGTCCTCATGGTCCACACCACAGAAACCACAATCAAATTAGCACTAATTGGAAATTGCAGCTGAGAGACCAAAGACTGAATGGGCCATGAAGACTGAACTCCACATTTTCCTCAGGGTTCTCAAATCAGCACTAAAATCACATGCATTAAAAAAAGAATAGCTATTATTTTGCAACTTCTTGGATATTTTAAAATGTGTGATTCAGTCACATCACACTCCCTTGCAGGAACGGTGTTTCACCAATATTATGCATTTGCAGAGTGGTGAAAAGCCCTGGTTTGAAGTCTTGTAGCAGAAGCTGCACAAAGTCAGGGTTTCTTTTAAAATCACCTCACAGCCCACAGGTACTGCTGGTTGTGCCTCACACTAACAATGAGTGTTTTATAGCTTCCATCAAATATGGTTTAAAAGAGAATATCCCCACCAGGTGAGGCTACAAAGAGAGTTCCCCAGTAGCTGTCTGGCCTCCTCTTCATAGTCCCCAGGCTTACACAAGGAGGGTATGACCCCTGTGAAAGAAGACAAAAGACTTTTGCAGACACAGGGGCTTGATTTGAGCTGAATTCCTGCTCAAATGGAGTCCTCAACCAGTTTACTGGGTTGTTTATTGGCTGTAAACCATCTCCCTGCGTTTGAGACACACCTTTGAGTCTCAGTGTGGTTTCCATCTCCACACACCCTTGTTGAAAGCCTCACTGAGCATTTCTTTTCAGAGGCCTGCCATTGCTGGCCAAAAAAGGTGAATCTTATTTCTACTTTGATTTCCTCTGGCTTTCTCCTCCAGCCCTGCATCCTCTGTGTGCCTCTTTGTGGGCCTCTGCCAGTCTGAGTTTGTCCCTGTGACTGTGCTCCCATACCAAATTCTACAATGTCCCTTCCTTCACATTTCAGATCTGCCCTGTAAGAGGCTGTATCCCCTCTAACATGCCCAGCTTCCATGGCCCTCATCCCAGACTATGCTGTCAATCCTCTCCCTAATGCCAACTCATCTCAAATCTTGGGAGAAGTTTCCAGTCCTGTTTCCTCTCTTCCTTGCTGTGATAAATGTTGGTTTTGCAGTAACACCACACTCATGCTTCTTCTGAATACTCTGCTGGCATTCCCTTGTCCTGGGAACTGCATCATGTACTCATACCAGAGCTGCTGAGCTGCAAGTTACTCCCATGAACATCATTGATGGGTCCATTTCCAGAGGGAAAAGCAGTGGATCTGTCCTAACCTGCAGAGAGAGCAATGAAACTGGCTCCTGGATGAGGGAGCTTCCACTGTAAGTGGGAGCAGAGACAAAATGAGCTCATTACTGCTTTCACCCAGTGCCAGGCATTAAAAGAATTTAACTGGTTTAGTGCAATTGGCCTATTTTCGTTATGTATTTGGGCTTCATGATGGACGAGTCGTTAAAAAATAAATACAGAAGTAATGATGGTAGCAATCACAGAAAGCAATTCTCAGATATAATAAAGAGTCTCCTGGATGTGTACAGCCTGTGCTCCACTATTGATTTCTTCCCTTCTTTATTGCACTTCACTCCTCTCTGTTCACCCAAGCCCCAGCCCTTGTGCTGCACAGCCTGCCAGCCAACCACAGCCATGAATTATTAACATGAAGGAGACCTTTAATTGGATGAGCTGCAATTAATAATTCATTGGAGGTGCTTGCAGAGAGAGGGAGGGAGAGAGGGAGGGAGGGAGAGCAGGCGAGGTGGCGATGCTGAGAATTGGGCCCACACTGTGGGAGCAAGTGGGAAGTTGGGATGTTCCAGCTGGAGCCCTGAGGGTTGCTGTGTGCCTGGCTGCAGGAGGCACAGCGAGGACAGACCTGCCCAGAGAGTGAGAGATGCTTTTGGAAGTGTGACCTACCCCTCGCAGACGGCGCTCCCAGCACGCCGCATCCATGGCACCGTGCCTGGAGCTGGCAACATGAGGAGCACACAGCAGGGCACAGAGCTCAGCTGTGAGCCCATCTCACACCTGTGCCTCCAGAGCTCTCTGCAGCAGCCCCAGAATCCCATCCCAGTCCTGATCTCCCTCCCTGCAGATGACCCAGAGGCAGAGTGGGGTGGGCAAGTGGGAGTGAACCCGCTCTGCTCATTGTACCAACAGTCCCTCTGCTTCCAGGCTCCAAAACCAAATTAATATCCTCAGCCACACACAGCCTTGCTGGTTTCCAGCTGACAAGCAAGGCCACAGATCATTAATGTTAATTAATATTTACATTACAGTTGTGTCTGGAGGGCTCCATTCAGGTCTCTGTGGTGTGATGCATCCTACAAACATATTGAGGATGGGGTCCCCTCTTGTGCTGCTCAGTCCACAAACACATCCAGAGACACGTTCCTCTGGCTGGAAACAGCCTTTCCCTTTTGCTTTTCATAACCTGTGTTTTTTATGGCTTCAGTAAAGGAGCCTGGATGGCTATTAAAGAAAAAATGAAGAAAAGGAAATAGGGAAAACAAAGCAAGATTTAGTGCTTGTAGAAGTGGTAGGAACAGCAGTTTCATACCAATTCCTTTGCTGAGCCTTGAACATGTGGATAAGAGGCAAAACAGTCCTGGCATGCAAAGACCACTATTTGAGACTTGGACAAGACATTGGGTCATTCAGCCTGACTCCTTCCTCAGCCTCCCTCACCAAATTTCAGTGATTGCTCCTGTTCTGAGCCAAGGAGCAGAAGGTGTGTGACTGAAGCCTGTCTTCCAGAAGCTCATTCCATGCCTTCATGATTTCCCTCTGTCAGAAGAGTGGCAAACCTGCTTCCCCATTTGTGGAGAGTGAGACTCTCTCCCTCTGGGACTCATTACCAGGCTGGGCAGGGACACATGGAATCACAGATCCATGGGATGTCTCAACTTAGAAGTGACTCACAGCACACACAGGAATTGATCCCAGTTTCCCCATGTTGCTCAAGTCATGGGGATAGCCACAATCAACGGTGACCATTCCACTTCAGCAGCTCTGCTGAGTGCACAAAGCTGTGTTTTTCCTCTCAGAAACAAAACAAAACAAAACAAAACAAAACAAAACAAAACAAAACAAAAACCAAACAAAAAACCCCCAGGCAAATCTGTGGTGTCGATTTTCTCTCCAGGAATGAACTTGTGACTTCTTTCCTCAGCCTTGGCCAATCACTATTGCTTGGTCCAATCTGTGCATCTTCCCCACACTCTCCTGTGTCTTTAATTAACCTATATTGTACCTCCAAGCTCCAGCTTGAAGCCAGAGTAATAAATGATTTGCATAGTCTTGTGAGTGCAGATATTCTCTAAATCTCAAACCTTCCACTCCTGGCTCCTTCTGAAATAGAGGCAAGCATGGCAACATCTGTATTCCAGCTGAGCTGCTCCATTAGCAAGTTTGGAAGGTGGGGCCAGGCTTTCACCTCTTCCATCTGCTGTGGGGATGTAAGGAGGCTTTGATTCACTGAGGGGCTCATTCTTCAATGAAAAATACCTGGGAGTTTGTGCATCTGCCAGGAGCCTGTAAGATAAACAGGGACTTAAATCCTCTCCTGAACCCAAATGTAAACAAATCCATGACCCTGCCAGGCTCTAAGGATCAAACCTGGCACAGAGTTCTTATCTGTCCCGAAGGGGCTAAGTAATACCACAGATTTTAGTTTGTAAGCTGGCCCCAGGGGCAGACCAGCCTGGATTCTGTGAATATGAGCATGAGAAAAACCTTGCTCTTCATTCCATCTGATTTTCCTATTCCTTCAAGAATCTAAGATATTTTCATTTTAATTCTTTTAGAATTACTCACCATACAGCAGAAAAATTTAGTTAGAAGAGACCCACAATCTATAAAATTTCCTTGTTCCATGATTTTTTGAATATTTAATACAACAAATTCTATTGTGTAGAAACCTGAAACCTGGAAGAAGAGGTTGAGAATTAGGAATTTGAGATTGATTTTATTTTTATTTTAGGTTTTTGTTGTTTGTTTTGTTTTTGGTTTTTTTTTTAATTATTGAAATAATTTAATCTTCTTGTGTCTCAGTTTCCCCAGATGTCCAAGTGCCATCAGAAAGTCAGGACCCATCCTTGGAGTGGGAGTTTGAGTCTTAATGAAGAGGTTCCAGGCAGTGCAAATGAGAGCTGCTGCACGGCCACTCAGAGCATTAATGTTATTATAGGAGTTCCATGGGGACCTATTCAGGATGGAGAATCGTCTTAAAGGGAGATGTGGAGTCTCTCTGCTTCTGCAGGTTAACAGCTGACCTTTTAATGCTCCATCTGTACAGTCTGATCCAGTACAAATGTTTTGATCATTTAATATGGTAAATGTAGAAAGAATTTGGGAGAAAAATATGTTCTTTTAGCTGCAACCCAATGTTTATTTGCTCTGTTTGGCTAACTCCTATTCCTTTTTGTGGTAAGCAGTCTCAGGCTATGCAAGGCTGGGTTAAGGATTCCCCTGAGCTACAAGTGTGGCTGCACAAACCCTTTTTCCAGTGTAAAAACTAATTAAAAACTCCTTGCCTCTGGCTGCCCTTGTGTTGCACATTTTCACCCCCTCACCTGTGTCTCTGTCAGGGGGTTGTGCTGCAAACCACATCACAGAAATGATCTGTGGTTAAAACCCACAAACACCCTCACATCCTGCTCAGTCATTTCAGGAGAGGGATGCCCTTAAAAATGCCCCTGCCAAAGCAGAGCAGGGATCTAAACCCCACCACCCCCTGCTCTGGCCTGGAGTCCTGCTCACCTCTTGTTCAGCTCCTGGTGGGGAAATCTGCTCAGACAAAGCAGATCTTGGTGTGCTGGTGTGCAGGAAAGGAGCACACCTCCAGAGCTGAGTTACAGGCAGCTCATGGAAAAAGATGATCCTGGGGGCATCAGCAAAGGAGCAGCAAGAGGTGAGTGCCCCAGGAAAGCCTCTGCTCTGTGGGGTGATGTATCTGTTACACAAGCTGCTTCCATGGCTATTCTCCCCATCCCTATAAAATGTTAATGTTACTTGATAGCTGATGCTATGAGGGAGATAAAAGCTGGAGTTTTCCTCTGGGTGACAGTGTTCAGGACCTGTTCCTGATATCCAGAGAGAAGAGCTGTCCTGGGCAGCTCCAGCAGGGCTGATCTGGACAGAGTATGGCATTGTCTAAGGCAGGGGAGCTGCAGCAGCTCCAGGCTGTAGGACAGATCTCATCAGCTTGTGGATGGGATTCCTGGTGCCATCCAAAGAAGATCTGGCAAATTGTCCTTGAGACAAATCTGTCATCCCTGAATTGCAGGTTCAAGGGGACAGAGCTGGAGCACAGCCTCGCACAAGATCCCATTTTTGGTAAACAGACCAAACTCTGAGCTCAGGCTGCCTTAGATCACATCAGTTCTTGCAGCTGATGATTGTAGGAACCTTCTGGGTTCTCCTCTCACTGGGCCACCAGTCCCTGGAGCCAGATGCTGTTGAGGTGGATTGATGGATGATCACCTTGTCCTCAAAGCTGCTGATCTTTGTCCTGCACAAATACTTGAGATGAACAAGCCAGTGCCAAAGAGGTTGGTGCTCACTCCCACAAGTCTCCTGTCACTGGCAATGCCCACAGCACATCTGTGCTCCATTGGTGCAACAGCTAAGCAGGGCATGAAGAAAGCTGCAGCAATTAGCAGAGAGAGAGGGAAAGAGAGCAAGACATTCCAGAAAGATCCCTTTCCCTTTCGGAAGCTGTAGGCACAACAGAGAAATGGGACCATGGGAGAGGTGTCCCACCCTCTTGTAAAGCACAGCAGGGAAGAGATGACACAGTGATCCTCTAAGCAGCTTTCACTGAGCTCTGACAAGAGGAACAAATCCTCAAGGAAAAGCATTTGTGTCAATTCTGGTCTAGATGCACCACTGCCTGAGGTCCAGCTCGCTTGGTTCTCATCCTGGGAGACCACTTTCAAAGGAAAGTGGTGTAGTCCCAAAACACTCCCTGGAAAAGGGGCATGAATTGCACATACACATGCAAATGAGGAAGAAGTTTCAGCAGCACATCATAATTCTGAATAGGGGAAAAGAAAGGAAAAAAAAATAAAAAAAGGAGAATTCTATCCAGTGAGGCTTCTGCAGCAGGAACAGAGTTCATTTCTCTCCAGCTCTGGGGAGTGAAATGTATTCAGCTCACACAGGCCACTTCAGCATCTTTTTTTGTTTTTTATCTTTCCAACGTAGGAGAACAAATTTAACAATGAGATTCCGTTTCTGTTTCCTACATGTGGAATAATTAAATTTGCATCTCACTCTGTAGTTGGAGCTGCTGTTTGAAGAGGAATGTATCAATTGGACATGAGCCCAATGTGTTCTGCTCTGCAAATAAGGCAGTTTGCAAAAAAAACAAGGCATAATCTCTCACCCAGGCAATAATCACAGGAAAATCATCCCTCACTGACAGTTCTCTTCAGGGCTTGATTCATATTCTTGCTGGAGAAAGAGCAGGAGGGAGGGGGTGTAAGGGGAACAGACTTTTGGCATCTCCTCGTGACAACCTTCATCAGAAGCTGTGTTCTGGTGAGGGCTGGGATGTTGCTGTGCCCTCACCGGTGGCAGAGCTCTCTGATTTTCTGCAGGAGGTTTCACAACCAGGAATTGTACATCTGCTGACTCCAGACCTTTCCAAAGCCCACTGAAACCACGGGGAACATTCCTGATGGCTTTGATCTGTTTTGTGTGAGGCTGGTGGAGAGTGATTTTCAGTAAAACCTCTGATCTTGTTCTCAGGGGTTTTGTTACCTGGAACAGAGCTGGGTGCTCAGCACTCCACATGATCAATCTATCAGAATAATCCATTCCTTCCAGCTCTGGTTGGCTGGATGCAAATTCTTCACTCTCCTGACCATCAAGCCTGTTCAGGTACCTTTCAATAAACAACCTCTCCCTGTCCCTGCCTTCTGTGCCCACAAACAGTAAAATTCATTTGTTTTTTCCACATTGGCTTTCTCCACTTCAGTATTCCCTGCCTGTGACATTTCCTTCAACCATTTTCAGGAACTGCTGCCTCCTTTTCAATCCCATCCACCATTCTTGTGTCCAGCAGGATGGAAAGAAAACGTGCCAGGCAGAAGGAGCAGAAGCCTCAAACTGTTGAAAAATGTTTGGATCTGGCATGGCAGGAAATGAATAGAAGTTTAATTCAATCAATCAGAGAGTCCAACTGCACCTGGCCCACTTAATCTAAAACTCCTCAGATTAAATACCTTGTTGTAAGTAGAAATTAATTGAGTTTGTCAAATGTTTCTTACTGCATTAAACACACTCTAGATCAGGAAAACAGCAGAAATAAAAACAATGTAATTTTTTTTACAGTTGAAAGGTTGTTTGTGGAGCTGGCTGAAGCTTTGGGTTTTTGTCTCTTCGATGCTCATTCCATAGAAGCCTCTTTTTGAAAGGTGTCTCACTGGTTTGATTTGGCTGTCCCAGGGAGTGTCAAACACCCACTGTGGTCTCCTGTGTGGGTGAACACAAACTCTGCAGGGACTCTGGACACACAAAGTCAGTGAAAAGATTGTTTTGTTTGCTCTCAAGTTGGAGTTCTCTGTCTTGTGCTCCTTCCCTCTCGTGCTCTTGCACACTTACTCTTGCTTCTCCCACCCTCCTCCCTTCTTCCCCCCCTTTCCTTTCCATACCTGAGCTGAATCTAATGAAGATGCATAAAAAATGTTTCCATTCTGTGAAATGCAATCCATCAACACACACTTCATATATATTGTGCAGAAATGAATCCATTTCAGCCAGGAAGGCTGATAAATCAATTTAAGTGGAAGACTTTTGACAGTTTAATTCAAATTAAGTCCACTTTGTTCAATTAGAAGGTAGCTGGAGGGGTGGTGGCAGGAAACAAACAGGAGTGCTAGAACAAAAACTGCATTTTTTCCCAGGCTGAAGCCACCTGTGGATCATTTTTCTTAGAGGAGGGACACAACGATACCAATTAACATACAATCATCATCCAGCAAATTACTTGTTTTTAAAAGCAAATCCAGATTTTGCACAGCATTCCTGCCTCCCCTTTCATCAGCTGCAACAGCACAGGGAATATTTTCAGGGTGAGGAGGAGGAGGAGGAGGTGGCCAAGGTCTTCCTTCCTGCATTCAGGGCTGATGCTTGCTGCAGCACCCTTGGAGTGCTGCTGTTGGTGTGGAGCACCCTGGAACAACCCCAGAGAGCTGGGAAAGCCCATTCCCAGTGCCAGAGCACACATTCCCATGGGTCAGACTCACCCAGCTTTGGTTTGGCTCTCAGGCAGAGCTGGCACAGACAGCTGGGAGTGCCAAGTTGGTTGCCCACACGTTTCCCCCCCTGCAGTGCCACAGACAGTGTGGAAGCACAGTTTTTGTTTGGATTTTCCGGCTGTTCTGTGGCATTTTTCCTGCAAAATACCAACTTCCTCCGTGCTCTCAGAGGAGATGATTGCTGACAGCTTAGATCTAGGAGCTGAGGCTGCTGAAATGTGGACATCCAGCTAATGGGATTAAATTCAGCCCAGGTAGTTTCTGTGTTCTGTGAAATTTGGTGAATCAATTCAGAATTCCCAGTGATCTGGGTTAAGAGAGATGTCTACTCCCAGATGTTTTAACACCTGAGAAAGCCGTGTTTTAGTGATTATTGAGCAATACATTTAAAAAGTGAATGACAGACCTGGAAAGCAGCATCTGCTTTTTCACTTTCTAACATATTTTCTCAGCCAAACTGAGGTTTTCAAGTTCACAGTGCAAAATGTAACTGAATTTTATCCAAGTCTGCAGACTCACTAATGCTTTCTGCATTCACATTGGCAAAGAACTCCTAATTCTTTTTTTTTTCCCCAACAGTTTTGCAAAACTGAGTCCTTGTCCCTGACAGATGGAAAAACAAAGACTTTTGCAATTAGCAGGATAATATAATTCATGGGATTTGGGTGAGATTTTTCTTCCCCTTTCTTAGTCATAGCAGGGGAGAAAATACATTTTTTTTATTTTCCTTCTGACAGAGGTTTTAAAAAAATGGGAATCCTTTGAGCAGGTTGAAGTAGAGCCCAGAAAGAACAGCCAGTACAGGGCAAAAATGACCAGATTGTCTTACTGAGCAATTGAGTGGATGCATCAGCTACAAGAGATATGGTGGAAATTTTCCTTTCTGTTACCTCTGACTGGTACCTGACAAATCCAGGCCACAAAAAAAGCAAAGTTTCTTCATTTGGGCTTGTGTAAGAACAACAGAAGGTATTTGTGGAGGCAAATATTGCAGTTCAAAATCACTACCACAGCAAGATGTTTTCCCTGGGCAGTGTCTGCCTGGTGAAACTCAGGAGTCTAACGAAGCCCAGAGGTGCCTCCAAGTGCTGGATGGCAATTTTCTAAAATCTGCTTCTGCCAGCTGCCAGGGGAACAAGAGCAGGAGAAAACAAGAGGATGTCCAAAATATTTGTGATTCAGCATTTTCCCCCACTTATTTCCCCCCCACACCTCCAAATTAGGTTGTTTGCAAAATAGAACCTTGTTTTCACTGGAATAATTTTTTATTTTTCTTGTCTGTATGTGTGTGGGGGGGAAATCAGTTATCAAAGCATGGCAATTTAAACCACTTCACAGAAAGGAAAATGACTAAACAAGTGAATCCTTGGTAAAGAACTGCTTTAAGACAAGAAAATGTATTGTCAGATGGAAAATTGGCTTGGTGGAGGGTGGTCAGGAAGGATGGCTGAGAGAGTGGATAAAAGCAATGTGAAAAAGAACAGAGAGACTTCTGGCAGAGGGGCAAAGCCTTTCTTTCACTGTAGATGTGTTTTTCATGCCCTTCCAGCCCTGCTCTGGCAGGCCAGGGTGGCTGGAGAGGTGCTGAGGTTCTGCTGGAGTGGTTCCACATCAGAGGGCTCCACGTCATGGCCCCTTGGAGAGGAGCCAGCCTGGAGGCTCCAGCTTTGTTCCCAAAGTTCTGCAGCAGGTGCCCAGCCTGGGTTTGCTGTGCTTCCTCCAAATGGATTTATGGCCCTATAAATGGTGAATCACTGCGTACAACAAAGAGCAGAAGAGATTTGAGTGCTATCCAATTTAATAATTACTTGAGTAACTCAATCATTTTCAGATATGTGGTTCCAGTGTCTGCAGACCTTGAAGACCTGCTTGGAGCATTTGACAGACAAGACAGCACTTTTTACTGTTTTGTTACCAACCCAGCTCTTGCCAGACCTTCCACATACCTCATCCACATCTCAAAACTTCAGAAGGATTGTGGAGGGTTTGTCTGAGCCTGGACTTGGAGAAGGATGTGCAGAGGACAAGCACTTCCCCCTGTTTGAGGGCTGCTCCTCGGGCCAATTATGAAAAACTTCTGCCTCTGTGCTGATAAATGATTAATTTAAACACTCCAGTTGGAGATGTTTAAAACCAAGCAGCTCAGCTCCCAGAACTCTTGAGGTCTGCAGTGTGTCTTGATGGGCACTGAAAACAGGCCCCCTCCAGTTTGTATTCCTACATTAGGTTTGAACAAGGCTGAGCTGAGGTGCTCAAGAGTTACTTTGCCCCATATCCAAGATCAAAACCAGTCAGATCCCAGTGGAGCACCCTCACTGCTGCAGGTGGGTCCTCAACTCTGCAGCCTGAATTCAGGCTGAGCAAGTGAATTCAGGCTGAGCAAGTGAAGTAGAAGATGAGACCACAAACACAGCTTTTCCTGAAGTCTTCCTGCCTCAGAATAAAACAGAGAAATGTGAGGACTCTGTAAATCAAATTTTTTCCATGACACCAAGGGAGCAGCGTCCTACTTGTGACTCTGGGCTTTAGGGAACGCAGCTGTCACATCTCCAACCTAAGGACAGCACAGGCTGCTGAGAAGTCACTGTAAAACCCAGCTCTGCTCTCAGGGACAAGTGACAGCTCCCATGTGAGCCAGCCCCACCCCCTGTGTGACAGCACCCTCACACCTGCACCAGAGCATGAAAATTCCAGTTTCTCATCATGGGACTGCCCGAAATTTGCTCTGTTTTAGAATTCATCACAGAAGATATTAGCGTGAGGATGAGGCTGGGGACTTGGTTGCTCTCAGCCATTTGCAGCCTGCCCAGGGGCATTGCCTGACAAGGGCAATTTCCTCTTTGAAGGCTCACTTTGGTGGTGCAGAATTCACACCTGCACTGGGGACTCTGCAGCTGAATGATTGTTATTTAAATACTCATTTTTTCCCTTAATAAACTGACAGAGGTTAAAAGTGACTCACTGGAAACAAATGGGCCTCCATTCTTTTCTAGCAGCGAGTTAACCACAAATTTTGGTGGGATAAATATTGATTTCCAGCGGCCTAAAATACCCTGAGTCCCTGGGCTGATTTGACACATTTCTGAGACTCAAGGAAGCAATTATCACCCTTCCCTAAATTTAGCCTTAGGTATCAAACCCTCCTGTTCCAAGTGCTTCCTCCTACAGGAAGAGAATGCTGCCAGTGTCACTTCAACTCAACACCATAATTTTTTTAAGTCCATACATTATTACTCTGTATTATATAGTGCACATCAATATTTTAGGTTAATAAATTTCAAAGGAGCATTTTTTCCTTCTGAAAAATGTTGTTTTCAGTATTTATCTGTGTGGTCTGTTGAGTTTCAGAGCATGATAAATGACCAAGTGGTTTTTATCTGTGCACGGATCTTTTTGTTGGGAGAGTGAACTGTGTGATAGTAGGATCTGATACCTCTTGTGAATGCAGTCAGAGAATGCTGGCTTATATCCTTGTGTTGAATCTCTGATCTTTAGTAACCATAAATTTAAAAAAAAAAAAAATCAAAAGGAAAATAACCACGGCTTACTATGAGTACATGATTTGTTTAACTAAGCATCGGGAAGATTTTTTTTTTTTTAGCACAAAGACTTGGATTCTCTGCTAGATCTGGGAAAAACACAAGCATAACTTAAAACATTTGAGTCATCACGTTGCAAGGCATTGGAAAAACTCATGAAGTTCCTCCTCTGTGAACTCCTATGAAACCCTAGGACATTGAGAGCTGCCCATTTGTTTTTGCACAATCACACAGAATTCAGGACAGATTATGTGCCCATCAAGAGGGGATTAGAGAATTTTGGATGGTCAGAGCTTGTGCAGGTGTTAGTTAATAGTGGCTGAGGGGGTGTTTAGGCTCAGAGGGGATCTTCTTGCTCTCTACAACTCCCTGGCTGGAGGTTGGGTCAAGGTGGGGTCAGCCTCTTCTCCCAGGTAAAAGCGATAGGACTCGAGGAAATGGCTCCCAATTGCACCAGGGGAGGTTTAGACTGGATATTAGGAAAAATCTCTTCACAGAAGAGGTGGTCAGGCATTGGAAGAGGCTGCCCAGGGAAGCAGTGCAGCCCCCACCCCTGGAGGGATTTAAAGACCTGTGGATATGGCACCTGGGACACAGGGTGGTGGTGAACGTTGCGTTGGGCTCCCTGATCACAGAGGGCTTTTCCAACCTTCATAATTCCATAATTGGTGTATCTGTGGTGTTTTGGGGTAGTTGTGGGTGGAGTCCAAGGGCTCAGGACTGTTTTTGGATGCTCTGCCCAGTGAAAAAATATTGAATTCAGCTTTTCATCCCATTAGAAATCGATTGGTTTGCAGAAAGACACCACCTGAGCATGCAGGATAAATCAAGGTAGGCATGAGGGTTATCAGGGCTTGCACTGAGCTGTTTCACCTTGTCAAATACACATTTGACACCTGTATGGCAAGCCTTGGTGGAGGTGGTGATGGTAGAGGTGGGGAGAGGGCTTTCCACAGGGAATATTTTTCACAGTGTAAGGACTTTGGAGAAAATTAATGTGAAACATTAAAAATGTTCCTTTTTAAAAGGGAATCCATTTTTTAGGCACAATGAGACACTTCAGGTGGTGTGGCAGTGGTGAGTAATGCACACTGGAGTTATTTAACTTCATCTCATGCCTCACTATTCCCCAGGGGCACCCATTAATCAGCGTTACCAGGCAGTTTGTCATGTCCTTTTGCTTAAATAATATCCATACCAAACTACAAGTAATGTATGCACCTGGAAATCAGCGGGGGATCTGCCTGTGTCAGGACAGGAGGATCTGTTCTGGAGGACACAGCAAAGCTGAAGGACTCCAGTTGTGGGTTTTAATGGTCCTGCAGGAGAATGTTTGAGTTAGGATGTGTGTCACAACGGGAAAGTGCAGCAGCCAGCACTGCTGAACCAGGAGCAGTCTGATAAATAAAGCTAGCAATAAGTTCACAGAAAGATGTGGCCACAGACACCACACCACCCTTGGGTACCATTTCTCCATTTCTCTGCCACATGAGGAGGGATTTCACATGTGTTTGGGTGTGTGATTACAGTTCATGTGAGACAAGGGAGATGTGTTCTCCCCTCCTGCCAAAATCTGCCAGGAGGACACTGCTTGGGCAGATCTTTCATGGTGGCTTCTGGTTCTCATGGCTCAGACCTACCTGCAAGGGCACTGAGGGACACTCCAGGGAGAGAGGGGGTTGGGATGTGTGCCTGCCTGCTGAATCCTGGAGCAAAAACCTTTCCCTGGAGGGATTTAAAAGATGTGTGGATGTGGTGCTTATGGACAGTGCTTGGCAGTGCTGGGTTAACAGATCCAATGATCTTAAAGGTCTTCTGCAAGCTAAACTATTCCATGAGTCTCTGATTCACCAGAAACTGAAAAAGCCTCTCTTATTTTATGAATGAACTGATACACTACCAGAACTAACACATTTTACCCACATTCTGCTGACAGAGATTGGCTACCCTCACCCCTTAAGGATGGCATGAGGAGCTCCTGTGCCTGAGGATCTGAGGGGGAATCTCTCCTCTCTGTACACAACCCCACAGCCTGGCTACTCCAGAGAGCCCAGCTTTTCAAAGCAAAGCCTGGCAGATCTTTACCCAGCTTCCTCTCTTGTTTGTCAGATACATGTTTAAACTGGATACCTGAAGGTTAAATCACTGCAAGCCCTCATCAAACCAGTAAATCACCTAATTCCCCACCTCCCCCAGCCAAATGTTTTCTCTAACTTGTTAAGCAAAATACAGACAGCATGGCCTGCCATTCCTGCAGAACTCACAGCCTTCCAACACCTGAAATTACTGGCAGACCTGTCAAAAATGACCTTCTTTCAACAACATCTCTCTCTTTTTTCATTCCCCCCACCCCCAGGTAGGAGGTGGGGGAGGTAGGAAAACTGTAAAGATCAAGCCACAGCTGCATGTGGTACCTAATTAAACAAGTGTAAGAAAGCAGAGAAAGGTCAGGTTGTCAAAAATCATTGCTGTATCTTTACTGGATTGTATTTAGAGACTGATAGCAGCAAAGAAAATAACTCAATAAAGAGAATGAGACTGGAATAACAAACTGACTCCAGGGACAAGCTGGTTTTGAAATGCAAAAGGCTAAAGCTGCAAGATTTATGTATATATATACATATATGTGTATATGTGTGGATAGACACACATAGAGACACAAATCGAAGGGAAACAAGTGTTGGGAATGAAAGGAAAAATGTTTGCAAAGAGTAAACAGATGCCAACATGGAGAAGGAGGTGGGGCAACAGAAGTTCAAACAGGAAATGTGGCAAGAATTAGAGGCTGAAAATAAACAGGCAAAAGCAGGGAATTTAGGAAGGAGTTTTCCCCTGTGAGGGTGGTGAGGCCATGGCACAGGTTCCCAGAGAAGCTGTGGCTGCCCCTGGATCCCTGGCAGTGTCCAAGGCCAGGCTGGACAGGGCTGGGAGCAGCCTGGGACAGTGGAAGGTGTCCCTGCTCATGGCAGGGGGTGGGATGGGATTGGCTTTAAGGTCACTTCCAACCCAAACCAGTCAGTGATTCTACAATAATTCTGTGATAAAAGGAGAATAAAATAAGTAAATAAATTAAGGAGTGGATAAGAAGGGGGAAAATATAAGAAAACAGAAAATGCAGTCACAGATTCAGAGGAGGAGGCTGACTTTATGGGGGCAGAGAGGGAATTCAGACTGGGAGTGTCAGTGCTCCAAGGACTGGCTTGCTTTGAGAGTACTGGGGAAATTTTGGTGTCACCAGCCCATGCAGAGAGACCTCTTTCCACCAATTTTCACTTTCCTTCCATCTTCCCACTGTCCTTTTCTTATCCAACCACCCAGGCTGAGCTGTGCTGGTGTGGGCATCTCAGTGGCCATCTGACACGTGGCCTGATGGTCAGCCAGTGCCATGATTTGGGCACTGCTCAGGGAGGAGAATCTTAGGAAGGAAAAAGGGAGAAAGGGAAGAAAATGGTCTCCATGTGGAGGAGGAAAACAAAGCAAACCAAGTCTCCTTCTCTGTTACTTGGTGATTTCATAGGAGCTTGAACAAGGTAGGGAGATCAGGGAGGTTTGAGTGCTCTCTGTTATTAAACATCTCTTCATTTGTTCTGTCTGGGCTGAGATGGCCTCCAAACATTTGCTCCTGCTGGTTATATCTGCCTTCCTCTGACACCATTAAATGTTTTATAAAGCCTGCTCTGCCAGTATCTGTAGGCTGGAAGAAGCTGCACAGGGTTTAAGAGGAGGAGAAGGAGGTTTTTTTCCTCTTTGACAGAAGAGAATTTTTCCTCTTCTATTCCCCCACAAACAACTTGGAAAGAGACACACATGGCGCATTGCATTTAACAAACTGACAATGCATTTAAATAGTGTACCACTGCAAGTATAATTGCAATTTGTTGTAATTTCTTCTCCAAATTCCACCCTGACACACTTGATTTATTTTGCAAATCAGTGCATCTGGAGCGTGTGCCGTGTCACATTATGGGCCTTTGATACAGAACCTTTGTTTTATAACAGGGAAAATAATTAGCTTTCGGACAAGCTTGAGCTGTGATGTCAGAAGCTATCCATGGCTGCTGAAAGAAGTTATTAGTGTTGAGCTGATGAAGGTTCCCTGGCAAAACTCTGCCTCTTTACTAATTTGTCTCTCTGGGATTTTAGCAAAATGTAAAAAAAAAAAGAGGTACGTGTAAAAAAATGCATTTATTTACGTATTAAAAAGATGTATATTTGTATAGCATAAATGCCAGTAACATTGCTGCTGCTGAGATCTACAGACAGCTGAGAAATAACCAAAACAAAAAGCATTGCTTCATTCCAGCAACAACAACACTTTCCTCCGAGCAGGGAAACATTTGGGCAATTTTTTAATAAATTTTTTTCTCCCTCCTCCTGCCCCGCTCCTTGAAATTCAGTGTTCGTTGGCAAGTCTGGTAATTATCAATCATTAATGGCATCAGCTTTCCTCCAAGTGCCATCAGCAGAGCCCTCTCCCAATGTCACACGTGCCAGGGGGGCAGATCCTTCCCTTGCTGGCCCTGCAGTAATTTCTCCCAGGCTGGAGCCGTTTCTCTGCTCCAAAACAAAACCACACCTGGGGAGAAGCTGCCCCTGGAACAGCGACTCCCCAGCAGGGTTGTGCTGCACGAGGGTAAATATTATGGGAAGATGTGGAGTGGGATGAATGAAAAGTGTCTGCCTGATCTGTGGAGGACTGATTCCTGCCTGACCCAGGAGGAATGAAGGAACACGGATCACTCCGAGCCTGGAATGTCCGAGGCGTAATCTAATTTCTCAATGTAGTCAACCAGTTGAAATGTGCAAAATATGGACTCTGCTGGGAATCTGGCTGAGCTGTGTCTGATTAGCATGTGCAACTGTTCACTGGCAGGTTTTTGTGAGCATTTAGTCTCTGCTTTAAACAGAATCATCACCAGCTGGTTATTTTTTACTGTTATTAGGTTAGAAAATAGCACTGAGGTATACGACAGTAATCACAAAGCTATGATGCCAGGGAAAAAATAATCACGTTAAATTGACCTTCATGAATAAAGAGTGAGGTTCCATTTCGCCTCATTTCTGTTCATTTTAAAACCAGCATTAGCTTTTCTGGCACATAGTTTTTCATTGTTTGCTGAGCATGGCTCGATTAGAATGATTCACTGTCTTTAATATTAGTGATTATGGTCCATTTCAATTACACAATGTGTTGTAGTTTGTTGTATTACTCTCCTGCCATCTCTCTGTTGACTTCCTTTGAGGGAAGCAAAAGAAGATAAGGAAATAGATGCTGAAAGTGGGAGCTGGGGAAGTGACCCTCCTTCTCCTAAATGGAAATCTCAGTGGACAAGCAGCAAGGTCTGTGATGTTTAAAAATGGTGTTCCAAGCTCAGATGAAGTTACACCCTCCAACCCATAACTTGAGATTCTGCCTGGTGGCCACTGATCCACCTGTTCCATGGATTTAAATAGAGAAAAAATAGGAAGGCAAGGAATGCTGCATGCTCTGGGCCTAGTGCTGGGATTAGGGCAGGATTTAGGAGATTTATACAAGTGACAGATGAAGGGTTTTTTGGACAACGCTCCCAGAGACAGGGTGGGATGATTGGGGTGTCGTGGGAAGGGCCAGGAGTTGGGCTCCACAATCCTTGTGGGTCCCTTCCAACTCAGGATGTTCTATTCTATTCTATTCTATTCTATTCTATTCTATTCTATTCTATTCCATTCTATTCAAGAGGTCATACAAGGATGAAAGATGAGTTGGGCTTTCTGTGGTGCCCAACTGCATGGAGGGAGAGGTCCCCCAAGGTGCTCAGTGAGCCATGGGTGCCCCATGAACTGTTCCAGCTCACCCCTGCCTGGCTGACTCTGACTCACCCCTGCCTGATTCCAACTCTGACCCTGGTGGCCAGACTCAGAGTTTCCTGAATTTTTTGCCAACCAGAGTTGGAATGAAGAGAGAATACAGCATAGGCTTCAAAAACTGCTTTAACCTGAGTTTCACCTCAGACCTTCCAGAAATACAGAGTGATCTGTGAACAGTGGATTTGGCAGAGTCACTGTTCAAGTGTTTTAATAGAGAGAGATGGTGCAATAAGGGGGGAGAGCTGCTGGAGAAGCTGCAAGAGCTCAGAAGAGAAAGGTGAATAACTGACCTGTATTTTCAGGTGTACCCCCAGGCACTAGGGGACCCCAATCATGTAAACCCTGAAGCATGAGATGTAGATCAAATTCAGAACCTCTTTTGTTAAAAAGATCCAATTACCTTCAACTAATTCACCATCCTTTACCTATAGAGGTATTTCCACTCAAAGTCAGGACTGGGTCCTCCATCAGATTAAATCACCAAGGTTCCACTGAAAACAGAAATCACAAAAAAAGGGATAAGAGTTTGCTTCTCCCTTTTCCAGGGTGGAATATGTTGCATTTAAAACACCATTACAGGGCACTTGTTACTCATTCAAGCATGAGAATGTGAGTGACAGGGGAAAACATGCCCTCTTCATATTGCATCCTTCTTTTCACCTTTTAGTTTGGTTGCACTCTCTCACTTGCCAAGGAAATTGCGTGTGTGTGGAAGAAAGGAGGAAGGAATTTGACACATTTAATGGACATTTATAAGGGCTGCAGAGCATTTATTATAGTAGAAAATGAATTAACTAATTATAGGTGACCATTAAATTGTGGCTGCACTCAGAGAAGAAATCCTGTAAAATTAGCTCAGTTTTATTCCACTGATCTGCTCTCTTGACCAAACCATGTTCCCAACCCTGTTGATGTAAATCCAGAGTAATTACTCTGACTTGGTGAAATTAGTCTCCTTGTTCTTTAGGGTAATCAAGAGCCCAATCTGGCTACTTCCACATGTTCCCATCCCAAATGCTCCCTTCCCCAGGGAAAACAAGTGTTGTTCTCTTAATACCACACAGCCAATGAAGCTGTGGGCAAGGAGCTGGAGATACCCTGTCTTTCTAATCAGCAATAAAGTTATCAATTATGTTCTAGCTGTAAAAGCTTAATTACTGAGGATTATGAAAGAGGCAGGAGAGCCCCAGTCCAATGAGCACATTCCAGATGGAGAATGCTGCACTGGACCTAAGGGGAAAAACAATGATGGCTTTAGTTTGGAAATTGCATCCAAAGACTACTGTGTAGGAAGAGCTCATGGCATCAGGTGTCTTTGGTGTCTTTGCTCAGTTATCACAGCTCTTTACTGCAAGTGGTGATATATTATTCAGGCTGGAGCTCTAAACCAGATACTGATTAGAAAGTGGAAACTGAAGATGCTTGGGATTTTAGGAAGTTTTGGATCTGGAACTTTTACAAGAAATGCAGTGAATTTCTCTATTACTAAACCAAAGAACAAACTCCAGTTGTAGTAAGTCCACAAGCCTTTGATGCAGAGGAGTTGTAGTAGGAACCACAGACTGCTGCTTTGCTCTCATGGGTTGCAGGTGATATAAAAATCTCTTGCTGAATAAGAATCACTCAGTATGGTGGCTGGAAACAAAGCAAGGGGGTTGGCACAGAGGGGAGAGATCCTTCCACAGCAGCAATGTCTCTTTGGAGCTTTTCTCCTGTTTGGAACAAGCCTGGCAAGGCCTTGCTCACCCAGGGAGTCTCCAGGCAGAGCCCTCACGATGTGAGTGTAGTTATACCACTCCTTCTCTACTAAATACAGAACAAAATGAGGTGATAAAAATCGCAATAAAAGCACATTCAAAAATAACAAAAGCCAGAAAGAACAACATGGCCAAAAACACAAAGAAGAGCGTGGTTCCATCTGAGACAGAGGATGTGAACAGCAAGGAGGAGGGGAAAGAGAGAGTGAAATTATGAATGGGAATTAATAAATGTTGGTTTCACACAAATTCTTCAACAGGAGAAAAAACAAACCAACGGTTCTGAGCAGAAACACATTGTTATGTCCCTTGGCCAAATCCCAGCAAAGCCTATGGAGCACTTCAGTGGGAATGATGCAAATGCTACTGATGGAAAGCATTGGGAATGATTAGGAAAAGGGTCTCTGAAGGCAGCAGATCTCAGGCTTGGAGAGGAACATGTGCCTGCCATAACACCATGAAGTTGTTTCCTTTGGGGCAGGGCTGTCTATCCAGAAACAGAACTAAAGAGGGGATCAGTGAGGGGAGGGAAATACCCACCAGTTCTGATGGAAATCTATTTTTATCTCTTGAGAAATATCTTAATTTTCACTTATATTCCATGCCTGTAGCTAAGGGCCATTAAAACTAATAAAAGTAAATCATTTGTGACAGATCTTAAAAAACAGTTTCTGCAATGCACCACACTCAAATGCTCATTAGAAATAGTGGTTTTCTTTTCGGAAGAATGCTTGCTGAATGTTTAAAACATGTTGCCTCCAACTTTTGACAACTAGCACAGGCTATGAGAAGCTTTGAAGCAAATGTTTGACATAAAAAAGATGGTCTGATGCTATATCAAATAAGATTGGGGAAGAAGCATCAAAGCAGAAACATTAGGATGAAATGCTGTTGGAGGAAAGAAAATCAACATACTCATTTCTGATTTTACATTTTCTGGCATCAGTATAAACAACTGATTTGCATTTTCTGAGGACAGTGCAATCAATTCTTAACAAATTAGCATTGAATGGAGTATCCTCCCCAAAATCCTTTCTAGTAAGATAGGGCAAGGCCAGAAAAAAATCTTGGTTATACAGTGATGGTTCTCAGGAAGAAAAATGATTGTCTCTGATAATGGGAAGACACCTGTTCTCCTCCTCCAGCCTCCATCTTTGATGAAAACCAAGGATACCCCTGTATAACACAGTCTCATGGTCCATTCTGAGCAAAATCCCTGCTGAAAACCAACAAGATTGAAAAACCCCACCACAGTGTAAAATAACAAGCATGTCAAGCATCTTGGCTTAACTCCTTAGAGGGTTAGTGAAAGAAATGTTTCATTTGTTTTACATGGTATTTTTGTTAAATACACTTCAAAGTCTCTTGTACATTGATCTAACCTGAGCAGTGTGATCTTAACCTCGAGAAGAGGGCTGAGCCACTGCCAATAAACACTGGATTTCCTGCAATACCCCTCAATCATCTCAGCTAGGCTTCACCTGCCAGTTCTGCTAAAGGGACAGTTGGAATAAAAAGCACAGAAACCTTCAGACAGGAAGGTGCAAAGCCAGGATTCACACCTGCAGTATCCAGGCAGGTGTTTTGTGCAGGGGTGCTCCTCAGATTCTCACTCCTGGCTCTGATTTGCTCAGATATGGCAACACTTGGGGAGGGCTCAGCAGAATTCACAGTCTCAAGCTGTGCCAAAGGAAATATAGGTTGGATATTAGGAAAAGGTTTTTCATGGAAAGAATCACAAAGTTCTGGAATGGCCTGCCCAGGGAGGTGATGGAGTCACCATCCCTGGATGTGTTTAAAACAAGAGTGGATGTGGCACTGGGTGCCAGGGTTTAGTTGAGGTGTTGGGGCTGGGTTGGACTCCGTGATCTTGAAGGTCTCTTCCAACCTGGTCGTTCAGTGAATTCCATGAATTCCAGAATAGTTTTGTTTAGCCACTGTGGTAATGTTCATAGGAGGGGTTTGAGTTGATTTCTGAAATTGGGATTATGAGAAATGTGCAGTAGGGTTTTCAATGCCAAAGTTACAAGAGCATAGAAGAATAGTTTTGTATAGATGCAGGGAAGAGGATTCCACACACCAGCCTGGTCAAACACCAGCTTTGCAGCCCTGTGCAGTTGCAAACCAAACCATTTACTTTGCACATTAAGTTCCAGGTATTCCATTCCCATTATACTCTGCACAGACCCCACTAACGCAGCCAAGTATCTTAGAAGTCCTGAAATTTACATTTCCCATCCATATTTTATTCCTCTCTTCCCTTTGCCCACAGTCCCTCTCCATCGCTCGATCAGTTTTCATGGTCATTCAAGTCTTAGGGGTGATTTGTTCAGGTAAAATGGAAAATTGAAATGGAACGGGTGCTGGATACAACCTCATCCGCTTTTTCTATTTTGTCAAAGTGCTGTGGCTGCTCATTTTTTCATGGCCATGAGTTGAAATAAATTAAACTTCCCAGAGGCAAAACTTCTCTAAGATCAAATTGGAATATATTGATTAGGCTCTTTGAGGGCTGATGGATTGGACTCTTATGCTTTATAAACACATTTACCAACACGCTCTCAGAAAGAGTTGCTTAGCACTCGGCAAACTGATCATGTTTATTTAAAACTGTGACAGTGGCCTACACCTGTAGCCCTCATTCTGGCCCATAAAGTCTCACTCACTGATTGATGGAGACAAGTTGAGCTGTCTGGCTGCCTGACTCCCAGGACTGGTCCCAAAGGTTGCCTGGCTGATGGAGTCCAGCATAATGCATCACTGTCAGGAAAACAACTTAGCATGTCATTGAGAAGATCTGATCAGCACGAGCCCAGGAGGGAGGATGAAAGCAGTAAACTGGAAGAATTTTTGAGTGCTGGTGATGGCAAAGGGGACAGGGAGTCCCAGAGCAAGAGAGTTTTGAAAGAGCATGTGTACTAATAGCTTTAGATGCATGACACTGGAGATGAATGAATGCAGTTACTGGCCAAAATGTCCAGATACAAGAGCCCCAGGAAACAAAGCTTGGATGTAATTCACTCATATGAATAGCTGGGAATAAAATCACAGACTTCACACAATTAGAGAGAAAGGTAGAACTGAGAGTTACAGCCCATCAACCAGCTCCAAGTCAGGAGCGATCCTGAACGACCCCAGCCTGCCTTGCATTTTCCAGCCTCAATCTGCAGCCATGATTTAGGAATTGTCTTCAGAATGAGAAATCTAAGGGAAACATAAGGTGAGGTTGGCAACGAAGGACAATGATATGGAGGTAAGAACTGTGAACTGGAACTTCACCAGATGGAGATAAGGATTTGTGGAGATCACATCAGGAAGTCTAATAGTCCAGGGAGAAAAATTACTTTTCTAATTTCTTATGAGAAAAAAAAAAAAAAGGAAGGTTTTAACATAAAAGATATGATCTACTGCTGTATCAAAAAGCAGCAGCAAGAAGAAACAAAGCAGAAGCCTTTAAATGAAAGAAGGCATCTTGCTCCCATCACTCTCTCAAGGTATCTGTAGCGTTTCCAGCCTCCGTTGCTAGTCAGCATCAGAAAGTGTGGGTGGCACTTGAGTGCTTTTCTCCCAGTCTCTCATGGAATCTGCATGGATTAGACCATGTGGGATGCCAACCTGCTCAGGCACATCTCAGTGACATCTAACAGGCTGTTTAATGCCACAGCCCAGAGCAGCGTGGGAGAGAGCGTTAAAGGAACATAAGTCAAAGAGCAGAATTCTGCCTTCAGGTTTCTGCCTGAAACAACTTGACAGGGGGTGTGCCTTCCAAGAGGAAATAAGCAGCCACTCCAGGGAGACAGTGACGTATCTCATCTCCCCCAGTTCACCTGGTGCTACAAGCAGGATTTGTGGCCTGCTTTGGAATACTTGGGCTGCAGCAGGTGTGCAGAGACACTGCACTGGATATTAGGGGACATTTTTTCACAGTGAGGGAGGTGAGGCACAGAGAATTTCTGGATGCCCTCTTCCTGGAAGTGTTCAAGGCCAGGCTGGATGGAACACTGAGCAACCTGCTCTAGTGGAAGGTGTCCCTGCCCATGGCAGGGGGTTGGAACAAGATGATCTTTAAAAGTCCCTTCCAACCCAAACCATTCCATGATTCTGTGATAAGTGCACATGGAGCAAGTCCCTGAGGGATCAAGGCACGAGAAGTCACTGTGGGAGAGTTTCAGCAGGTCAGCATCTCCCACACAGCCTAACAAAGTGTTCTTTGCTGTGTTATGATCTGAAGTGCTTCATTTCAGCCTAGCTTAGAATGACTCAAAGCCATACATTTTTCACCAACTGGCTTTATAGACTGTCTCCCTAAATCATACATTTTGCTTTTTAAAATTTGCACCATCTTCCTTTGAGATTATTCCCCAGGCTAACAGCTTCGGAGACAACTTCTCAGCCTAACAGTCTTTGGTCTTTTATTCCCGTTAGTTGGCCTAAATTTTCCCTTCGCTTAATTCAAGCCAATTATTTCCAGTGATACCCACTGGAGCACCCTTAACATTTTCTTTTTTGCTTTATGGTATTTTAGCTCTTCAAAGGCTTGCAGACATTTGTCCTAATGGAGAGTGGATAGAGAGTTATCTGACATGTCGGGGAGGAGAGGTTGCTCTGTTCCGATTCCATTACAGCAGGAAACATGCTGGATATCAAAGGGAAATTTATGTAATGTATTCCTACATTGTTCACAATACAGCATCATGTTTTATGCAAGCAAAAGGAGCGTGAGGAGAGAGGGGAAGAAAACTCTGTTCAACTGGCAGTGAAATGACAATAAAACAACAAATGGGGAAGCAGCAGGAGCTAAACCACAGCTTTTATGGGCAGATCCCTCACTCACCATCATGAGTGAAAGGCATGGGGACATCTGAGGGTGGTGAGTACCAAGAGAGTGATGCTGGGAGGGAGCAAAGGCTCTGGGGTGGATCTGGGAGTTGGTTACACACCATTCAGAGCTGTGCCACGACCTGGTCCCATACAGGCACAGGGTCAGAGGACAGAAAGATCCCTGGCATGACAGAGCTGGCTCAGCCCAGCTCCCATCACCACACAGCTCTCAAGAATAACCTGGGCAAGGTTTGGAATGGGCCAGATGAGGTGGAGCAGTGCATACAAATGCTGTGCCAGATGTGGCATTTGCTCCTGACATTTCTAGTCACAGATATAAGCTGGAAGCAGAGTAACATTGGGAACTGCACGCACTTTATCCTCCAGCCTGTACTTGTCACCTTCCCCCAGCTCTCCTCTTACCCTGCCCAAAAATAATTTTGTCAGCAGAAAGAGAAAATTCTGATATTTTCCTCTGAAATTTAGAGTCCCACCTCTGTGTCCAATGAAGGTGGACATGTTTCCTCTCCAGGAAAGTGACACAGTTTTGGGGGAAGTCTGGTGTTCTGATTGCATCATTGATTTTCAGGTGAATTCTGATCAGTGGTGGCAAAGTAACAGGATGAAGCAACAGGTATGAAAATATTGAGCACAGTAGGATGAAAAGGTGATAGGAACAGTCAGAGGGACAAGCTTGATTTTCTCTTTTGGGTCACCCAAAAGAGCTTCTGTTCATTACATTTCCAGTCCTCTGGTAGAACAAGATGTTGGTACCCTCTGCTAAAAAGCTGTTAATCAGATGGCCTAAATACTAATATTCACCTAAATCAAACCTTTATGATAAAGTTTTTCCTTGATGCAAGAGTTTAAAGGATTAACAAAAACCTCACAGGGTGAGAAGGTGACTCAGTTTAGGGAACCTGCCATGAAATATAATTCCTTTTCTTATTTTTTTGTTGTTGAAAGAAACACACACGCACACACACATATATAAATAAGTGAACAGACTTTCAGAGACAAAAGAACATTTCCATTTTGCAGCAATGATCACAATGTAAAAAGGCTGCATCGCTATGGAAACGGCCCTAAGCCTCATCATATCTAATGGTGATTTTCTATAGAAGTCCTTGAAACATCTTTTGTTTCTTGCTTTGAAGTCAAAGGAAATGGTTGAGAGCCAAGAAGAGGGCTATCAGCTCCAGATCTCCAATCAGGGGCCTGGGCTCAGCTCTGCAGGCTGGCTTACAATAATTGCCACACACAAGTTAGCTAGGGGAAGAAAACAGGACCAAATATACACATGCACATCTAAAGGCAGGTGGCTCATGGAGAAAAATCTCCTCAACAAGTGGCAAACACACCATTTCCATTCCCCAGGCAGGATCCTCACCAGAGGGCTGTTTTACCAACACTCAGAGCAGCTGGGCAGGGACCAAGTCCTGCCTTTCCTTGCTGAGCCCACTTTTCCCTCATGGCAGGGACACGTTGCTGTGGCAGCAGCTTTGGTGTGCCTGATTTAGGAATTAATGACCTAATTAGGAGATCTGGAGAGGGGGAAAGGGAGGAGGGAGGGAAGAAGGGCTTTGCCACTGCTAAGGGGGTTTCTCTATGTTTGAGGGACTCACTGAGGGTTCTGAGCAAAGGGTTCACATTCTGTTCCAGCAGCTGATGGGGTTTGCAGCTGCAGGGAAAGCAGGCAGCTTGCCAGGGAAGCAGGAAATGCTTCTAGAAATGTGGGCATCATACTGCCTGCCCCAACACTTGGTGATGTCCCAGGTGCCTTTTTGTCATGGATGACAGTGCCAGAGTGGGGAAAGAAAAGCCAGGACCAGAGGGACAACAAGGACAGGAGACAGTACCTGGATCTTTTCAACACTAGTGGCCTGAGGCAAGGAGTCTCAGTCTTGGAAAAAATAAGAGTAACAAATATGAGACTGAAAGGGAACAGTGATCTCAGAAATATTGCTTGTTCTGAGGGACAAAGATGAAATAACCCATCCCCAGCTTACCCTCATGGTTCAACCTATCCGTCCCCTTTCTTCTCTGTTCCCTTCTTCTGGTGTATTTTCCTGCAGAAATTAATTTTCCTTCAGACATTCAAGTGCAAAGGATCTTGACCTGAGACATTGTCACTAATAACTGTTCCTAAACCAGCCATCAGTAAAATGAGAGGGCTGTTTTCTTTTATTTGCTTTTCCTCCCTTTTAAAAGAAGTTTATTCTCTTAAAAAAAAAAANGCTGCTCTGAACTCAAAGCAAATGAGGCAAAGTCTGTATCAGTAAAAGGACTCTGCCTTCATTAATTACGCTTTCCAACACCTACTTTTCAGTGGCAACACCTGTGTACCAGCCAACACAGAATCTAGCTGTACCAGATCAATAAGAAAACTGCAAGACCATGCAAGAGTAGATAGGGCACTTGTGGAGACTAACCTCATTTCACTATTGTTGACAAATGCAATTTTTTATTATAAAAAAAAAAAAAAAAAAAAAAAAAAAAAAAAAAAAAAAAAAGAGAGTATTCTCTACATTCATATGAAAACCCATAAGATCAGCCCTTCATATATATTTTAAAGTGGTGTATGTCTATAGAATGTAGGTGTGCACATGATTTGTTTTTAACATATTTATATCCTCTGTTGCTTCAAAAAGCGCAAAAAAACTTCATCCTTTAGATAAATTCCAGTTGCCAGCTCTTGGCTCAGATCCATGAAGGTCATCCAAAATACAAGGGCTTAAATCTTTGAACCCCACTTTAGTGGCAACTTTGTGCAGAAGAAATAATAATAATAATAATAGCAACAATAATAAATAGTAATGAAGACAGATGGCAAGGGGCAAGCAGCAGCGATGCTCCAGACAGTTGCCAGGTTGCTTTTCTTTCAAGAAAGGAACAGATGCAAGATGCACCCACGTGAAAGTGTTGCCTGATACCATCTCTGTGTGTTAGTTGAACAGGAGCATGGCTCACCTGCGACTTGGGGTGCAGGGAATGGGCTGCTGCCTCGCATCCATCCTGGTGATACCATCTCCCTTGCGCTGTTCTGAAGCCTTCAAACGCTTGGCAGGCAGTCCCAGCCCTTTCACTTCACAGGGAAGCCAGTCTGTTTGCCAAGAAAAGGGTTCAGAACTGGATAAACATTAAACAAATGCTTCAGGGAGATTTGTTTGTGATACACCTTTGGATTTTGCATTTGAACTTTTTGTGGGGGATTAAACTTTTGATGTGCCAGACCCTTCTCCTCTCTCACCCTCCTCCTCCTCCTCTCCCAGTATCTCAGGCAGTGGTTGTGAGGCAGGAAGACGGGGAACTTACAGGTAATTTCATCCCTCAAGGACTTCCCTTGGAGCAGGTTTGTTGTCAGGAGTAGCTGGGTCACCTTCATTCCCAGCAGGAGGGCAGCACTACCCCCAGTCCTCCAGAAACAGCCCAGACCTGCAGTTTCACCTTGTCACAGGAGAGGATTGAAGGGTCAAAAGAAAGTTTAGCCTTCCCCTGACACATGGGCAAGGCTGAAGCATCCCCTTGATCTTTCTCCAGACATTCCTATGTGCAAACTGGATAATATCAGAACCACTTTTCATTCATGTTTTGCTCTGTAACAGTGCTGTGGCATAGAAGCAGATCCTGGGCTGAGGTGCATTCTTTGAAATGTAACATTAATCATCTGGGTCCCAATATTCCCATTTCTCTGTTTCTTTGCCTCAGCACCAAATTTCACCCATTTGGATGGAAGGGTAGAGTAAGCAAACATACATTCCCAGCTGTTGTGTGACAAAGAAGCAGCTGGATAGAGGAGGGATAGGAAAAGGTTTGGTTGCTGAGAGAGAGGAGTAATTGCTGCTCTTGGCAGGCATCAGAGACTCCCCACTGGCTGCCATACCCAAGATGCAAGTCCATAGGAAGACCAGATTTTTAAATCCTGATTATTCAGTTGCCAAGATTTTCCTGGTTTCTAACACAGGCCCTGAATTTCTGATATGGAGGTGGTTTCTCTCTGCTGTGGAGGATATTCTGGGGCCTCTTACAAGTCATATCCAAAATAGCAGAGCTGCCTGTGGGGCTGTTTGCTATTCACATCACATTTGCAGAAGGCCCAGACAGCGGTAGGGGAAAGATGGGAATGAATAGAGAGGATGGGAAAGGAGGGAAAATAGAAGCACTAATGTGTTTTCAGCTGGTGGGACTTTTTTTTGTAGATGTTCTGTTCTCTCTCACCTTGATGCCTCATTTCACCTGCTCGCTGCCACAGGCAATTGGGCAGCGTGGTTGTGCTCCATGGGAAACAAGGAACAAGAAATTACAATAACAAAGTGCGTCAGCAGCTCCCAAGCTCTGATCAGCTGTAGGATCTCTGGCAGCTGTGAGCTCCCATTTACACAGGGGGAAGGAGCTGCTGTGCAAAAACGCTCCTTTCACTGCCCTTGGCCAGGGAAAGAGTTAGAAACCAGCGACAGCCAGGCTTGTTCACCTTGGGATGTGCCCTACCTGGTTCAGTTTTTGGAGCTCCCAGTGTTCCCTGGCTGAGCAGGAGCTGGAGGATTGTTCAGAGTGTGTGCTGCTCTGCAGGGGTTTGAGCAATCGGGGGATTGCAGCCTCTGGAGCGCGTGTGGTGAGTCTGGAGCTCACTCACCTGGGAGACAGCAGTGTCCTGATGTCCCCATCCCTGTGTCACTGTGGAATAGAAGCCAGCACCCTTGTGCAGGCACAGGTCTGACTTCAGCAAAGCACCAGGAGACCCAGTGCTGAGTGACAGTGGGATCCCAGGGAGTGATCAGGTTCTATTTACATCCTCCACACCTGGCCCCTTCATCTGGAAGGGTTTTCTGCTCTGGGAAGGGGCAGGTGAATAAGCTGGGATCTATCCCAGCTTCATTTTCTTCCTTGTTATTACAGTGATAAATATTTTCTTCATCAATCATCCTAAGCTTCAAAAGTGATGGAGCAAAGGTGTCTCCCTGCATGGGAAGCCAGCTTTTTGTTCCACCCTTTCCTCCTTCCCTCCCCTCACAGTGGTGACAGCTGAGGCACATCCCTTCCACCTCTGCTTTGATTTCCTGCCACAGCCCTCTCCTCTGGATAGTCATTAGTGGCAAGGGACAGGTCACTTTGGAGGCCATGGATTTCTGGTTAGGGTGATGCCAGGTTTACCAGATCAGATTGATTCTGAGACATCTGACTGGCTTCTTTTCCACTGTCTAGAAATCCTTGATCTTGCCTAAAGTGGGTTGACTTCCAGGCAGCAAACACATCATGATCCCAAGAGATAACTGGGTGCTGTTGGCCATCCCTGGCTGCTGTCCAAATGGAGCCACCACAAATATTCAGACATTTAGCATCCCCTGGTACCAATTCCTTGCCTGGACCTGCAGCTAGGAGGCCATGCTAGCTTGTAGTTTGCCTGTCTTGGGAAGAAAAATGGGAATTAAATCCGAGAGGGATCAATGTGAGCACAGGATCAATGCTCCTGTAAATTCATGTCACCTCCCAGAGGACTTGGGAGCCTGCCCACTCCCATGGCACCAAGGGAATTGGAAGCTGGCACTCAATTCTGATGGTACAAGTGACAGCAGAACCACCTCTAATCATCACCTCATTTCAAGCTCTTTTGAGGGATTGGAAGAAGTATCCTTGTAATGAACAGGAAGCTGCATCCCACTGGGGCACAGTGACATGGTGTCATGCAGAGGACACATTTCAGACACATTGGTTTTGGTCTCTGTAGGAAGTTTGTAAAATCAAACCCACAGGAGCCATGATTCATCTGCAAAGGTAAAATGAACACCTCTGTTGCCTAACAGAAAATGTGAGCTAAATCACATTGGGAATATTTCTGTTGCTTTTGATGGGGTTCAGAGCCAGTTTCATTTAACCTTCTATTAATTTAGAAATGGGACTCTTTGGTCCCAGTTCTGATGCTCTTCCTCAGACAAGTCTCCCATTCAGGTTATTGTGTCTTTTTGTCATCATTCCAAAGGCAATGGACAAACAGGTACAAGAGAAAAACATCTTGACACCCTGATTTGGAGGGAGAAAAGGTTCTGGATTTATCTATTTTCTTGGCATCAAAACCTGGTCCAGGGCTCACTTGGGTCAACAGAAAATTTCCTGTTTATTCCAGTGGGCTCTGAGTGTAGCTCTAAGGATGAATTTAATCATATTTGACATTAGCTGTCTAAAACCTGGTCAGCTCAAAGCCAGGCTGAGCAGCTGGACTCCTGTAAAAGCAGCTGCAAGGATAGGCACTTCTGGGACAATCCTTCTGATCCATCTTAAACACTACCATCGAGTGGGATGAAACACAGCCCTCTCCACTTGCTACAGACAGAGTGGAACTGTCTCAGAATAAGTCTCTAACTTTTATAAGGATTAAATCTGATGAGATCAATACCACCTAAATTGTTCCACGTGGCCCTTGACAGCGCAGCAGAAAACCCCGTCGACATCCAAAGAGATCTTTGACAGGAGAAGAACTAATAAATGCAGAATTCGATCCTTTATTATTTCTTTTTCTTTAGAAAGAGCATTGCTATTCCTGCAGCTCCAACCAGAGCCTGGGTTTAATAAGACATGCTAATGTGTGTGGCTTCTGGGAGCTCTGCACTGAACCCATGTTGATAACAGGCTTAGCCTCAGAATTGATAAATCACAAGGGGGAGAAGAGATATGAAAATTCTTTTCAGCCCTTGCAAATGAAAAGAAGATGTGATTGTAGAATATGTTTGGGATGTATGAGTGAGGTTCCTATAATCAATCATCCTAAATAAACCATTTTACTTTGCATCTGTTTGAAGGCAGACAATCAGGCTAGGAATAGGTTTTCTCCATGTAAAAATGCTTACAGAGTCTTATATCTGAATTTCTCTATCTTTCTCTTTATATGAACCCTCGTTTTATAGCATGTGAGTCTCTGGCAGTCTTCAGAGAGGTTTTAGGCATTATATCCAAACCAGAAAGTAATGCTGCTTACATTTTACCCATAGTGCAAGCAGGCTTGTTCAAAAGCAAACAAGACACGTATGGCAGAACAATACAAATAAAATCCAGCACTTTCCCAGCCCAGCTGGCATCAGTCACAGGAGCAGCTTTCCTGTACTGGCTCCCTGGATGGCTTTTCTTATCCTCATAAACTGCAATGAGTGTCCTACTTTAGGATGTTTTTTGAAAGGAAATTCCTCAGTTTGGTAAATTTCTACTGCTGTAGAGGGATTATTGGTGTTTTATTTTGAGTTAATATCAGGAAATTATTGGTCAAGTAAAGCAACTCTAAAACCTAACCAAATCCAATAACATTTCTTCTGTAGTCCCAGTGTCACAGGGTAGGAACAGGCTGCTGGAGCTTGTTCTGTCCCTTTGCTTTGGGACAAGTCACTATTGTGTCACTCCTGATGTTTGACAAACCCACTCACAGCTGTCCTACAAGGCACATCCCATACTCCACCCCAGACAGCTCATTCCAGCCTCCCAGTCCTTCCTATGAGAAATAAAGAAATTCCCTTATGAGGATGTTGGAGGTTTAGGCAGACCATAAGACTTTTTTCCCCCCTATCCATTGGTCTAACTGTGATTTCAGATTATTCAGCTTCCAATTGGGTACCCAGGTATAAATGATGCACAAATGATCAGAATCAGGACCAGGATGCCTGGGATGGGAAGAGCTGCATTCATATTTTATGGAGATCTGAGCCTGATACATTTCTCCCTCACTCCTCTGCCCAACTAAGTCCTCCTTTCTTTTTTTTCCCCCTTTTTTCTCCTCTTCTTGCTCATTACTGGTGCAAGCATTTACTTCTAATATGTATAATATGAGAAATATGTAGGTGTACATTGCTGATAATTCCTGCCATGCACAGCAATGCCCAAAGACTTGCCATTATTTAGTTCCAGGGAGTCTTTGTTCACCTACAGGAATTTGCCTGGAAAGCTCTCACGGTCATTTTGTAGAGTACCCATGTTTTTCCTCATCAATTTCTGGCAAATTTCAGCCTTCTTTATTTGTTTTTCCATCCTGGGCAGGCTCTGTCAGAGCCTGGGAAGCTCAGCCTTGCAAGGGCTGATGTGGGGTCACCCTGAGCACTTTGCACTCTCTGCCAGAAGCTCCCCACCATGAGAAGCACTTGATGCCATGATGATTTTTTGCCTTTTCTTTTTATATCTCTTAGGTATTCTCAGTACCCTTAGCATGCATTCTTATCATTCCTTAAGTCTGATGTCTTAACACAGTCCTGGTATTCTGTGAAGCCAGAAGTCCAGACATCCTAAAGACCTCAGATTTGGAAGCTGCAAAGCCCTACACCTTGAGAAAGCAAGGTTCCCTATAAAATACATCCTGTAAACTAAGAATAAGCCCATCTAGGGGGAATACTTTGGGATAGGGGGATGTCATGCTGTTCATTCAAGCCTCTCATTGGAACAGCTTTGTTAGATATGCTAATTTGCATACACAATCCATCATGTGTGCATTTTGGTGTGGTCCACCTTGACTAATTGTTGCACCACAACACTCCTAATTAAATACCAAGGTAAAAACCCTTTATCCCTTAACTGTGTCTGGCTCTTAATTTTAAGACCAAGAAAAAGGCATTGTCACTGTTTAGTAAGAAATGACACAGCCTCAACAAAAGGCTGATTGGCATAGAGTGCCATTTACTTTGGACTGCTCTTTTATACACTGTTCCCATCCAGGTGGACTTGACTGGTCATTTAGTTAATACATTTCACCTGACTGGCTAATTAACAAGATGCCCTTTTATAAACAATCTTTGAAAATAATACAAAAGCAGATAGTAGGAACAACAACCCCTGCAGGTTGTTTTTTAATAATAAGCTATCATTGTTTTTCTCCAGCTGCCTAAAGTCTCCCAGGCCGATTTTGGGAAAACTTATCTAGTTTTTTCACTCTCTGACCAGGCTGTCACATCCACAAGGCATCACACTGCCATGATGTGATTTCAGTTGTGCTGTTGCTCCCCCAAATTTTGGAGCCGTGTTTATGCACATCTTATTTTGTTTGAGTTCATCCTCTGGCCTGGCTGTAACCTCACACCCGATAACCCAACAGTTCACAGCCTGCCCCAGGCTGGTTTTTTGTTGTGTTTGCTCACATCCAGCACAATCCCTGCACGGCAGGAGTGTGAAGACATCCGGGCAGCTGCTCTTGTTGACAGACACTCAGCTCTGACTCTGCTCAGCTCAGAGCCATCCCACCAGTGGAAAGGAGCAGCCAGGAGCTGCCAGGAAGCTCCACAAGATGCTGCTGCTGAGTTCCAAGTTTCTCCCACAGGCAGCTTTGAAGGTGACTTTTTGCTCCTCTTGTTCCACTCGATGTCTCCCCTTTCCCCATCCCTGTGATGATGTGGCCACACCAAGATGCCCCTGCCCTGCCCTGCCCTGCCCACAGCCAGCACATCCCCAACACCTGCTTTGCAAGTACAAGCATTTGACATTTTCTCTTTGCAAAGCATGTGTAAAACCAGCCCTGTGAATTACACAAAACAGGCCAGAATTTGATCACAAAACCTGATTAAAGGAGCTGCATGAAAGAGCAGCATATATTGTATGCAAACAGGAAGAGCAGCTTCCCATTCAGCCTTCATGCTCAAGAGAGATTATTGTCTGACATTTCTGCAGCCTCCTCCTTTCTTTTGTGCAATGAAAAGGCCAATATAAACACATCCTGGAAATATTTATTATTTTTCAAGGGAATCAAAGTTTTCCTAGGCTTCAGCTCCAACCAGAAGTGCCTCCGAATTGGTAGTGAACAGAAGAGTATCATCAATGAAACAGAAAAGAGGTAAATTTAAAACTTTTATGATTTGCATTTATACAAAAGCACATGGAACTGAGTGCTAAAGATGTGAGTGAGTAAGATTCAGATAAGAAATGGAGATTTGTGAGAACAGAAGCTCTTCAGCAGCCAACCCTCCCCACAATGTTCAAAGAGATTCATTCAAGGACACAAAGCAGCTCCTCACTATGAGGGAGCTGTGAGCCTGCCTCCCCTGTGGTGCCTTATTCCAGAATCACCACTGAGGCTTTGCAGCCCTGCTCCTGCTGATGAGGTCCTTCCCTGGGACCAGGAGCTCCTGCTGTGGGGTCCAGAGAGAGGACACTGCAGTGCTGTGACACCAGCAGGCCTCTCCTTTGCCACACATCCTCCATGTGCCTCTTCCTCCCCAGCCCCAAGAGCTTGAAATGCAGAGTCACCCCAGCACAAATCCCACTGTGCAAGCTCCAGAGTGGATGGATGCTCTGACACAGATCTCAGATTTCTTTGTTGGCAGCCCCTGGCATCTTTCTTTTTTTCCTGTGGAGCGAAGCTGACACTTTCCCTGGGTGGGATCATGGAAAACCACCCCTTTGCTGAGCAGGGGTCACTCCTGTGGTGAGTGGCAGGTTCAGCATCCTCCCTGTGCTCAGTCTCACTGGTGCTGCACAGACAGAGCTGAAAAGCACCACAGGGAGCCCAGCACTGCACACTTCACTCAGCAAAGCTGCTGCATTCAGGCAGTTCCTCCCTGCAGCTTCAAACCAGGCCCAGGTTTACTTTACATCTCCTTCTCCTTCACTCCCAAGACTGTGGTTGCTTGAGCAGAGAGATTTTTCTCACTGCCCTCCCTCTGAGACATGGGGACACTGAGATCCCCCCAACTCCTTCTTTTTTTGCTGGCCCTGACCCTCTGTGGGAGCTGCTGGGGGCTGGTGGCAGCTCTGGGGATGGGATGCCATTATATCAGATGGGATAAGACACAGGCAGTCTAGGAGGGGCAAAAGTTAGGAAAATATGGGCTCCCTTCCTTCCCTTATGCAAAGGTGCAAAGGCTTTTTGGGCTTGGCTATAAACCTGGACTCCACAGGTCCCTTTCCTCCACAGGACCCCAATTAACCCCTTAATTGGTTTTAAGGGGTTGCTGAGCATTCACTGATATCCTCCATGAGGGGTAAAGCTTCAATGCCTTCCCCATCTGGGAATGCTTTTCATTGTTACTATAATAACTTAATCTACCTGCTGTATTTGCAAGGCATGCATCACCCCATGATCTGAGTGCTGCTACTAAATTACCCACCCTACACAGGAGGTACAGAGACAAATGGAGTGCTGGATCCCCACAAACAGCCTGTGACAAGTACTGAGATCTTTCAGGATTTCTTTCACCGTGCATGAAAAGCTGGAATAAAGAATGAGGGGAGAGGAAGGCAGGACCTTGATGGGAAAGTTGATGGAGTGGGAGGGAGCTTGGTCCCAGTTCCCATGAGCTCCTCCACCAGCCCCAACCCTGGCTCCCCCACCCTCTCCAGCACCCTGGCTGGTGGCTGCACACCCAAGGCTGCACACAACCCACATTCAGTGGGTTTTTGGGGTGGGATAAGAAAAGATCCCATGGTTTAAAGTCACTTCTTTCTCAAAAATGGAAATCTCAAGGTTATGTTTGTTTAGCAGCCTCGTTCTGCAAGTTGTGTGACAGGAGGAAGAGTTTGGTTGCCTGTGAAACCATCAGCAGTGCTACCTGGAGCTTGGACCAAGCCCCATTTTTCCAAATACTAAGATAATAAAGAGGTTGAACATAAAAGAACTGATTCCCCAAAGTAAAGCCAAATCCATCTCCTTGGGAGGAAAGCTGAGCCTCAGAGACAGTCTCCAGAGCTTCTTCATAAGCCCTTGTCCCACTGGAATGTGAGTGTAGCAGATTCCCTTGGGCACAAGGTTTCAGCCAAAGTGGGGTTTTCTTTTTGACTTAAATAATCTTGGCTGACAGATGCAAGTTTTTTCAAGAAGTCATTTCCAGGTGACTAAGCTGAGCCCTGGGTCTGTGACTGAGCTCTGCTTTGAGACTCCTTACAGGCAGAGTATGATGGAAAAAAATCTCAACTGGGTCTCAGAATCCCCACACATTTGGTCACAGTTTCTGGGACTAGGTCACATCTGTAGCCTGACAAAAGGATGATGAAGAAATTGGTGCACACAGGAGCTGTTCAGCTGCAGCCAGGCCAGATTCAATGCCCCTCCCAGGCAATGTGCCTTGCTCATGTTCAGTGGCCACTTGTGGGGGATTTCTGGACACCACCTGCAGCTGGAATGATGAGAAATCCCAAATTTTGATAGAAGCAGGCAGGGGTTTTGTGGGCAAAGGAAATATGTCATAGTTAAAGCAACAGGCCACTGGCCTGCTCGGAATACCCAGCAGAACAAAGCAGAAGGGCAGCTTGATTTTTATATCTTAAATAAATAAACCTTTCTGATCCTTCAGGCAGAGCCTGCGATTCTGCAATGTATCCTTGTGAGCTGTTGTTTTACTGTAAATATCCTTTGCTATATTAAATCATACATCACTTCCCAGTGCAGCTAATTTTCCATTCACACTGATGCTCGTGGGCAATATCCTCATGCCCTGATGTCCCATAAAGCACCCAAGCAGCATCCCTCAGTCATGTCTCATTTGCATACTCCCAGAAGCTCTGGGTGAGCATCTCAGCCAAAGGAAGGAAAATGAAATATTTACTTTTTGTTTCCACATGCCAGTAGCGAAAAGATATTGATGTGGTGAGGATGGGACATTAAAATCAAAATTATGTTGGGAATAAAAAGCAAGGCATAAATTAGCACTGTTTGCCTCATCTCTGTTTTAAGAGAGTTTGCATTACCCCGGTGCCATATAACATGCCAGGGATATTTGGGGAAAGCTGCAGCACTGTATTTCAAGAAAGCTTTGGAGCCAAGATGACATTACTAAAGGCCACAGCAAAATTAATAAATGGCCACCAAAAAGTCTTTGTCAAGGGCTGGCTGTGGAGGTGCCATGTGAGAAAGTGGGGAGGAGAGCAGAGCAGTTCCTGACAGTCAAGACAAAAGGAAGAAGATCAGCAAGAGGGGAAATGCTTTTTATGCTTCTCTGCTGGTGCCATCCTTCAGCTGCTCATTTTCTCTTTTCTCACTGTCTATCTTGGCATTGTTTCCAGGGAATTTCTGCCACCATCTTGCAAACCTTGCACTTGGCTTGACACAAAGGTTTTGGGTTGTCTGCATCCACCCTAAATTGTGAGCTGGAGGGGATCATCGTCCTTGGTTAATCAGTCAGTGAAGTTGAACACTTCATAGCCCAGAAGGTGACTCTCCCATCAGAGGAGTTCATGGCACTGTCTGCCAGCTGTACTTCTTTAACAATGGTCCAAATCAGCTGCCACTGAGGGCATCATCCTTCCTGAACTCCCAGAAAAATTGGGACAAAAAGGTGAAAGAAATCAGCTGTGTCATCAAATCCAGTTCTTTATCTTCTCAGGCAGTCACACAGAGAACCCTGATCTGAAACACATAGAACACCAGCTTACAGAGAGCTGGATTCCTGTCTCCTTTTCCTTATTCCAAGAGTTACTCCACTCCTTCTCATAATACTTCTCTTCATGTTTGGTCCACCTATGACATTTTATATCCAGGAACTACTGTGCTACTAATGCTACTTAACTTAAACAGCTTTTCACTCTCCTGTATTTTTATACCTTTCCCATTTTATTCTGAGGATGCAATCACATTTGCTTTCTGGTTCACTGAATTCCCTCCATCCTCAATCCCTAGGAGGAAATATAACCGGCATAACTGGAAAATATTTATTAAAAAAAAAATTAAAAAAACAAACCCATACATATCTCCATAGGGAGGAATGAAAAGTCTCCATTTCACAGTTCTCCTTGCAAGATAATGGAGGATAAAGACATGTGCTGGAAGCCCACAGTTCATGCAGGGACTGGCTTTTACTGTATTGACTGGCTCTTGTACAGTCAATACAGTAAAAAAAGGCCTTGGCCAAACATAGGCCCAAAATGGCAAGGAAAGAGAGAAAAACTGGAAAAAACCCACCCAACAATTCCTGAAGCATAAGATGGCATGGAAACACTTGTGGTGAGTGTGACAGATGGAGGGAGCAGCCCTGATCAGAGGCTCACTCCTGCAGCTGGGCTCTCTGAAGCTGGAGGGGGGCTGAGGAAGTTAATGGACCTGCTCGCACATGTAAAGACTCCTGGATGAAACCATCAATTTTCTATAGGTCACTGGGACCAGACACAGCTTCAGAAGCAATGAGAGAGCAGAGAAGTAGAGCTATTAGCACAAAACCTGTCACTTTTTTTATTAAATCAGAACTCATGCCAGAGGGCTGAAAAGTGGTCAGTGTTGTATCCATCCTTAAATAAAGGTGGAAAAGGGGGTGAAGGAATTACAGGCTGGCAGACCTTGCTTCAATTGAAGAAAAGATAAGAGGAAAACCATTGAAGACAGAGTTACAATGTCCCCAGAAGCTTGGGACAAACCAGCATGGAGGCTGTCACAGTAAATCATTATGATAATTTTAATACATTTCAAAATGTTAGCAAAAATAATGGATATCTCTGGACAAGCTGAGGTGAATTATTTAGCTATTCAAAAGATTTTTTTGAGAGGAGCCCTCACAAGGAGCTATTAAGGAAAGCTTGGTGGGTTACCTTGATTCAGGTAAGAGGCAAAGGTTCTTTCATGGGTTGAAAACAAACTATGACATAAAAATCAAAGAGCTGTAATAAAAAGTCTAATTCTCAGCAGGGGAAGAGGTTAATAGTGGGAGGTGCTCCAGGGACTGCTCCCAGGACAAGCATTGTTAAAGAGATATTTCAAGAGCCTGAGGATGTGGCAGAAGAAGGGCATCATTTGTTCAAAGAACAAAATTTCCTCTCTCCCCCATCTCCTTTTTAGGTCACTCAGGTCTGGGGAAGATGGCAAGAAATTAATTTAAGAGAGACCTCAGAGAAAGATGCAAGTGGGCAAAAAAACCTCCTGCTAAGGATTGCACACACAACAAGAGGCTTTGGGAAGAGCAATTGGAATTGTTCACATCCAAATGAATTGTATCCTCTCTGAGATGAAAGAAGATGTTGGCTGCTGTGGGGAGTCCAGCATAAGACACGTGTTCAATGCACAGTGATCTTCAAAGGGCTGGATGAAATGTAAAGCTGTTTGGAGAGATATTGTATTTCCTCCCTTGTTTTCTAACAGCAGCTGCATGTTTTTGCCCTGGGAAACATCATCACATGGGAGCAGCAACGTAAGGAAAGCATTGTAGAAATAGAGAAGGGCCAAAGGAGGTAGGAAAATAAAGGATTTCTGCAGATACAGGGGGAGGTTTTGTCATCCATAGGAAAAATGTCAACGCCAGCGTGTCATGCTCTTGCGAGGGCATCCAGATGGTGAAAGTGCAAAAGAAAGAAAAGGTAAAGAATTAAAAAGTGATCTTGTTGTTTTTGTTTGTTTGTTTGTTTGTTTTTTTGGTTGTTGTTTGTTGGTTTGGTTTTTATTATTTTTATTTTGTTTATGTGAAAACAGATAGGCTGAAATCCCAGAGAAGTCAGCTGAACTGTGTTTGAGTGAGCACCTGCTCACTCAACACAGTTCAACAGCTCAAGAATAAAGATATTCAGGTCAATCAGCTGCTCAGTTTGTCCTTTTCAACATTAAATGGAGAAAAGGTCACTTGAGAAAATTAAGAAGAAAATAGAGTAAATAAAAGAAAACAATTTTCCTTTTTAAACATAACTAACCTGTGCCATTTCCAGCTGCTTGTTAGCTTGGAGGCAAAGAACAAGAGTTTCCTGAATTTCTCTGAGGAAGAAAGCACGGGCAGCTATGACAGCCTGAAACCTCAGAACAGTGGGCACATAAAGTCACTTCTCATTTTGTTACTTCTGGACCCACAGCATGGAAATGGGACAATGCTTTCCTTGCAGGGGACACATCCAGGTCTGAAGATTTGGGGTAGCAGGGAGATTGGGAAGGAAATCGCCCAGGTGATTCAAAGAGATGAAGTACCCTAAGCTGCACTTCTAAACAGAACCAAAATTGACCTGTAGTTCATGCAGGGGACAGAGACCCATATGATCCATGTAACCCAAATAACCCTTATAGCCTCTATAACCCTTATAACACAAATAACCTGTACAACCCACACAACCCAAATAATCCATATAACCCATAAAAGCCCTTTAGCCCATATAACCCATGTAACCCAAATAACCCCTGTAGTTTATATAACTCTTATAACACAAATAACCCATATAACCAAAATAATCCATACAAGCCCTGTAACCTTTACACCCAATATAACCCAAATAACCCCTGTAGTCTATATAACCCTTATAACACAAATAACCATATAAATAAAATAATCCCCTTAACCCCTATAACCTCTACAGCCCATATAACCCCTATAGCCCATATAACCCAAATAACCTCTGTAGCCTATATAACCCATAAATCCCATATAAATCCTAAAATCCAAATAACTTCCCCACTTTCTGGCTCTGGTCCAAATGTCCCCTGTGTGCTCCAGAACACCAGTTTAACAGGAGATGCTGTCCTGAGGGATTTGTATCCATGAAGGAGCACTTGTGATGTGAACTTTCAGAATTAACTTATCAGCCATGAGATTTTAAGTCTATCAGAGACCCCAGAGTTCCAGGTGCCCAACAGAATTAGAAATCAGATCTGAGATGTGGTGTTGCACAGCCCTTCTCCATGGGCTTCCCAATTCCACCACCTCCCTGTCCCTCCTCCTCCTCCAGACTTTTAATCTGACATGGGAAAAGTCTTTAAAACTCCTTTGAGCAAGGACAGTCAGCAACAACAAGGGGGTGACTCTACTTGCCTTTCTGACACTAATGGGGGAAGAATTCCTGCATATTTGCAGCCTGGATCACAGAGATTTTCTCCAGATTCTTCCACAAAAATCCCCAAGCTTTTCACAAATATTAAAGGTTGGATTCTTAGCCCCTTGCTCCTGATGAGTAATTCTTTGCTCAATGTGAATGCACTCAAGTCAATGGGATTGCTCATGGAAGAAACACTCCTGACTGTAAGTGCAGATATCCCAATACAATTTATTAATTTTGCTTTACAGTGCATTTGTGAGGCTTAACAGATGGGAATATTGACATTAGAAGTTCATGTGATTGGCTCAAGGTCAGAAAAAGACAGGGCTGGGAACTTGGCCAAAGCTTTGATTTTCTTTTCTCTCATTTCACTCACGAGATTTAAAAATATAGAAACCAGCAGCACCAGCAAGGCTGGAACTCTTCAGTTTGCAGAAAGGAACAGCCCCACGTGTGACAGGCAAGGCAGTCAGGCTGAGCATGGGGAGGATGTGGAGCAAAGTTAAATATATTGAGGAACTGGGAAGAGGAAGGAAAGTCACATGCTGATTTTTTCCTTATTTCACCCCCAGCATTTGAACAAAGGTTGAGAATGTGCTTGGGATGATTGTCAGGGTGCTTAGTTTTTTTCTGTTTGCTTGCTTAAAAACTGTATTTTAGAACAAACATTGGTTTTTAAAGCCTCTAAAGGGATGGAAGAATCTCTTTGCTATCAGAAAGCTTCACACTATTGTGTTTGACCCTTCTAGGCTGAAAGGAAGCTCCCTGAAGAGACAAATCTGTATTTGACTCTGGGCAATCACCCTATTGTGGGGGTCTGCACAAGCCTAAGACATCCCTAGGATCCCACAAAGGTTTCCTGTGATATCTTTTGGTTCAAGAGGGCACCACTTTCTCATGCTCACTCCTCCCTCATCTCTCACCTTTCCCTCTCCATTTCTCTCTTCTAACAGGATAAAAACCAAACCTCTCAAAGAGCACTTTTTTCCCCACCCCTCAAAGGCTTTCTCACACCCGCCTTGATACTCCAGCCACCACTTACATCCTGCAACACCTCCATCCTAAATGGTTTGGGAAGTCTATAGCACCTGCTCAAACACTTGCTCTGGGGGGTGAGGACAGATTATTAGCACCATTTTTCTAATGACCAATTTGTAGCTGATGAGGCAAAGCAAACAGAGTTAAGTGTGGTGTCCATGAGCCCTCACTGGAGCCATGGCTGCAGGAGCTGCCCCAGATGAGCCATCCATTCATCTCCAACTCACCAGGCTCCTGCTAAAACCTTCATCCTGCCCGTGTCAGACCTGGCAGGTCCCTGCTTCCATCGTATGCCAGGCTTTCCTCTTGTCTCCAGTGACATGAGGGCCAGCTTGTCATTTCACCGAGCAGCAGTGAACAGAAGGACCCAAATGTAGCTGAGAAAAATCCTCAATCTGGCATTAATCACCTGCTTGGAGCTGGCGGCAGGCAGTGACATTTTCACAGTGGCACACAACCAGACATCTGCTGAAAGAGCCAGCAGCTCAGTCCAAGGGGAGGTGGATGCCTTTTAGTCTCCTCCCTGTAGGAAAGGAAAGGTCATGGCAGTCCCAGGGAAGCAGGGAAGGAAAGGTTATCCATGGAGTCAGGGTCCCTGGGCAGCCAGGGGTGACTTGGTGGGGAGCCCAGTACATCCATGCATGGCACTCAGCACACGTGGGGGTGAGCCAATGTCACCTCAGAAGTTGTTGGGAGAATTAGATTTAAATAGAGAAGTTAAGGAATGTGAATGGCTCTCCAAAGGAAGCAAATGTGGGAATTCACTCAGACCAGCATCATGGAGACCACGAGTCTGCTCATGAAGCTTCAGCTGCATCACGGCTGTGAAGAGCAGGCTGGGAAGGAAAATCACAGAGAAGGAAACTCCATCCTGTGCTTCTGGTGATGGATTCTGAAATGACCTCTCTGCTGTACTGTCAGATGCAAAATATGAATCTAATTGAACTATGGATCTGAGCCAGCATAGCAATTCACCTGTTTCTGAGGCTGCCCTGCAATATACATTTCTCTGAAATATAGCACTGATCAAAAATAAAATAAGAATAGGCAGACAGATTTTCTATTGGAAAGTGTTGATTTATTGGAACCAAGGTGTTTAATAGGGATAAATTGATTTCTTAAAAAATTTTGAGGACTTTCATTAAAAGTTACAAGATGCAAGGTGGGACAAAGCAAGAAGCTGAATTTAACTCTTTAGTGTCATTTAAGCTGAGCCTGAAGAACAACATCTAAATAAGGGTTTTGAAGGGGGTTGGAAAAATGCTGATTTTTCATTTCCCAGTCCAGTTCACTGCATTTCACTTGCACACTGGCAAATTTTTGATCACATCACATTTGACACTGCTGTAGTAACTCCAGCTGAAAAGACATAGAGGGCTTCATCTTACAGAGGGCTATGAAGATGATGGAGGGACTGGAACACCTCTTGTGAGGAAAGGCTGAGGGAGCTGGGGCTATTCAGAAGAGACAGCTGAGAGGGGACCTCATTAATGTGTATAAATACTTAAAGTGGGTGCCAAGAGCATGGCCAAGGCTCTGCTCCATGGGGCCTAAGCATGGCACAAGAGGAATGGGCAGGAACTGATGCCCAGGAAGTTCCACCTGAACATGAGGAAGAACTTCTTCCCTGTGCAGTGACCAAGCCCTGGACAGATTGTCCAGAGAGGCTGCAGAGGCTCCCTCACTGGGGATATTCCAGAACCCCCTGGACACAATCCTGTTCCATGTGCACTGGGATGGCTCTTCTGGAGCAAGGATCACTCTGGTCCCTTCCCACCCAACCCATCCTGTGATCTTTACCTGTGGGAAAAGCCAACAAAAGAGCACAACAGTTATAAACAGTTTGCCAGGTTGAAAGGTCCCTTTTGCTTTGAGGGTGCTGGTGGTGTGCAGATTCTTTACAACAAGAATGGGGGTGGCATGTAGTGACACAAAGTCCTTCCATCCTTGGGCTTCTCCCAAAATCAATATGGAGTGTCAGCCGACCTGGCACCCCTTGCTAAAGAAGACTGTTTCATGTCAGCTCCTGTTTTTATATCATCCAGTCTTCATTTTGATTTTCAAGGGACGTTCCTGTTGATTTTTTTTTTTTTAATCACAGATACATATCATGCCAAACGTCAGCCCCAGCCAAAGAAAACCTTTTTCCTGGCAGGGTTTGTGGATTTTTATCACTCTTGCTCTGTTAATCAGATTAGACAGGATGGGGCCAAGATTTCTCTTGGCTCTGGTCCTTTCACATCGTTCAGTGCACCTCTGGGAAGGGAGCATGAGGGACAGGATGCAGAGCGTGCCAGAGGAAAGCTGCTACCTCCAGGATGGCCTGAGAGGGTTTTAATGAAAATCAGCACTGTCCCACAGGCTGGGTGCAACCCTAACAAACTCTAGAGAAGATTCTCTGTTTACAGCATTCCTCTCCTCCTTCAGGAGCTGGATAAAATATATCATATGGACAGGGAAGCAGAAAAGGGTTTCTTTATGAGCAGCCATCTTCAAGGAGCAGCAGAGGGATGATGATCCAGTAGCTGGGAGCAACACTTTGTTGGGCAGCTGGGCACAAAAGAGTGACAAATGTCACTATCCATTTTGATTACTTGAGGGATTTGGGGACTTGGAAGGTTAAAACTTGGCTGGTACAAATTAAAATTTGGCTCCTACAACAGCATTGCCAGAGTCTGTTCTTGGGAGCAGTGGAAGCATTTCCTTGGTAGTTGCAGTTGGTCAAGACTTTGATGTTCTTTCTAATTTCAAAAAGGGTAAAATGGAGAGTCAGGCATCATTTAAAGCAAGATGAACTACAAACACATGAGAATGAGACCTCATATTCCCACCCATGAACAACATATCAATAAGTAAGTATGTGTATATATAACTTCCTTTATATATAGTTATATGTATAAAATATATATATCAGAATCAGGGAGGTGAAAACCTTGGATAGATTTCAGACTTCTGGCTGCTTTCCAACAACACTTGAGAAATACAGTACTAAATTTACATTGGTTTCAGTAATGCAACACTACAATTTGCCCCTGGAGATCCCATCTGCTCCTCACTTACATGAATCCCCCAAACTGGAGAACAGCAGGGCAGGCATCCTATTAAATCACTGGTTTTATCATACCCATTCAGTTTTTCCTCTGGATCAGATGATCTGCCAGGGCAGAATGCTGCATCATTTGCTTCATCAAAATGTACAACGTGGTGTGCAATAATCCAGGCAGCAGTGAGGTGTAGGCACAATGGCTGGTTCCTGAAGGATGAAGCCCCTGAAAAGCTTTAACTGCTGAGTTCCTGAGAGCTGACACACACTGGGGTCTCTCCCTGATATCCAGGCATTAACAAATTAACTATTCAGACTAGCTGGGGGTAGGGGAGGAAGTAGCTCAGAAGTTTTCTTGAATGTTAGTGGAGGGAGAATAAACTCATGAAAAAAAAAAAAAAAAGTGAGTCAGGAATGAGACATGGCCAGGCTTCCACAGAAATGGGAAAATCAGAGAAGACCAAGGTGGATACTTTCCAGGATCTGAAGGGCTGGAGAGGGACTTTCTACAATGGCATGGAGTGACAGGGCAGGGGCAAGGGGGAATGGCTTTCAGCTGCAGAAGGTTAGATTTATATTAAGCATTGGGAAGAAATTCTTCCCGGTGAGGGTGGGCAGGCCCTGGCACAGAGTGCCCAGAGCAGCTGTGGCTGCCCCTGGATCCCTGGCAGTGCCCAAGGCCAGGCTGGACAGGGCTTGGAGCAGCCTGGGACAGTGGAAGGTGTCCCTGCCCATGGCAGGGGGGTGGGATGAGATGACCTTTAAGGTCCTTTCCAATCCAAATGATTCAATGACTCTGTGATCAATATGAGGCTTAGGTGACAGGAGCTCATTCAGGGGCCACACCGTTTCTTACAGACTCTGCCTAAATAATTACTCATTTTATCCCTTGACTATTACAAGGGATCCCAAAATGCTTTCCAAACACAATCTTAATTTAAACAATTAAAATACTGTGTCCTTGGCCCCGTGCTCAGCCAAGAGCAAAGCAGAAAGAATCAAAAAACGAAAAACCATTGTCTCTGCATGGCCCGGTGAGGACACCGCAGCAGGGCAGGGCTGCACGGGGTGATGGAGATGGAAAACACTGAGCCTTACAGCAAGGGTGGAAAGAAACGGAGAATCCTTTAAAGCCCTGTCCCAAAGGGCCCTTTTCCGTGGCGCAGCTGGCCGGAGGAAGGCGGGAGGCTGCGGCCGGCCGGCGATGCCGTCCCTGGGCTCACGGGGGCAGGTGCGATCCGCGGCTGCGGCTCCGCGCCGGGGCACGGCTCTGCTCCGCTGCTTCCTCCAGCACGGAAAGGGGATTCAGCTTCTAGGCAAGGCTGTACCGGAGGGGAAAAGGCCACAGGGTTCTTTTTATGGATGCCCGTATCCATAAAATGTACACAGCATCATAGCCCAGCCCTCCGATAGCTCCGCGTGGCTCTCGAGCAGCTGCCCAGCGAGTGTTAAATTTTCTTCCAGCATCTCCTTGACAGTTTGATTCCTCAGTTCAGCTGAGGATCCTCAGTTCAGCTGAGGACCCACCTTGGAGGAAGTGGAGGAGATCAGGTCCATGGCAGCCGTGGCTGATGCACCACAGGTGCCCTGGGGTCATATCACCCTTGGCGTTCTCCTGGCAAAATCCTGCCTGAAATAATCCAAAGGCAAAATAATTAGAAATACAACATGTGAAGAGCTCAGAGTGTCTCCACCTAAGCCCAGCTCTGTTTCCTGTCCTACCACACGTTGATGTCTGACCTTGACCAAGTTGGTTACCTTCTTCTTGTCTTCAATAAAATCTGCCTTGTAAAATCTGGATAATAGCATTAAACTTATCTATATCAGATGAAGGTTTTGATGCTTAATCAATAAAAATTTGTAAAAGCTCTGAGATTCTCTTAAAAAAAAGTCCACGAAAGGTTTCAGCATAAACCAAGTTAATGAGTGAGTGAGAAGAAGTACAAGTTGCCCCATTGCCAGGTCAGTGCTGGCAGGGCTGGGTGTTGAAGTACATCAGGGAAAGGCAGCCCTGGCCATGCCATAGGAAATGAGAGAAATTTTGTGTTCCAAAGGGCTCAACTGGAAGTGGAAGCCAAGCTGGAACTGCCAGCCTTGCACCAAGCATGAGCTTCTAGTTTTGACAGGGCTTGGATCATCTGCTTTTAATTTCTGACACACCAAAGACTATTTCTTTCCAAATTCACATATTTCTTTGCCTTGCCTTGCCTTGCCTTGCCTTGCCTTCCCTTCCCTTTCCCCCCTCAGGCTCTGGCAGGTTGCTGTAGAGTTAAGTGCATTATTTCTTTGGCACCATAAGAGTACCCCCAAAGCTTGATGCAGTGCTGGGTGATCATCAGAACATAACATTATAAGAATATATAAATATTGTGTTTACCCAGGCACATTTTGAGAGCTATCCCTAATTTTTTACCTTTGAAAATAACAAGAAACTGGAGAAAAGGAAAGACTTTCAGATCTCAAATGCAAGCAGAAAAAATGTCTGCAGAGCAGAGAAAAGGTCTATTCTTATCGTGTCTCTTGTCTGAGCAGAATTAGGAGATCTCAAGGCAGATACCTACCTGCTGAGAGCAATTTCAGCTCAGTCTGAGATGCTCTGCTGAATTTATACTATAGAGAGCTTCTGATTAAAGCTATCTGAATTAAACCTCTTATTCCAAACCTTCCTTTGAGATGCCCATGTTTCCTGTACCTGGGTGCCACCCCTGGAATGGGGGTCAGTGGTCAGTTGCCAGCCTTGGATGCCCACCAGGCAAGTCCCTCAGCTCAAGAACAATTTCCCTCTGCAATATCTCACTCCAATGTTTTTTTTGGAGGTGTAGGAACCAGGTAGGTGATGTCCTGTTCCTCAAACAAATGAGTCCTGGGGCTGCCTAACCTTCCTGCCAGCAGCCAGGGGAGCTCTGCATACTCTAATTCCCAAAGATGAGCTGAGGATTCACATGTTACTTACTGAGGTATTACATGGAATTTTAATAGGCCTTTAACAGGACTCCTGTGAGTTCCACAGCTGATCCAAACAAGATCTCTGCTCCAAAGCCTAATCCCCTCATAGCCTGAAAGGATCTCCTTCAGAGAAATTGTTTTGTCTTCAGGCAGTGCTGCCGAGGAAGGGGAAGAAAGGGGTGGACCAAAAGCAGAGAAAGAGAGGCAAGTTTAAAGAAAAAGTTATCTGAGAAGGAAAAAGTGATGTTAATGCAGGTAGAAAATGCTAGAATGATTTTTTAAAAAGAAGTGTACAGCTTTTTTTTTTTTTTTAATATCACTACTTAGCACTTTATGTCAAAATCCCCTCATCTTAACAATCACTAGAACTGAGTGAATAATTTAAAAGGAATAATTTATTCAAAGAACATGGCATACTGATGCATATCCACATATTGTCTGAAGAGATCACAAAGTTCTCCAAATTTCATATGTTACTCAGATCTATTTGCCAGTTCCTGCAGCTGACGACTCTTTGCTTAACCCATGAAAGGAAATAATTTATTCCAAGCACAGATTCCTTTTGTTTGTATACAAACCCTCCAAAATCAATCATTATTTCAGTAACCACTCAAGTTATGCTGCTGTACAGTCAGGAGTGTCTCATAAGGATTCTACTGCTTTTCTTCTCCTCAGAGGTTAAGTATCTGAATTTTGTGTGGCTACATGCCTGCACTTATTTGCCCATATAAAATGGAACAGAGCAACTGCATTTCTTACTCACAGAGTTCTCAAATCTTGCCAAGAATTCAGACAAAATCTTGTCATGGTGATTAAAGACGGCACAAAGGTCAGTGTGCTTTAGGAGGTGGGCAGGCAGCAAAGACCTGTGATCATGTTTCTTCTTTCTTTGTGGTTCTAACCCAACCTGATGGAGCTGGTGCAGCACCAGGGCAGCTGTTTGGATGAACAGATGTCATTCCCACATTTCCCAGGGCTGAGGACCTGGGAGCTTTGCTCTGATGATCAGGCCAGTTGTCCAGACATCTTAGGCGCAGCAGTGTCTGCACGTACTGCAAATGAAGACATTTTAGTAAAGAGTTAGAAGAGCAATAATAGACCTGAACCCACAGGAGAAGCCATGGATCTGAATAAAAATGCACATATGGCAAAGGTCTGGCCTGTAAATGGTGTGCTGCACCCCTCACCCCTCACACTCACAGCTTTCATGGCTCCTGCTTTGACTCTGGCTCCACAGAGGAGCATCCCCAGCTGGTTCCCTCCCTGAGCCAGCCTTCCTGGAGGTGCAGCTCCAGCACATCAGAGCTGGTGTTTCTGGGGCTTTTAGGGCTGGTAAAATGCACAGAAGACAACTTGGGGTAATGTTTCTACTCCCTTAGGGATCATTCACACATTAAAATAAAGTGAGACATCTTGGCTTGTTGGATTAACCCACTCACAAATCTGTGGCTGAAGGTTTAGTCTGTAGGGAGAAATAACCAAACTGAGTGCATTTGTCCAGAATTCTTTGTACAGCAAGAAACCTGCAAACAAACCCACCCCAAATGAATGCCAATATGGGAATTCAGGTCAAAAATAAGTTGAAAAGTTCCCTGGTGTCAGGAGAGGCATGACTTTTATTTGGCAGGCAGTAGAAGAAGGTGAGAGATTCAGGAACTGAGTGAATTGAGTAGCAGATGGGCTTTTCATTAAGAGGAGTTCCAAAACTTAATGGAATCAGTCAGGGCCATTTTTTACTGGATTTGGTGGCCATTGGAGGAGGCCCTCAGCCAGGCACCCCGAGCTGCAGGGGTACAATCACCCCCTTGATCTGGGGGCTGGATGTTAACAAACACTTCTATCACACTCACAGGGCTGACAGGAATTTGGGCATCATTTCTGAGCCACTTTTTGTTCTGAGACTGGCTTGAGCTTTGAACTCCAGCCTCAGGGCAGTGCACAGAGATAATGGATTTCCCTTCGTCTGATAGATAGAGATTGCTGCTCGTTTTCTGGCTGCTGTGGTATTGGTTGCTGCAGTGTCCAACCATAATGTTTACAGATTGCAGCTCTACTGTACATGCCCAAAAAGACTGAAGCTGTTTTGGAGTGTTACTGTGATCTGTGGGCTTGATTTTGTTCTGCTGGAACTAAAACCAGTTGTAAAGCTAGCCCAGCTTCCTAAATAACCACATCTAAATTTAACTGAATTTATGAAAGTGCAGAAAAATCTTCATCATTGTCATATTGTTCCCATTGGCATTTCTGAACAAAAATGGATTGACACTTTCTGGTTGGAAATTCCAGTTTATAGCACAAAACCCCCAAGCTGGGATGAAGGTCAGCATTGGTGTGGAATGCAAAGCATCATCTATCTTGATCATCCATAACCTATGTCCCCACTCAGTGCAGGTGTTTTTTGTTCATGGTACCGGTTAAAAAGCTGAATTTTCAATTTACAATTTTGGTTTTTTTTAGAAGAATTTTCTATAAATACACAAATTATTTCTCTGCTATCCTAATTCAGATGCCACTTGACTTTCTCACTTCTCCACATTCTGATGCCTCAAAGTGAACTTCTGTTAAAATGAGAACATCAACTCTGGAGGTGATCTTGGCCATTGGAGTGGATGAGGAAGGAAGGGAGCAGAAGAGGGAGGCTGAAAATAGACTGAGATGTCCCTGCTGCTGCAAGAGAACAATGTGCTTTGTCAGAAACATGGAGCTGTGTTCTATTTTCATAAGAGCCACGACCATCACAGACACTAGACTTGATTTTTTCTGACTTGCAAGAAGACTGGAAAATAAAGGAAACCCAAAAACCTCCCTTACCACAACACTACAGTAATTGCTTGGTGTAAAATAGTGTTTGAAAAGAAAATTAGCAATAGCAGCAGAGAGAGGTGTCCCATAGACCCTCCTGTTCATACATTGACTGAAAAGAGAAAAAAAAGAAAAAGAAAATCCTAACAAAAAGCCAATATAACATCCCCAAGCTGCCAACACATTCCACTAAGCATAATTTCTTGCCTGAAGTGAACACAAGATGGATATTCACTGTGTGTCATCACCTTCCCATCAGCCCTTCCTCCGTCTGGCAGAATGTCTCAGGGCCCAGGGACCAGGAGTGACACGTCCCAACAGCTGTTGTATTGATTTTAATTCCAAGTCAAGCTCTCTGTTACATACCTGATCCTACTGTAATATTAATTACAGAGCCTCCCTCGGCTCCAGCCCCGCTCTGTCACCCGTTATCAAAATGCAGCCACGCAAGTGGCTGTCACCTGCAATCCATTTTTCATTAACACGAGTGACCAGCCCCGTGTTCAGCAGCTCTGGGTGCTGGATGACATTGGCTAAACGCTGCCTGCCAGATCGTAAATCACTGCAGTGTTAAAAGAATTCCTACACTGAGCAGCAGGGAGCTAATCTGTGTCTGCAGGTTTTTAATTGAGTAAAACAAACGAGGATGAAACCCTCTTTAGGTGCACTCAAGCCCTTTCCTCTGGATTAAAAGGAGCTGAAATTGTTCCCTCTGGGACCACGTGCTGGCTACTGAGGGAGGGTGAGATCAGCAGAGAAGGGGCACACTGCAATAATCCTCTTTCTGTCCATCACCTCTGCCTGTTCCAAGGAGCAGCAGATAGTTTGGGGTGGAGTAGGAACAGAACCAAGAAATTCAACAGACATTTCTGAGGAGACAGCCCCCAGCACTGAGCTCCTTGGATCCCTCTCTTGGTCATTCCAAGCTCTTCTCCCCACAGCCCTGAATTCCCCAAGGACATGTGGTCATTATTCATTCTGAATATGAAAGCAGTGCACAGGGACTCTAATGTTAGAAACTAAAAAACTGGGCCAGCACTGTTGTCCAGAATATGAAGAACTAAAGGAGCTTTGTAAGTGGCCCAAAACTGGGAGAATGGGGCCACCTTTGGTGCCTTTGAGTGGTCACCCTGAGTCCCAGCACACATCTAAAACACCACACATGGATTTCTGCCTGGGCTCAGAAGCTTTCATGCCTTGCTGAAAAAAAATATTACTGAAGTAGAATAGGTTGGAGGAGGACAAAGTTTAGATGCATCAAACTGGAAGAGCTTGGCTCAGGTAAGGATGGGGATAAAGCCCTTATTTAGGAAAAAATAAAATGACCAAGTTACTCTATCGTGCACTTTCAAATTGATATTTAGGGCAGGAATTAAAACTGCATTCCTCACCTGTCGTCCTGCATTCCCAGAGCCACAGTTTCACTAACAGGGCCTGACAGACCCAGACTCTGAGAGAACAGCAGGAGGTGCTTTCCAAGAAGTTATAACTAATGCAGTTGGGAAAACCCCTTTTCCTCCACTCTGGAAGGAGTTCTCAGAGTAATGGACTCATAGATGAGCCAGGTTTGTTGGATTTTTCTTTAGACATGTTGTCTGTGCATAATATAGAGCAGTAGGTGCTACAAGAAATAAATATGTTTGGATTTTGAAACAGCTTTTTGATATTAATGTGGACCAGAATAATGCCATGTGGGGAACCCAGGGCATATTTCCCAAGTGGGTAAGGTGCAGTTTTAAGGTAGGAAATTATGAGAGTAGTTTGTTTTATTTTAAGCCTCAAATTCCATGTTCAGAGATACGTAGCACAGCTCCTTTTTATGATATAATTAATCATCATTCCATTCAATGGAGTAAGAGGATCTAATGGGATATATTGTCCCATTTTAATGATAAGCATGTCAGATAACATAAATAGGTCAATTGACGTAATTGCAGTAAATACAGAAAAAAAAAAAACCCTCAATATTTCTAGATGAATTATGCAATTTACATAATTATGGCTAAAAATGGCATGTCACCACTAAGAGTGCTTATCCAGCCCTGCCCTCTGCCTTCCTCCTTCCCGTTTGGCACTGCTAGACGATGTCACATGTGACTGGAGATTTCTCCAGCTTCTGCAGCTTTGTCAGAGCAGTTTAATGTTGTTTGGGCAGCAGCACTGGCCTGACTCACTGGGTGCAGGAGAATTGAAGGCTCCCCAGCTGTCCAAGGCATGCAGGAGGCACGAGGGAGGATGGTAATGAGGGAAGGCACAGAGCTCAGCCAAGAACTGCCTCTGGAAGAGCAGAGCACTTGTAACATTTTATTTTCCCCAGCCATGTCTCTCATGCTGATGGGGGATGAAGGAAGGTGATGCCACACAGAGAATCCTGTGGAATTCACTGTCTTCTCTTCACAGGGCAAAGGTTTCTGCAGGAAAAAAAGCAATGCAGTCAGGTTAAAACAGTAATTTGTTGTAAATTTAAAAATATAAATATTCAAGTGGCTGACCCCTGGGTGCCCAGCAGGAAAGATTTCACTGAGTCCACTTTGTGGCCAACATTCAGGCAGCCATTGGCAAACTTGGGGTGCTGCCAGCCTGGTGTCCCCTGCAGCCCTGTTTGTTTCCTTGATGGTTTCAATAATCCTAAGGCTTTTCCCTAAATGATTCTATGATTTGCAGCTGGTTACAGACCCAAGATGTACCAGAGCTAGCAGGAAAAATTCTGCCCCAGACGTCAATGTCTCTGCTCAGGTCAAACTGCCTTGCACAGAGTAGGGAGAAAAAGGCTGGTGAGTCTGTGTTGACTTTTATTAGGACAAATATTTTATTATGGTGACATCCCCCAAGTTATTCCACATGTCAGTTAAACAGGACCTCCAAGCAACACCTCCAGTACACCACTAAACCTGGGTTTGCCTCCTTCTTCTTTGCCTGTGCCATACAAGGAGGATTTACCCCTGTGGATGTATTTTAGCTCAAGTACATCCTTAGACCCAGAAATCCAGGTTCTGTTCCAATGGGACACTCCAATGGGGGAAAGGGGAAATTTATTGCCTGTGTAAGAATGAGGATAACGTGATCCAGATCTCAGACTATTTAGAGAAATAGTCATTTGGGCAAAAAACAATAATCTAAATCATGTTTAAAGTTTAGGCAGACAGGTTGACACAGGTCTGCTCTTGCAGCACATACAGCTGGACTCTCCTTGCTGGGGGAGGAGAGGGGGGTGAGGGGGCTGGGAATGATCCCCCCTCCCTGCCTGCAGCTCCTTTTGACTTTCTCCTGCTCTGACAGTCTCTGGGCATGTCCTTGCTCAGTTAGCTGTGCACAGAAAGCCATTTCCATTGCCCCTGTACATTTTACCCAGCCACGTCTGAAAATCAGGAGAGAGAGCTCCAGCTGCTGAAGTGCACAATTTGCTTTTAGCTACAGCCCAGTAATTGAAAACTGTCATTCTGCAGGAAAATGGCAACAGGAGCAAGAGCAGGAGCAGGCTGGAGTTTGTCACACTGCATCTGGAGGTTTTGTAACTAGTTTCAGCTGAACTTTCCCCCTCTGGGCTCTGATAGCTTGGCTGCTATTTACCAGCCCCTCGGAGAATTGCTTTAGTTATTTTGTTATTGAAATACTTTGGAGGTAGTTGTGTTTGTTTACACTTTCTCTTGTTCCAGGGCCAAGGCAGGGGAAAGGGGGGGAGATGGAGCTGGGGTTGAAGACAAGGAATATTGGGCTGGTTCAAGATCCCTGGGAACTGTTTGTGGGTATGAGGGGGCAGAACAAGGGGCAATGGCTTCAAACTGAGAGTAGGTTTAGATTAGATGTTAGACATCTATTAGAGATTAGGAAAATAATCTTCCCTGTGAGGTGCTGAGGCCCTGGCACAGGGTGCCCAGAGCAGCTGTGGCTGCCCCTGGATCCCTGGCAGTGCCCAAGGCCAGGCTGGACAGGGCTTGGAGCAGCCTGGGACAATGGAAGATGTCCCTGCCATGGCAGGGAGTGGGACTGGATGGTCTTGGAGGACCCTTCCAACCCAAACCATTCCAGGATTTGATGATTCATTGTTTTTTTCTAAGTACAAAGATAGAGGAATGATGGAAGGATCAACATCAGCTTGTTAAAACCCAGATGGCATCCACAAATTAAAAGTTCCTAATTCAAAGCTGAGATGGAGCAGAATTATTTTTGTTATTTTTAAAAATAAGCTGAGGGATATGGTTGTTTGGTTTTGGTTTTGTTTATTTTTTTTTTTTTTT